>JAGFNQ010006123.1:0-128128 GCA_024364735.1 Boesenbergia rotunda | reverse complement strand
TCATTTTCCCTAGATTTAGGGAAATAAGACATGATCTATTAAGATCATCATTTCACTCTCTCAAGCAAACACAGCGTTGAGCCTCGACGACATCATCCTCCATTCGCTTTATACTGTAAGGCATCTCAGGTCGTTCTTGCCTTTGATTGCTTTTTTTCAGGACTACCCACAGTTGGTGTGATCTCCCTTCTTGATTCACAGCCTAACAGGTAATCCAAAATTGTGGAAGGATCTAATCGCCCCGTCGTTTCCCGCCGTTACAATGACTGTACTCCATGCGCCTGCTTGCTTGGGTGTGAGTCCCCAACAATCTCCACGAAGTCGTAGACAGTGTTCGCGAGTGTCTCCGGATTGCAATGGCAGCTTCGTCTGGCAGGAAAGCTTCTCCTCCGGCCATGTAGCTGATGATCTTGACGAACCGTCAGGGAAAGCCATGCTCCAAGAGAGATGCAGTCTGGATTCTTGAGCCAAGGGATTGATTCTGATGTTGCTCTGCGGGTGTTGAGTGGGAACCTGAATATTGTCACTTGTGATTGTTTCTCCGTTGGCCATGCCGGGCCACAGCACTGCGATGGATGTACCTTCGGAATAGAAGAACTCCGAAGCACTGGCCACTTTGGCACCTCTGTATGGTTGATTGTCGAATTTATCGTGACTCCAGATGTAGACATTTGAGTCCTCGCCTACAGATACAACGTGCCTTCCATCGGAAGAGAATGATGCAGATAAATGACATTTCGACTTCCGGGGGCCTACATTGAAGGCATCAATCAATGGACAAATTATTATCTCAGTAACACATTCAACTCAGATGTTTCACATGCCTACTTACCGAGAATGCAGATGTTTCACATGCTCATACAAAATTTTTCTTCAGGAGATTAGCAAACATGTAGGTTGTGAATCGACACGCTACTCAAATTTCTAAATGATTAGACCAATTGTTCTGCATTTATAACTTTGTTTCGACTTTCCTTTTGCTGACTGCACTCATCCTAAACCTATGAAGCATCATTTAGTTAAGAAATACACGGTTTAGAAATAATGCAAAAACAGATATCCCAATGTGTTGTAATTTTAGACATGTCGACAAAAGACTTTCAGGTGTATCGAATTACTCTAAATTTAACTGCATGAGGTTAGTATTTGAGTTTGATCCATAGCATTTCCAAATAAAGAAGAAATATTCATCTTTAAGACTACCAAGTTTGAAGATGAAATTGACATCCACCTTTGAATTTTTGAACGACATCGGGCCCATCACAGATCCGGATTAAAGAGTCTGCAGATGTGATCATAATTCTTTTAGAATCTCCTGGAATGAACTGCAAGAAAAGACCTATGGTTGGGCCAAAATTTTACCAAGAAGACCTTAAACATGCTTAACAACTATAATAATCTCATGTGACTAACCTGCAATCCAGTGATCCGCTTGCCAGAAGATTTCTTCTTACCGAAAAGGCAAAATTGCAATGCAAGTTGGCTTGGTTTAGCTACGTATAAGAATTGGGAGAAAGGATTATACAAGAGAAGAACACGAAAAACATTATACGGTAGAACCATATCCCATACAAGAGAGATAAGAAGTTATGCTGAGTACCCAAGCAATCATATAGTTTGCAGTTCCCTTTGATCGAGCCAACTACAAAACCCTGTTCCATAGTAAAAAACAAGTATAGGCATTGCTCAAGGATAAAAAACAGAGAATTGCATAGTTGTGAAAAGAAGGAAACCTTTCCATCTGGCTGATAGCATATAGCAGTTACCATGTCCTTTACATCCACCCAATCAATCACACGATTCTTTTGAATTTCCCATACACGAACTTTACCATCGATTGAGCCACTAACAAATAATTGTTCTTGAATAGGGTTGAACTGAATGCATGTCACTGCTTACCATAGAAAATAAAGGGGGAAAAATAAGGCTTTCCATCATTGAACAAAATTCTCAAAAAACGAAACAAGCAATCTAAAAAACTAGCATGAAAATCTAGGACACGTACTCAACCAATATACGTGAAATTCTCAAAATATTGACTTCAAGAACAAGCTCATGTGGAACACAAATGCAAATTGAACTTGAGAATTTACATTAACAAATGGTTGATTCCTATTATCACAATGGACGAGGTCAACAGAATTTCCTATCAAATATAAACAAATACTCCAAACTAACAATAACAGAACAATGTTACAACTCTTTATTACCATAATCATTGTGTTGGAAAATTTTAAGGCATTCAGGGCAGCCTACTTTCCACATGCGAACAGTTTTGTCTTTCGAGGATGTGAGTAGACACTGCAACAAAAGGGTTGAAGTCAGTTAAAACCATTGAAAGTAGCATTAAAACACCAGCGGAATAAACTTCTTTCATAAATTGCTTAGCTTGATAGAAGGTTATTGTATATAACAGTCCAAAAGAATTCCCAGATCATCTGGGAGAATGAAATATAAGATATACCACGATGAGAAAGGGCTATAGTTGAATCATGAATGTAGATCAAAATTTTAAAGGGCAAGAAGCACAATCACTTTGTGATAAGGAGGTGAGTTGGTCAGAAATCAGAACTTACATCAGTCTGCGACCAAGAGAGATCTAAGATATCACCAGTGTGCCCTTTCAATTCGTGTAATGGGGTTTCCTCAATCTTAAATATCTTCTTTGGAATCAAAACAGGAGCTGAATTATGACATTTTCCTACAAACATATTAATAACTTTAATTTTATCCACTAATTTGGGTGAGAATAGTGATCCATCTGGGCTGTTAAATCTGCAAGAATTTTCTACTTGAACAATCTGCCAAACATGTACAGCGCAATCTTCACCGCCACTTGCAAGATACCTTCCATTTGGTGAAAATTTCATGGCGGTTATCATCCCCTTGTGTGCTTGAATTTCTTGGCCCAGGTAGAGTGCTGTGAATTCCATGCATTTTTTCTTGTACTGAAAAACTTTTGTTCTCACTGATTTTGATATTTTTGGCTTTTTAACTGAATCACAATCCTTATTTGATCCTGATGACGGCATCCTTTTTATTAAACATCTCCACCACTTTAAATATTTGCTTTTCTTTGCATCATTTGTGCATGCAGTTATTTCCCCACAAGGAACAAGTTCTCTTCGTAAGTATCTTTGAACAGAGGGTGACATGCCAATAGCGTTTTCAAAATCATGCAGGGTCATCAGCTTCTCTGAGCCAAGTTCTTTAAAAGTATTGGGTACACCATCTTTAGCGACATCATGGATCATGAATTGTCTACCAGCGTCCAGATCCCTAATGTAGTTGAAGGAATCTTCAAATATACCCACATCAGCAGATGACAAAGGGTCCATGACTGAGCCATTTGTATTTGTAATTCTTTCCGAATCCAGGTGCTCTTCTGATGATACAACAGTTGGTAATTCAGTAGAGTTGGAGCAGCCTACAAAAGCTGGCACAAGCTCATCAAACCCAATTCCTCTAAAGAATCTGTTTCGCCTATCCTGAACGCTCATAGGCTCGCTTGTCCATAGTTCATAATCAAGGTTCCGCAACAGTTGCTGATTTGTAGCAAGAGAGTTGTCAGATGACAAGGAATTTATGAAATTGCTGATCTCATTGTTTGCATCGAAAAATTTATCTTCTCCTCCATCAAGGCTCATCATCTCAATCAGAATTGGTTACTATTCAGGAAGTTATTCCTGCTACAGTGAAGAAACTTGAATTCCACAAGGCAATTGAGCATCACTGTTGTAGATGCAGTAGTTAACTGAAGATACAATTCAGAAAAGATGGTAATAATTAAAGTTCGAAGCACAATAGACAAATGTAAGTTATCTAAAGTGCATAGAATTGAACTATCTAGATATGAATTTGTGCATACCAAAGAAAAGGGAGAAAAAGAGAAAACCATAAACAAAGAAGAGAAAACAAGCATGGGCTGCCACCGCAAATTATCTAATCAATTCTAGCAAACATGGATATCACTACAAAACCAAATCAGTAGTTGAAGCTCGCAATCTATGAAAGATAACTTCGATCTAAAAACCATCGGTAGCAACTAAACAAGTTTAGTAGACAATGGTAAAATTCTTATCCCTGGAACTCGATAAACCCAAATCTCTAGATGAAATTTTTTGTATTTAACGTCTACCTCAGAAGCACTGGCACCAATAGCCAACTTTCAGCACACTGTTGCATAATAATAAAATAAAAACGAGAGGCAAGGCGACCGCACAAATTCCCAAAATCTTACATCTAGTCTCGTGAACTCCATACAAAATAGTCGCAGCGGCATAAAGAATGCAAAAAAATCCTACTGGAAATACCTTGAATTCTACCGGTAACGCGCAAATCGCCGACTAAACGACACCCATCGCACACCGGCATCGACGGAGGACTCCACGATTCCTCGGCCAAACCTCGCTCCGACTCCAAGGCTTGGCGAGATGAATCGAAATCTATGCTACAGAGGACAAAACGACTTTACGGAGCCCACTTTGATGTAAGGAAAGCCAGCCGAAAACCTAAACGGAATAGTCGCTCGGTAGCCGCACTCCAAGCCCAAATAGCAGCTTGGATCCCGCACGATCCCTAGACACGAGCGGCGGTCGGCACGCCTTCCCAACGCTCTCCCTCGCAAAGCAACAGAGGTGTGACATGAGAAGGGGGGAGGGGCAAGTGAATGGAACATGAGACCCAAAAGACTGTGTTTTCTTTAATCCTCTGCGTTTAGGTGTGTCAGTAAAAGCCACGAGCCTTGCCCGTTGGCGGCTTGCCGTTCCGTTCTCTTTTTTTGTATCGCAGCCGAGGAAAACGAAGCGTACAGCCTGGTCGCTAGCCCGCACAGAGCTACTGAAAGCGATCGCTCGTTGGAGGCGGTGTTGCAATCGCCACCCACCCAACAACTGCCTCGCTCTCCTGCGGGATGTTAATTCGCAGTTATAGCGTTGCTTTTGCTCGTCCTCGATCAAGAATAATGGCGAGGGGCGTTGGTTTCACCTTTCCAGCTCCCAAACGCCCGCCTCCGCCCTTAAAGGCGCATCCTTCAACGCTTCCAAAGCCACATCCGAAGATCGCCGCCCGTACCGACGCATGAAGATCCAACATTTCTCATTTAATTCCGATCGAACACGATCATGAACAAAGATTCCGCGACGATCGAGGAAAAACACGACTTTTTAGGATGGGTCAGATCGAAGTACTTACGCGTGAAGTAAAAGTGCCCCTTCGATCGCGACGGCACCCTCCCTCATCGCCTCGCTTCCGCCGATGGCGATCGGGCTACAAAAACAACGACCTCCGGCGAGCACGATAACTCGATGAATCCACGCCTCTCGACGTCGAACTCGACAGATCTGCGGTCGTCCATCATCGGGAGCTGGATTGGAATTCCAGGCGGAGGATGTTCGTCATCGAGGAAGGAGGAATCGGGAAGTGGGTGGCGGAGGGCGATCCAAAGTTAACCTGTGCGAAGGAAAGGGAAGGCCGATGAGATCGAACACGATGGCGCTTAGCCCTATTTAATTTTTAATTATACACATGCTTGACCTAATCTAATTAATTTGATTACCAGAGGAAATTTACATTCGACCACGAAAAGTTTCAGAAATGTTAAACTACCTCT
Organism: Boesenbergia rotunda; assembly: GCA_024364735.1. Taxonomy (NCBI): domain Eukaryota; kingdom Viridiplantae; phylum Streptophyta; class Magnoliopsida; order Zingiberales; family Zingiberaceae; genus Boesenbergia; species Boesenbergia rotunda. The sequence continues at coordinate 122,517 of JAGFNQ010006123.1, read as the reverse complement.
TAACTTTTTATGTTTTCCTTGTTTTTTTAATGACGCCATTGCTTTGTTCTAATAAACAAAATTATGGAGATAGATTTAAGGGATAAATTAACCGAATTTTTTAAAGTGCAATATAATGAAACAAAGGGAAAATTGGTATTTTTTATATTTTATATTTTATTTTCTTCCCAATTCCAGTGGATGTAGATTAAATAAATAAATAAATAAATCTGTACTTTAATAAATGAACGTAAAAGGCTTTTCTTTTCCTTTAAATTTCGTGCGCGTAGAGACAAAGACTAAAATACACAAGGAAAGCTCCTTCCATGTTAATAATAATAATATTATTATTATTATTAGTTTTGAAGATGACCATTTCAATTTTATAAATATTTTTCAATAACTATCAAAATAAATCGAAAAATACCCGTTAAAATCTATTTTTTATCCGAAAAAAATTTCTTATAATACATCATAACTTAGACTTGAATTTTAAATTTCTTGATTATTTATTGAAATACATAATCATTATACATAAATAATAATAATAATTTTAAATATTAACCTGAATGGTACAAAATAATTTATTATCAATTTCTTATTAATTACAAAAATATTTTGCAATTTAATTTTTATTAAAATAATTTTTTTAAGGTGTAATCAAAATTTATTCGCAAGAGAGGAATAGAGTTTAATGGTTCCTTTTTTTTATTTTTTTAATTGAGATATTTCATTTTTCATAAGGAATAATCTTGAAAGTGATCAATTTAATCTCACGAAAATTATTTACAAATCATTAGTATAAATCTGATAAGCATATGACGGTCTAGTATCATAAATGGTTTAAACACCATGAGCGTATAATATGTTTGTGAAAATTTCTCATCTTTGTTGCATGGGAGCCAATCCCTCTTATACTATTATACCTTATCCCGAAGACTTTTTTTATAATACATATATTCAACTTTTAAGATATGATTAATTTTGAAAATGACTAATTCAATCCTATAAAATTTTTCAGCATCGTGGATGAATCACGATAAACAATCCTAACATCATAAAATTTTCAAACTCCTCTTTCATTTTATAGCTCCAAGACCTCCTTTTCTCCTACAAACATAGAGAAACTGAGTAAACAAGGTCCTTTATTTACATTCTGAAATTTCAACATCTCCTGTCAAATCTGCCTCCTAAAGACCTTCATGACAAAAACCTGCAAATTAAATAAATCAAAACCATATTTTAGAAAAAGGAAGGTCGAAAGGATCAACAACCTGTTGTCTCCTTGTCTTGTTCTCTTAGCAAAAAGTTGCCTCAGTATTTTTTTTTATTTTGTTACTGTAGAGTTTTGTCTTTGTTACCAAAACATTGCTTTTGCTTAAACAGTGGCCTCTGTGTCTAGACTCGTGGACAAGCATCACTAAGAAGAGAATATTTTAAACTCTCTTGAAATAATCTTTAATCAAATCTCTCCACTAATCCCAAGTTTGCCTCTGAGGGCCCCTTAAATTATATGGTCCTTTCACTGTGTGCCAATAATTTAAGGGTTCCACCTCCATTCTTATGTAATAATTAATGATGGCGATGTAAAGAATTTTGTGTGCTCTACTCCAACAGCAAAAAATGAGATAACATAATTGTGTTCAAAGTGTTTAGTGAAGGTGGGTGTTTTCTGTAGAGTTTCTTTAATGATTTGGCTAATCTTGCAGTACTATTTTCTTTAAAATATTGTTAGTTTGAAATAATTCATGCATTATTTATTTTCCCAAAAGAATCCAAACAATGATCAGTGGGCACGAACAATGTTTGTAGAGAGACAGATGAATTCAATCAGTAAAATGGAGAGGAGGAAAAGCCACTTTATCATACTGAATAGGACAGTACATGAGGAAATTCTATGTGTACTTACTAGTAAAAAAACAGATGATTATGTTCACCTGATGTGTTTTTTACCATTCATTTTTAACTTATGTGAAAATAGATAAATTATAAAGTCAATTTATCGCAGAATGTCAAGTAACTAGAAGATGAAAGAAATTTTTTTCTCAAGAATATGTGTCTGTTGATAATTGATCTCTACCTCCTTATAACAAATCTATCTCATTTACTTAGCGCACATATAAAGAGGTTGAGCATAGAAACATAAGTAAAGAGATAAAAAAATAAGATCAATATTATAGTAGTGTTGTTGATTTTCCACCACTATAGTGATGTTCTTCTTTGAAAATCAATATCATAGAAGAGTTATTCTTTGAAATGGGAGATATAAAATAGGAGCCATTTGAGAAATTTAAAAATTAAATGGATCTTTCTAAAAATTCACAATATAGTTTAATTTAAAATATTTGCATGGGAAGCCAATTGGATTTTCTATAGAGGATAATAATAAGATTTACTTGATCTAAAACTCCATACATGGAGTTCCACGTGGCTTGTCCAGTGTGGGTGGAAGGATATTCTTGTTGGGGGTGATATGAGGTTACACCTACTGCCACATTTGACCAAAATAAAATAAACTGAAAATGAGAGTGACATTTGAATGGTTTAATCAGTGGCATTGGACTGATGCTGCTGCATTCTTCTTCAGAATTTCAGGTGGTGAATTAAAAGATGGAAGATGGAGACCAGAGATGATCTTTTAGAATGTCTTATTCTCAGACAATGAAGACAAAACCAGATGAATCATATTTCAGTAATTAGCATGTATCAATGCAGACAAACTTGATGGGATATATGAATTGTTTTCAGAACTCTCCTACTGTTCGGTTAAAAGGAGAGACAGTGGATCGAATTTCATGAGACATCGGATGTCATTTTTTTGTGGTTAATTGTCTGCATTCAATTAAATCATTTTATAGATAGAGATTAAACTTTGGGAATTGGGAATGGGAGAGATCTTGAACAGACTTTAGACTCGAATTGTTCCAAGGTATCCCTTCAAATTTCAAGTCTTAGATTTGGTTCTATTTTATTCGGTAAAACGATTTGAATGGCGACGGATTCTACGGCAGTTTGACTTTTTGACAGAATCTAATTAAGAATGGATTTTGTTTAGAATTTATTTGTTAATTGTGGCCTCCAGTCTTTGTAATCCGTCCGTACAGATCCGCGGCCAAGATACGCGGACGGTGGACGCGCCTGCCGCGTTCATGGTCCGCGTACACTCGTCTGCAACGACCGCGAGTGCAGGCGTTGACGTCCCGTGTCGATGTATAAAAGGCGGCGCCTCCTCATGGCGTCTTGTCTCCTTCCTCTCTCCTTCCTTTGAAGTTTGACCCAATCGAATGGTGTAGTTGGCGCGCGATGCACGCCAAGGATTTATTGGCTTCATCTTCCTCGGTCGCCTTCGCCTCCCTCGGCCGTTCCATCTTCAACTTCCGCGGGGATCGGACCATGGAGTCGGGCGCAGGCGGCGAGCGGCAGGATGGGCTGTTGCTCGGTTTCCAATCTTGCGTCGAGGACGTCTTGGTGGATCTCTCCGCCGCCGCGGGGGCTGAGGGGGATGGGCTGCTGTCGATCGCCTGGCTCCGCCGGCTCCTCCAAGGCTTCCTGCTGTGCCACGAGGAGTTCCGGGCTCTCCTCCTCGACCGCGGGGTGGCCGCGGCACGGCCGCCCGTGGACCGCCTGGTCGCCGACTACTACGACCGCGCCATCAAGGCTCTCGACATTTGCAACGCCGCGCGCGACGGCATCGAGCAGCTTCGGCGGTGGCTGGCGCACCTCGAGATCGTGGTGGCGGCTCTCAGGCCCGCCGCCGGAGGCGGCGGAGGGATTAGCGAGGGTCAGGTGCGACGCGCCCGCAAGGCGCTCGCGGACCTCGCCGTGCTTATGCTGGATGACAGGGACGCCAGTTCCGCCACCGTATCCCACCGTAACCGCTCCTTCGACCGGAGCAGAGGCTCCGGTTCCTCCTCTACCTCCTCGCCCAGGACCACCGGTCGCAGAGTATCCAGCTTCCGCTCCCTCTCCTGGAGCGTGTCCCGCTCGTGGTCCGCCGCGAGGCAGCTGCAGTCCATCGGGAGCAACCTGGCGGCGCCGCGCGGCCACGAGGTGGCCGCCACAGCGGGACTGGCGGCGCCGGTATACACAATGAACGCGGTGCTCCTCTTCACTATGTTATCCGTGGTGGCGGCGATCCCCTGCCAGGACCGCGGCCTCCAGGTCCACTTCGCCGTCTCCCGGATCTTCCCGTGGGCGCCGGCCATCACTTCCCTCCACGAGCGGATCGTGGAGGAGTCGAAGAAGAGGGAGAGGAAGAACTCGGCGGGGCTGCTGAAGGAGATCCTGCAGATCGAGAGGTGCACGCAGCAGATGGCGGAGCTGGTGCAGGCCGGCACCTTCCCCATGGCGAAAGGCGAGGAGCAGCAGCTGAGCGAGAGGGCGGATGAGTTGGCGAAAATCTGCGACGCCATGAAGGACGGGCTCGATCCATTGGAGCGACAGGTGCGCGAGATCTTCCTTCGGATCGTGCGCAGTCGCACAGAGAGTCTCAATCCTCCTGCTCATACTGCAAATTAAGAACTGAGGCAAACAATCGAGCGGAATCTGAATAGATTTATACATTTGCACATGATCGATTGACTTGCCCTTTTTGGTACTCTAAATCTACAAGATCCTCTTAAAACTATCGTAGTGGCCTGCAATGAAGCTGAGTGTAGCAACCGAAAACATATATGAAATTTAAGGCTACGTTTGATAAGAGATAATTAGTCTGGTAATATAATCAGGATTATATTATAAGATTGATTATTTTATTTGGTACAATTTTAAAACTATAATATAATATAATCTCTATTACAAAAGCTAGTTAAAGTTTTGTAATCTGGATTACATTTCAAGCTCAATTACATTACAAATGGGATTACATTATCCTTAACCAAATACAACCTTAGTGTCTGATGTGAGGTGGATTTGGACTCCACATGGACCAGGTATTTTAAGGTTTTTCATTGCTTCCCGTTTTGAGGGTTTGGAGAGGGAGGAAAGTGTTATATATCTTAGGATATATGGTGTGAATGGAAAAGAGGTGGAGGGACTTTTAGTCCCACATTGTTACTTTCTCTTGAGTAGAAAGTGAGGAGGAGAATAAAAGGGCCCCCTTGAGAGGGGGGGCTTTAGTCCAACATTGGGAGTTTAAGGCAAAATATTTGGTTTATATTGTATCACAAGCATGGTAGTTGTGAACAAATGCTAGGGGAGAGGCTCTCTCTCACGCGTGGGTGCGCAGGGGGGGTGCAAATCCAGGGCCCGGATTTGTACTGAACCAAGTGAACTCGTGTGTATGCACGACCCGCGCACGTCGAATGTCGGACCGGTCGGGGCAAAATTTGTCCAAGCAGATGAACCAAAGTTTTGCCAATTTGATTTTTGCTTGAATGTAACTGATGCATTAATTTTGTTTAATGCGAGATCAGTAACCCCCAGACGTTTAGATCTGGTCGGGTAAATACCATTAAATGACGATTAATTCGTCATTTAATACTGCGAGGTCTGAGCCTATAAAAGTGACTGAGAGACGCAAAGGCAGAGACGCAGTGCGAAATTCTTCTCCACTCCACCTCGCTCCCGACCCCGCTGATAGCAGTCGGGTACCTCCTCAGTTCGCCACGAGCAACGAGTGCTCCGTTGTGCCCGTGGTCTGCTGTTGTATCCTGAGAGACGGAAGTCCATCTGAGCCTCGAAGCACCGCCGGAGGAGGACGAATCTGTTTCAAGGAAACTGCGCTGCGCAGGCCTCAGCAACTCCCCGGTCGGGAGACGTCCTACTGCTGCTCGGGAGCTCACTCGGCCTCTCGGGAGCTCACTCGGCCGCTCGGGAAACTTCATTCGGGAGCTCACTCGGCCGCTCGGGAGATTTCACTCGGATCTCACTCGGCTACTCGGGAGCTCACTCGGCCGCTCGGGAAACTTCATTCGGGAGCTCACTCGGCCGCTCGGGAAACTTCATTCGGGAGCTCACTCGGCCGCTCGGGAAACGTCATTCGGGAGCTCACTCGGCCGCTCGGGAGATTTCACTCGGATCTCACTCGGCCACTCGGGAAAACCTGCTCGGGTCGGGAGATTCCACTCGGACCTCACTCGGCCACTCGGATCTCACTCGGCAGCTTCGGTTTTCAACTCGGCCACTCAACAGAGATAAGTTGAAATTGTTTTTGTAATTTCAATTTAGTATAAAATCTCGGAAAAATCCTCCAACAATCTTGAAACAGACTCGATTCTGTTGAGATGGCCACGGAACGTGTTGAGGTGAAACAGACTCATCACCAGGCCCCCTCCGCCCCGATCGGGAATGCCCCGATCAACCATGGGGAAAAGCCAGAGAAGTTCACTGGGTTGAACTTCAAGAGGTGGTAGCAGAAGATGCTCTTCTACCTGACCACGCTCAATTTGGCTCGGTTCTTGACCGAGGACCCTCCCGAGCAAGCTGAGGCTGTTGTGGTAGAGGCTTGGACTCATTCTGAGTACCTATGCCGAAACTACATCCTCAACTGTCTGGCCGACTCACTGTATGTTGTGTACAGCACGAAGAGAACGGCTAAGGAGCTATGGGAGTCCCTGGACAAGAAATATAAGTCGGAGGATGCTGGGGCCAAAAAGTTCATCGTGGGCCGATTCTTGGACTACAAGATGGTTGACACTAAGACTGTGATCAGCCAAGTCCAAGAGCTTCAGGTGATCCTACATGAGATCCACTCAGAAGGTATGGTTCTGAGTGAAACATTCCAAGTAGCAGCCATCATTGAGAAGCTGCCTCCCGGCTGGAAGGATTTCAAGAACTACCTGAAGCACAAACGGAAAGAGATGAACGTGGAGGAACTTGTTGTGAGACTTCGCATCGAAGAAGACAACAAGGGTTCGGAGAGAAAACTATTCTCTCAGGCTACTGTGAAAGCCAACGTGGTCGAGCACGGACAAAGCTCGAAACGGAAGAATTCTAAATCTTCCAAGCTGGCACCCAAAGGAGGCATCGCCAAGAAGTTCTCTGGGAAGTGCTACAACTGTGGCAAAGTGGGCCACAAATCTTCGGAATGTAAGAAACCGAAGAAGAAGCAGGAGGCCAACCTGAACGAGGGACCAGAAATGGAAGACCTCTGTGCTGTGGTCTCTGAGTTGAACCTGGTGGGTTCAAACCCGCGGCAATGGTGGATCGATACTGGAGCCACCAGACATGTATGCTGTAATAAGGAGCTACTCCACAATTTTGAAGAAATTAGTGGAGAGAAGCTGTTCATGGGGAATTCGGCAACCTCGGACATCGTGGGCCAAGGGAAGGTGGTGCTGAAGATGACCTTGGGCAAGGACCTGACTCTAACCAATGTACTGTATGTTCCGGAGATTCGAAAGAATCTAGTGTCCGGATCACTCTTAAGCAAGCATGGCTTTCGCATTGTGTTTGAGTCCGACAGAGTTGTTCTGTCGAAGAAGGGAATGTTTGTAGGAAAGGGCTATGTATCTGATGGGCTGTTTAAGCTCAGTGTAATGGCCATTAAGCCTAAGATAAATAAAACTGAAAGCTCTTCCACTTATATGCTTGAGTCTTCGTGTTTATGGCATGGTAGACTAGGACATGTGAATTACGATGTGATTCGTAGATTAATGAACATGCAAAGCATACCGACATTCCACCTTGACCCGACACACAAGTGTGAGACTTGTGTTGAAGCGAAGTTGACTAGGTCATCCTTTCAACACGTTGAAAGAAGCACCGAACCTCTCGGCCTAATTCACACCGACGTATGTGACCTTAAAGGCACACCGACGCGTGGTGGGAATAAGTACTTCATCACTTTTGTAGATGATAACACAAAATATTGTTATGTGTATCTTCTCAAAAGCAAGGATGAAGCTATAGAGAAATTCATTCTCTATAAGAATGAGGTTGAAAACCAACTTAATAAGAAAATTAAGGTGGTTCGAAGTGACCGAGGTGGTGAATATGTATCACCATTCACTGAGTTGTGTGCTGAACATGGGATCAGACACGAGACAACAGCTCCTTATACCCCTCAGCAGAATGGGATTGCTGAGCGAAAGAATAGAACTCTTAAGGAGATGATGAATGCTCTTCTATTGAGCTCTGGACTGCCAGACTCGATGTGGGGGGAAGCTGTGTTAACAGCTAATTACCTTTTAAATAAGGTCCCTCGGAAGAAAATACATAAGAGTCCTTATGAGTTATGGAATGGAAGACAACCATCCTACAAATACTTGCGAGTGTGGGGGTGTCTTGCCAAAGTTTTGGTGCCTGATCCAAAATGGGTTAAGATAGGACCAAAAACTGTTGATTGCATATTTATTGGATATGCACATAACAGCAGTGCATATCGGTTTTGCGTTTATGAATCACAATTACCGGATATACACAAGAACTCGATAATAGAATCGAGAAATGCCTCATTCTTCGAGCATGTATTTCCATATAAGACCCGAGAGGATGCTAGCTCCTCAAAAAGGGTAAAGGAAATATCAGAGGAAGAAGAAGAGGAAGATGAACCAGTTGAGAATGCACCTCGACGGAGTAAGAGAGCTCGGGTGGAAAAATCTTATGGATCAGATTTTATCACTTTCATACTGGAAGGTGAACCCCAAAGCTACTCAGAAGCTGTGAACTCCTCTGAGGGACCTCACTGGAAAGAGGCAATTGCATCTGAGATAGAATCTATCTTGCAAAATCACACGTGGGAACTTGTGGACCTTCCTTCGGGAAGTAAACCATTAGGTTGCAAGTGGATTTTCAAGAAGAAGATAAGATCAGATGACACAATTGACAAGTATAAGGACAGGTTGGTAATTAAAGGTTACCGACAGAAAGAAGGCCTTGATTACTTTGATACATATTCTCCTGTGTCGAGAATAACGTCCATTAGAGTGTTGTTAGCTATTGCTGCTCTATGGAACCTGGAAATACATCAGATGGATGTAAAGACGGCCTTTCTAAACGGAGATTTAGAAGAGGAAATCTATATGGAGCAACCAGAGGGGTTTTCTGTGCCAGGACAGAACAACCAGGTTTGCAAATTGGTAAAATCTTTATACGGCTTGAAGCAAGCTCCAAAGCAGTGGCATGAGAAATTTGATAATGCCATGCGAGAAGGTGGATTCAAAATCAATGAATGTGATAAATGTGTCTACTCGAAAGCTACAGAAGATGACTTTGTCATCTTGTGCTTGTATGTAGACGACATACTTATCATTGGGAGTAATGATAAGATAATCAAATCCACGAAAGACATGTTGAACTCAAGATTTGACATGAAAGACATGGGCCTAGCTGATGTGATTCTAGGAATCAAGATTCTTAGAACAGCTGAAGGACTTGTTCTTAGTCAGTCCCACTACGTGGACAAGATTCTTGAGAAATTCACCAATGGTGATACTGCGTTGGCACGAACACCGATAGATACAAGCCAACATCTATCGAAAAATCGAGGCGAAAGAATCTCTCAGGTAGAGTACGCTCGGGTGATTGGAAGTCTAATGTACTTGATGAATTGTACACGACCAGACTTAGCCTACGCAGTAAGCAAATTGAGTAGATACACGAGTAATCCCGGTGTTGAGCACTGGAAAGGGATAACAAGAGTACTATGGTACTTGAGATATACTCGTGGAAATGGACTGCACTATATGAGATATCCTGCTGTTATCGAAGGATACAGCGATGCGAGTTGGATATTTGATATAAAAGACTCGAAGTCTACGAGTGGTTATGTGTTCACTCTGGGAAGTGCAGCCATTTCATGGAAATCTTCTAAGCAAACCGTAATAACCAGATCCACGATGGAGTCTGAGTTTGTAGCTCTTGACAAATGTGGTGAAGAGGCTGAATGGCTACGGCAATTCTTAGAAGATGTACTGAGATGGCCTAAACCCGTGCCGGCAATCTGCATACATTGTGATAGTCAATCTGCAATTGGTCGGGCACAAAGCCATCTATATAATGGTAAGTCTAGACATATACGTCGAAGACACAATACCATTAAACAACTACTCTCAACTGGAGTTATCACTGTTGACTATGTGAAGTCAAAGGATAACTTAGCAGATCCGCTAACCAAAGGGTTAAATCGAGAGTTAGTTGCAAACTCATCAAGGAGGATGGGTTTGATGCCGATAGAAAATGTTGGTGCAAAGGAAACCCAACCTATGCAGACTGGAGATCCCAAGAACTAGGTTCAAAGGGACAACCTAATTGCCCTGACAAAAGTGTTCACTATAAGGGAATGACCCTTTGAAACAGTGAAGGATGAAGGTTAAGCATACGGCTTTTAATGATTCAATAGAGTTACGTGGAAAACTCTTAAGAGATCACCTATGTGAGAAAGAAGTGGGGCCGCTTCGAAGAGAATTGGAGGCACAATTCTTAGAACTTCTCGCAGAATCAGGCGTGTTCATGGCCAAGAAAGAACACACTCATGAGAACTGAGGTGTATCAGGGAGAGTCCTGGGTGAGATGTGTCAATGCTTACACAAACGGCAGCACAGTTCAAGGACATCGTGTCTACTGTCAGCCAGGAAGCAAATAGATCTGCACAAGGGAAGGTTCAAAGGGTGAAACCTACCTATCCTATACACGACTCAACTGCTGAATGCTATCACCATGTTTCCATTCATGTGGGGGATTGTTATATATCTTAGGATATATGGTGTGAATGGAAAAGAGGTGGAGGGACTTTTAGTCCCACATTGTTACTTTCTCTTGAGTAGAAAGTGAGGAGGAGAATAAAAGGGCCCCCTTGAGAGGGGGGCTTTAGTCCCACATTGGGAGTTTAAGGCAAAATATTTGGTTTATATTGTATCACAAGCATGGTAGTTGTGAACAAATGCTAGGGGAGAGGCTCTCTCTCACGCGTGGGTGCGCAGGGGGGGGGTGCAAATCCAGGGCCCGGATTTGTACTGAACCAAGTGAACTCGTGTGCATGCACGACCCGCGCACGTCGAATGTCGGACCGGTCGGGGCAAAATTTGTCCAAGCAGATGAACCAAAGTTTTGCCAATTTGATTTTTGCTCGAATGTAACTGATGCATTAATTTTGTTTAATGCGAGATCAGTAACCCCCAGACGTTTGGATCTGGTCGGGTAAATGCCATTAAATGACGATTAATTCGTCATTTAATACTGCGAGGTCTGAGCCTATAAAAGGAGGCCGTGACTGAGAGACGCATAGGCAGAGACGCAGTGCGAAATTCTTCTCCACTCCACCTCGCTCCCGACCCCGCTGATAGCAGTCGGGTACCTCCTCAGTTCGCCACGAGCAACGAGTGCTCCGTTGTGCCCGTGGTCTGCTGTTGTATCCTGAGAGACGGAAGTCCATCTGAGCCTCGAAGCACCGCCGGAGGAGGACGAATCTGTTTCAAGGAAACTGCGCTGCGCAGGCCTCAGCAACTCCCCGGTCGGGAGACGTCCTACTGCTGCTCGGGAGCTCACTCGGCCTCTCGGGAGCTCACTCGGCCGCTCGGGAAACTTCATTCGGGAGCTCACTCGGCCGCTCGGGAGATTTCACTCGGATCTCACTCGGCCACTCGGGAGCTCACTCGGCCGCTCGGGAAACTTCATTCGGGAGCTCACTCGGCCGCTCGGGAAACTTCATTCGGGAGCTCACTCGGCCGCTCGGAAAACGTCATTCGGGAGCTCACTCGGCCGCTCGGGAGATTTCACTCGGATCTCACTCGGCCACTCGGGAAAACCTGCTCGGGTCGGGAGATTCCACTCGGACCTCACTCGGCCACTCGGATCTCACTCGGCAGCTTCAGTTTTCAACTCGGCCACTCAACAGAGATAAGTTGAAATTGTTTTTGTAATTTCAATTTAGTATAAAATCTCGGAAAAATCCTCCAACAGAAAGAAGAGGATCAGTTCGTGAGGGGCATGTTGCCAATACTAGGAGGAGCTCATTCGCCCTTTCCCCATGCCATCACACCGCCTCTTTCATTGCCATCAACCTCACGACCTGCTCAAGCCGTCAGGCTCTAAGCATGGCCCTTTTTGTCATCGCCAACCATGCCACTTCCTCTCCTTTCGTCATTGTCGTTGTCACCTCCTCTTTGTGCACGCTGACCATCAGAGCCGCTTCCTTTATCCAGGGCCATTGCCGCCCAGCGGCTTCACCTCTAGAGCAGCCCCTCTTATCTCTATGCATACTCGATCGCCTAAGTCGTCCCCTTCTCACTAGTCATCGCAGGCCAAACCACCTCACCTCAAGCCTCGCATCTCACAGTCATCGGTCTTTCTTCTCTCACCATCTACACTGTCAGTCTCTCCTCGCCTAGGCCTGACCACTAATCGTGCACCCCTATCGTGCTTCCTCCCGTAAGGTCCTCATCAGTTGCCTCTGCCCTGCTCTCTCTCCAACCGCTGTCCCTGGTCTAAACTTACATATCACCCCTTCTTGACACACGGCCATTGTAGCCACAATTAGTCCCCTTGCTACCTATGGTTCACCCATCGCCACAATCGAGTCGAGCTCATTGACTGGCCTTAGTCGACCTCGATCTCTATGTCTCATACTTTTGGCTCAGCACCCTTGACTAGCCCCAATCGCCCTCGGGCTCTATGCCTTCTACTTCGGGCTCAATGCCCAACTTATGTCCAATTGACCCGTGGGGTCCAGCTCCCCGACACACATTCCGCTCCTTCTCGCTATAAAAATATCCCACCCTCTCGGGCCAAGGTACATGTATAATTTTACATACGACTACATATACACATTTGTTGATGCAGTCTGACCCTGATTGTTGTTTTGATGTTGACACCGATTTTAGTTTAGGTTGATGATTATGATTATGCTTAAGTCTTGATCGGGGATTAGGCACGGTGTGGAAAAGTCCTAACCTGGAGGGTTAGGTGTGGAAAATCCTAGCTTGGAGGGCTAGGTGTGAAAAGTCCTAACCTGGAGGGTTAGGTGTGAAAAAGTCCTGGCTTGGAGGGTTAGGTCCTAGCTTGGAGGGCTAGGTTGATGAAATCCCGGCTTGGAGGGCCAAGTCCTAGCTTAGAGGGCTAGGTTGATGAAATCCCGGCTTGGAGGGCCAGGTCCTAGCTTGGAGGGCTAGGTTGGATAAAACCTTGGAGGGCTAAGTTGGAGTCCCTGGATCGGTCTGGTGACCGATCAGGGAAGTTAGCACGGTGCTCCTTCGTGGATCGGTCTGGTGACCGATCCAGCAATGACTGATCGGTCTGATGACCGATCAGGGAGTATGCGTTTCACTCACTGCACGGCTCCTGATCGGTCTGGTGACCGATCAGGGAACCCACAAGTGAGTTGAGTTCCCCTGCTGCTATGCTCCTGATCGGTCCGGTGACCGATCAGGGAGCATCCAGTAGGTTTTTAGGAACCTTACTGATCTGCTCTTGATCGGTCTGGTGATCGATCAGGAACACAGTTTGGACCGTTCTGGTGAACGATCAAGCGTCGTGAGTTCCTCACTATGATTGATCAGGACGGAGCCTGATCGGTCTGAGCATGCCCTGATCGGTCTAGTGACCGATCAGGAGGGTTGGACTGCGAAGCTCAGAAATCGTCCGGCAAAGGGGTGGATCGGTCTGGTGATCGATCCACAACCTGGGATCGATCTGGTGATCGGTCCAGGAGAGTCCCAGAGAAATCGCGATTTCTGATTGAGCGTTGGGGACCGATCAGGATGGAGCTTGATCAGTCTGAACCCACCCTGATCGGTTTGGTGACCGATCAGGAGGCTCCCTGATCGGTCCGGTGACCGATTACTTTAATTCAAAATGCACTGTCAGATGCTCTGATCGCGTCTGAACGTATCTGATTCTCTGCGCTTAATCTCTGATACTTGATTCTATGCTTGATATGCTGTGCTAATGCTCTGATTAAGTGTGCAGTGTTGGATCAAGAGAACCGATAGAGGGGGGGTGAATATCGGAAAGCGTTCGGATTTAAAATAAGAGCAATTGCACAGCGGAAGATAAAAACACACAATGCAAACACAGTTATTTTTTACTTGGTTCCGAGCCTAAGTCGACTCCTACTCCAAGGCCCACGGTCGTTGACCGTTTACTTTGGGCAATTCTATATGAGGCGCAAAAATAGTTTACAAGAATTGATTACAATAGCAGTGTAATAAGCACAAAATTAAAAGATCGCTCTTTTGTTACCGACGTCCGAGGTAGGTTGACTTTTAGAAGTGGAGGGACGTCGTCGGCTCGTGTTGGGAGGTTTCCGGAGTAGAGCGTGGGAGCAGAAGAGCGTCGAAGCGTTGAATTGAAGTTGTTTTTGAAAGCCTGGGCGTTGGGTGCTATTTATAGCACCTCGGGGCGCCCTGGACGTCGGGGGCACCCCCCCCACGTGTCACGTGATCCGAGCTTCGCTCGGTCAACCTCTATCCCACTCGAATAGGGATGAGGTTTGACATTGGGGGTGCCCTGGACGCTGGGGGCGCCCTGCTTGACTCCTTCAGCGCGGGCTTCTCGGCTGGATAAGTGTAATCGGCTTCGCTGGCGTAGACGCGGGGCGCCCTGGGCACTGAGGGCGCCCTGGGTGTTCGGGGCGCCCTGGCTGCTGGGGGCGCCCTGGATAATGGGGGCGCCCCGGCCAGTGGTTAGCCGAAGCCTTTGTTGCTTCGCTTGTTTTGTGTTGCCCCTGGGGGCACCCAGGACACTGAGAGCGCCCTGCTCAGCTACTTGCCTCTCTCCTTTGGGCATTCTGAGCTGCAGACACACGTTCCTTCGGTCCTGCATCCAGGGTTAGTCCAAAACAATATAAAGCATTAGAGTATTATGTTTATACAGCCTTAGCTGTCTTTGTTCTGACTTTGGGCCTCCAACATGGAGCCCTAGGTCGAACCGACGCCTACTGTTCCCTCGACGGGGAACGCGTCCTCACCTACTCCTCTCGGGAGAATGTACCTGATGCCAACCGCTCCTTTGGTTGGACTTTTGCCTGGCGGTCCTTTGCCAAGTCTTGGATACCGAGCTGTCCTTCGCCCGTTGCCTAGCAGTCCTTCGCTAGGGCTTTAGTCCCTGGCATTCCTTCGCCAGTGCCTAGTAGTCCTTCGCTAGGGCTTTTACCCTGGCATTCCTTCGCCAGTGCCTAGCAGTCCTTCGCTAGGGCTTTTACCCTGGCATTCCTTCGCCAGTGCCTAGTATTCCTTTACTAGGGCTTTTTGCTCTGGCATTCCTTCGCCAGTGCCTAGCAGTCCTTCGCTAGGACTTTTTGCTCTGACATTCCTTCGCCAGTGCCTAGCAGTCCTTTGCTAGGACTTTTTGCTCTGCACACTAGAGTAACTTGTTAGACAACAAGTAAGACTTAACTTTTGAACCCTGTTGCCATTATCAAAACACAGGTTTGACTTTGGTGCTTTCTGCACCAACAATCTCCCCCTTTTTGATTTATGGCAACCCTAGTTCAAAAAGTTAAGTTTAATCAAAGCATGTAAAAACACTAAGTTTTGTTCCCTCCCCCTGGAAGGATTCTCCCCCTAGATTTTTCAAAAATTCGTAGGGTTATAAGTTTAAGGGAAAATTTTTATTTAGAATTTTTTCAACAGAAGGCTTTTGTAAAAACTAATTTTTGCACTTTTGAAATCTTAAGTTTAGGTACTTGGAAATCTTTTGACAACTTAAGGTTTTAAAAGTACATAGCAGAGTTTTTGAAAGCATGAGTTTAGAGTACTTTGAAAAAATTTTGAAGTCTTTAAGTTTTTAAGTACTCAAAAGGTTTTTGAAAGTTTTAACTTAAGTACAAAAAAAACTTAAATTTTTGACAAGCTCTAGTACTTAGTAAATTTTTGAGAAGCTTAAGTACTTAGAAAATTTTTGAAAAAGCTTAAGTACTTAGTAAGAAAAAGAAAAAAAATACTTAGAAAATTTTGAAGGGCTTAAGTAAGAAAATTTTGAAAGGCTTAAGTAAGAAAATTTTGACAAGCTTAAGTAAGAAAATTTTGACAAGCTTGAGTAAGAAAATTTTGACAAGCTTGTATTTTGAAAAACTAAGCGCTTAAGTGTTGTTTTGAAACTTGATACTTTTTGAATAAAGAATAGAGTTTTTAAGAAATGAAAAAAAAATTATTTTTAAACTCTCTCCTTTTCTATCTCTCCCCCTTTGCCATATATCAAAAAGCAGATAAAGATAGCAGAAATTAAATTGCATAAAGGAAATAATGTTCATAAGGGAAAACATTTTCAGATTTTGCTGTACTGAACCAAGACTTTAACCAAATCAGTTGATTTTCTCTTGTAGGGACCTGTCTAACCCAATTAGCTACTCACTAACTGTTATAAACAGTAGCTTTTGCTAGGGTTAGTCAAGTTAAGTGTTTCTGTTCAAGTTAGATTTTCTAAACTTGACACTTAACTTGATTGCTGTGTAAGTTGTATTTAGTGCCCCAATTACTGCAGATGCACTGACTTAAAGCATCTTGAATTAAGGCAAAGACCTAAGCATCTCAACCCTTTATAGGTTATCAATCAAAAGTATCCTAAGGTGCTTGTGAGATGCTGGCTTCTAAGTCTATAGGTGCATGCAGTTCTAGAGTTAGGGCCTAGGCTAAGTCCATTTGCGAAAAAATCCTAGTTTTGAAGGGGGTAGTTTTGAAAAAAAAAACTAAGTCCGAAAAGATTTTTAAAACTGAAAAACAACAGTTTTTCAAAATTCTTTTAGAAAAATCAAAAGCAGAGTTATTCTATTCTACAGAGCACAATCCTACCTCAGATACTCAAGTAGTCAAACAGAATAGGTTACCTAGTCAAACAGAGGTGCAGTAGCATCAAACATAAGTCATGTTTTGGTTACTTAGTACAATGCAGAAATAGACTAGCTATGAAGAAGGCCCAGGGTGGTCAGATGGGCAGGGCTGCCATGAATCGAATCGTGCCATCATCTCAATGTATCTCGCATCAGCCACTTCTCGATCGGCTCTACGAGCGTCCATCTCCTCGATGTGATAGGCCTCGACCTCCTCTCGGAGGCTGTGGATCTCCGTCTGTATCTATGTGAGGTGCTGGTAGAGAGTCGGTGGTGGAGGCTCGTCTATGTGTGCTCGGGCTGCTGCTGCTATATCTCCAACATCAACATCGACCTCCTCATCTGAGTCGATCGGAGGAGCTGCTCTCTGACGTCTCCAAGACAAGACCCCGGTACCGGAAACCTCTATACCAGCTAGGGAGAAGTTTCTATATCCTATCTCGTCGTAATCAGTCAACTTAGCCATCTCTCCCTCGGTGATGTTCCGACCGTGGTGATGTAATATGGACGTGATAATGTGGCAGTAGGGTGTGCGTACCCGCCTTTGAGTGGTAACACTGGATGCATGTAGGATAGCATGAAACATGTGAAGTCCTATGTCGATGTCTAGCTGATGAATCAAGGCATACAGGAGAAAGGCGTGGAATGGTCGCATAGTAGTGACGTCTCTAGTAGATAATGGTAGAATACATCGGACTATGACTCTATATAGAGCATAGTCCTGGACCTGTAGTTCGACAGACTGAAATCGTCTGGCCAGGGGTTGCCTAAAGAAGTAAGTGTGTAACATGCCTAAGGTAATGTGAGAGTAGGGAGCATCAAAGGGAGGCTCCCTAGGTGGGTAACAACAGAAGGTGGACTGTGAGACTCGTAGTCCCAGAAATCGGTTGAGTAGAGTAGGTGTGATAGTTAAGGGTATTCCTTGGACAGTGGTGACGAACATGAGACCATCCTGTCTAATTATGTTGTTGTAAAATTCTGCACATAAGGATGTGTCGATTGAATGGGTGCAGAATACTAGATTGTCAAGTTGGTAGAAGTTTATAACGTTCATTGCTAAAGGACAGGATTGGGTGAAAAATTGTCTATTCAAGTAGCTCGTCTTGATAGGTTTATAGGTCGTACGAGCGAACTTATTACATAGTTCTAATTTGGAAACCTAGGATCAGGACTAGGTTGGGTACCGGGTTCTGCCTGGTTTGGTCGGCATCTTCTAAGAGAAGGAATATGCGTTTACAAAAAGTATGAAGGAATTGCATTTAGGGAAAGTTAACTTAAAAAAAAATTATACCGGGCTGCTCGGGGAGGCATTGTTGAAGATCAGAGCTTGAGAGGGTTGCAAGAACTCTTGGAGGGTAGAGAGTTGAGGAGAAGAAGAAGTTTGAGTGTGAGGAGTAGAAGGGGGTATAGAGCCCCTTTTATAGTGCAGTTTCGGGCGCCCTGTAGCAGGAGGGCGCCCTGGATGGCGAGGGCGCCCTGGACAGGGCTGTGGCTGCCTTTTGGCAGCTTTCTACCGTTGAAGGACAGTATGGGGGCGCCCTGGCTGCTGAGGGCGCCCCGGTCAGCCTGTAGTAGCAGAGAGCTACTTTTGACCAGCCTCGGGGCGCCCGCAAGGGTTTGGGCACCCTAGGGACAGGTTTTTGACCCTAAAAGATAGGTTTTGACCAGATTTGACTTGTTTGACCAGGTTTGACTGTTTTGACTGTGGTTTTGACAAAGTTGACCATGGTTTGACTGTGTTGACTATGGTTTGACCATGTTGACCATGGTTTGACTATGAACTACAGGATTTACTCATAATATAGGCATTAAAGAATTTACAATCTTAATCCTGTTGGATCGAGAGATGCGATAGAGGGGGGGGTGAATGTCGCAAATCGTTCGGATTTAAAAAGAGCGGGTGCGCAGCGGAAATAAAAGAAAAGCAGAACAATGCAAACACAGTCGGTTTACTTGGTTCGGAGCCTGGGTCGACTCCTACTCCAAGGCCCACGGTCGTTGACCGTTTTCTGCGGGCAATTCTATAAGTTCGTAAAAGTTTACAAGAAAGATTATAACAAGAACAGTTTAGTAAACTTTAAATACAGCTCTTCGTTACCGACGTCCGGTGTAGATCGAAGTTTCGGAGCAGCGGGACGTTGTCAGCTTGAGTTGGAAGATTTCTGGAGCGTGTCGCGGAAGCAGAAGAGCGCAGAAGTGTCGAAGCAATTGATGATTGAAGAAAGAGGTCGAGGGCCCTTTATATAGGGCCTGGGGGCGCCCTGGTCGACGGGGGCGCCACCCACGTGGCTTCCGATCCGGTGATCTCTTCGGTCAAGGCTGATCTCTTCATCTTCGGGATCAGCTTTGACCGGGGCGCCCCGAGCGCGCGGGGCGCCTGGGTTGACTGGTCAAAGCCTCATCCTTTGGCTTCGAGAGGGCAGCTGATAGTCGGCGTGGCACTGGGGGCGCCCGCGACACGCGGGGCGCCCGGAGAGCGCGGGGCGCCCGGAACAACCGGGGCGCCCCGAAATGCTGCTGTCGGAGCTTTTTTCTTGGTCTGCTGACTTGGGTTGACTCTGGGGGCGCCCGAAAACTTTGGGGCGTCCTGCCCAGCTACTGCCTCACTCCTTTGAGGCTCTCTGAGCTGCAGATACACAGTCCTTCGGTCCTGCATCCAGGGTTAGTCCAAAACAGCAAATATTATGTTAGTTTATACAGCCTTAGCTGTCTTGGTTCTGACTTTGGTCTCCAAAATGGAGCCCTAGGTCGAACCGACGCCTAATGTTCCCTCAAGGGGAACGCGTCCTCACCTACTCCTCTCGGGAGAATTTACCTGGTGCCAACCGGCTCCTCCAGTTGGACTTTTGCCCGGCAGTCCTTCGCCAGGTCTTGAGTTGCCAAGCTGCCCTTCGCTTGGTGCCTAGCAGCCCTTCGCTAGGTCTTTTCTTCTGGCAGCCCTTCGCCAGTGCCTAGCATTCCTTCGCTAGGGTTTGTCCATTCTGGCAGTCCTTCACCAGAGCCTAGCAGTCCTTTGCTAGGGCTTTTCCTGTCTGGTAGTCCTTCGCCAGTGCCTAACATTCCTTTGCTAGGGCTTTTCCTGTACACTCAAGAAACTTGTTAGACAACAACTGACCCTTAACTTTTGAACCATTTTGCCAATATCAAAACACAGGTTTGACTTGGGTGCAATTTGCACCAACAATCTCCCCCTTTTTGATATATGGCAACCTAGTTCAAAAAGTTAAGGAAAAAATGCTGAAATGAAATCCTAAGTTAGATTCCCTCCCCCTGGAAGAAATCTCCCCCTAGGTTTTTCAAAAATAGGTGATGTTAGTTAAGTACTTAGAAGATTTCATGTTTTGATAATAAGTTGGGAAATCTGCTAAGTTTTTCGAAATGATGTTCTAAGTTTGGAAGACTTAGAAAACTTTAGACAAATTTTCAGTTTTAGAAACATTTCAGACTTTGGGAAATTTTCAGTTTTGGAAAAACTTCAGACTTAGAAAATTTTCAGTTTTGGAAAAAATTTTAGACTTAGAAAATTTTCAGTTTTGGAAAAACTTCAGACTTAGAAAATTTTCAGTTTTTTGGAAAAAATTTTAGACTTAGAAAATTTTCAGTTTTGGAAAAACTTCAGACTTAGAAAATTTTCAGTTTTGGAAAAACTTCAGACTTAGAAAATTTTCAGTTTTTTTTTGAAAAAATTTTAGACTTAGAAAATTTTCAGTTTTGGAAAAACTTCAGACTTAGAAAATTTTCTGTTTTGGAAAAAATTTTAGACTTAGAAAATTTTCAGACTTAGAAAAAAAATTTCAAAGAATAATTTGAGCAAAACTTAATAACACTTCAGAGTTAGAAATTTTAAGCAAAAAAAATTAAGCTTAGAAATAATTCAGAGTTAGAAATTTTTACAGGATAAATTTAAGCTTTGAATTTCTAACTTTGAGGTTAAATTTTTTGAATAAAGGAAAAAATTTGAAAAAAACTTTTTGGGTTCCCTCTTTCCTTTCCAACTCTCCCCCTTTGACATATATAAAAAAAATGCAGAAGAAATATTTGCAATAATTAAATAACGCATTTGCTGTACTGAAACAAACTAGGACCTAAGTCTGGTTTCATCTTTAGGGAACTGTCTAACCCAATTAGCTACTTACTAACTGTTATAAACAGTAGCTTTTGCTAGGGTTAGTCAAGTTAAGTGAGCTGTTCAAGTAAGATTTGTCTAAACTTGATACTTAACTTGATTGCTGTTCATTTAGTGCCCCAATTGCTGCCGATGCACTGACTTAAAGCATCTTGAATTGAGGCAAAGACCTAAGCATCTCAACCCTTTCTAGGTTATCACTCAAAGTACCCTAAGGTGCTTGTGAGATGCTGACTTCTAGATCTATGGGTGCATGCAATTCTAGGGTTAGAGCCTAGTCTAAGTCCATTTCGAAGAAAACCCTAGTTTAGAAGGGGGTAATTTTGAAATAAAACTAAGTCAAAAAAGAAAAAAAATTTTAAAACCAAAGTAAAACCTTTTTTTTTAAAAAAAAATTTTAGAGTCAATTAAGACAATTTAAGATCAATTTAAAACATTTTAAAATTAAAGCAAAAACCAAATGATTCTATTCTACTAAGCATAATCCTAACTGCCTTCTTAGTGAGCTGAACTCAGACTCAGGTAAGGGGTTAGTGAATATGTCAGCTAGGTTGGACTTGGAGTCTACATGCTTAAGGACTATTTCACCCCTAGCTACGTGATTTCTTACAAAGTGATGTTTTACTTCTATGTGTTTGGTTCTAGAATGTTGAATTGGGTTTTTGGTTAAGTTAATTGAGCTAATATTGTCAATATTGACTTGGGTCTGATTGTAGTTTAGCTGAAAGTCTTTAAGAGTGTGCATCATCCATAAGAGTTGAGCTACACATTCTCCTAGGGCTACATATTCAGCTTCAGTTGTGGATAACGCAACACAGTGTTGCTTTCTACTGCACCAACTTACTAAGCTGTTTCCTAAGAGTTGGCAGCTTCCACTTGTACTTTTTCTATCTAATTTACAACCAGCATAGTCAGAATCAGAGTATCCTGACAACTTAAAGGATGAAGTCCTAGGGTACCATATCCCTACATTTAGGGTGCCCTTAATGTATCTTAAAATTCGTTTTAGGGCTGCTAAGTGAGTTTCCTTAGCACAGGTTTGGTACCTAGCGCACATTCCTACTGAAAAAAGTATATCAGGTCTGCTGGCTGTAAGGTATAGTAGACTTCCTATCATACTTCTATAAAGTTTTAGGTCTACTGGTTTGTCATCAGGGTCATTATCTATTTTCACATTTGTGGCCATTTGGGTATTTATACTTTTAGAGTTATCCATTTTAAATTTCTTAATTAGTTCTTTAGCATATTTAGTTTGATGTACATAATTTCCGTCCTTAGTTTGTTTGATTTGTAACCCTAAGAAGAAATTGAGTTCCCCAACTAAACTCATTTCAAACTCATTTTCCATTATTGTTACAAATTCTTTTAGAAATTTAGAATTAGTTGATCCAAATATTATATCGTCTACGTAAATTTGGGCAATAAATATATCCTTTTCTAAAATTTTAACAAACAAGGTTGGGTCAATTTGACCTTGTTTGAATTCTTTAGAAATCAAGTAGTTGGATAGTCTTTCATACCAGGCCCTAGGTGCTTGTTTTAGTCCATAAAGGGCTTTGCTAAGTTTATAGACATAATCTGGTTTTTCTATATCCTCAAATCCTGGGGGTTGTCCTACATAGACTTCTTCCTTAATGAGCCCATTCAAGAAGGCTGACTTTACATCCATTTGGTATAATTTGAATCCTTTATGGGATGCAAAGGCTAGTAACATCCTAATAGACTCAAGTCTAGCTACAGGGGCATAGGTTTCATCATAATCCAACCCTTCTACTTGGCTGAATCCCTTAGCTACTAAGCGGGCTTTATTTCGGACTATTTCACCTTGATCGTTTAACTTATTCCTAAATACCCACTTAGTGTCAATTATGGATTTGCCCTTTGGTTTAGGTACTAACTCCCAGACTTGGTTTCTCTCAAATTGGGCTAACTCTTCTTGCATGGCTAAGATCCAGTCAGGATCAGGTAGGGCTTCCTCAATAGTCTTAGGTTCAATCTTTGAAATCATGGCTATTTGACTAAGATTTCTATAGGAAGCTCTAGTTCTGACTCCTAAGGTTGGATCACCTACAATTTGGTCAGCTGGGTGACTTAGTCTGGGTTTCTTGGTTTTTCTAGTACTTGGCTCAGCTTCAGGTCCAGCTGGTCCAATAGGTTCAATTCTGGGTTCATTAGTTGGTTCAACTGATTCAGAAGTTGGTTCAATTGTTAAGTCATTAAAGGGTTCAGTTAGGGTTTCAGAGTTATCTTCTTGATCAGTATTTGATGAAGCTAAGTCAGAATTATCAGATTTTGGATTAGTTTCTTCATCAAATATTAAGTTGGTTGTTTCTTTAATTTTCTTAGTTATTTTGTTGTAGACTCTATAAGCTCTACTTGTTGTAGAGTACCCTAAAAAGATACCTGGGTTTGACTTGGATTGGAATTTTCCAAGATAGTCTTTGGTATTAAGAATATGGACTTTGCATCCAAAGACTCTAAGATAGTGTAGTTTGGAAGTCTATGGTAGTAAAGTTCATAGGGTGTTTTATTTAACCTTTTATTAAGCAGAATCCTATTTTGGATATAGCAAGCTGTGCTAATTGCTTCTGCCCAATAGTGGTTAGGTAGGTCAAATTCATTGAGCATAGCCCTAGCAGCTTCCTGTAGGGTTCTATTCTTCCTTTCTACTATGCCATTTTGTTGGGGGGTTCTGGGACACGAAAATTCGTGTTTATATCCATTTATTTTACAGAATTCTTCGAATCTTGATTCTCGAATTCTCCCCCGTGGTCAGACCTAAGTCTTTTAATTTTGGTATCATTTTGATTTTCAATCAATTTACAAAAGTTGTTAAATAGGTTCAGGGTTTCATCTTTGGTCTTTAGAAACCTGACCCAGGTGAACCTAGAGTAGTCATCAATTATTACTAAGCAGTATCGATTTCCACTTAGTGACTTGGATCCATGTGAATCAAGTAGGTCAAGGTGTAGGAGCTCAAGTGTGGTTTGGGTTTGATCAGATTGGATCAATTTGTGACTAGACTTGGTTTGTTTGCCTTGATTACAAGATTCACATATTAGGTTTTCATTTTTTGATTTTGGGGATACCTTTGATTAAGCCAAGTTGGGTAATTTTTGAAATAGTTCTTAGATTGGTATGACCTAATCTCCTATGCCAGAGTTTTGATTGTTCTAACTGTGTTAACATGCATTTGGGTATAAGGGGAAGATTTATAGTGTATACATTGTTTTTCCTAGTGCCCTTAAGCATGATTTCTGAGTCTTGTGCATTTCTAATCAGGCAATTAGAATTGTTGAAAGTAACTAAATAACCAGAGTCACATAACTGACTTATGCTAAGTAAGTTAAAATTGAAGTTTTCCACCAATAGAACTTTCTTAATAATGAAATTGGATTTAAGTTCAATATTACCTGACCCAATTACCTTGAGTGTAGCATTGTTACCAAATGCCACTGAGCCCAGGTTTTTGAACTTGAGTTTGGTGAACTTCAATTTGTCCCCAGTCATATGTCTGGAGCACCCGCTATCTAACATCCATTGGTCCAAATCTTTATGTTCCTACACATAAAGAATTTTTGATGATTTGGATCCAATTTGAGTTAGGGATAGCTTAAATTGAGTTTCACTTCCTAGTCTGTCTCACCCCAGTCTAGGGTTTTCAAACACGTTAACCTTAAGGTTTTTGTGAGACAGGTTTGAGGGTAGAAATTAGTTTTGAAAAGGAATTTCAATTTATTTTCGAAAAAGTTTTATTTTTTGAAAACAGATTTTAAACAAATAAGTTTAGAAATTTTGAAAAATAGATTAAGTGATTTTCGAAAAAGAGATAGGTTTGAAAACAGATAGAATCTATAATTATTTGAAATTTGAGTTAGATTCGAATTTGACAAAAGATAATTTGAATTTGAATTTCAGAAATTGGCTTCCAGGTCTTGGCGAGGCACTAGGCCTTCTTTGGCCGTAGCCTTATGGGATCATCCACCCTTTCCTTGACAAAGCCTTTTAATGAAATTTCATTTTCAAATTAAATTAAGTCATTTTCTGGTCTAACTAGCTTGGGTCTTGGATCGGTAGCTTCGGCTGGTTTCACCAGTCTAAAGAGACCAAGTAGACTTGATCTTATTAGAGTTGGTTTCCCCAACGTACTATCATCTCACCTCCTCCCAATACTATGTTTTCAAGTTTCAAGTAATTTAGTCCTTAAATCTAAGTATTCCTTAAATCTAAGCATGGCAATTTGCAAAAATTAAATAAACAAACAATCAATCAATTAAAAAAATTATCTAATTATAAAAATTGTTTTGATTTTGGCTCCCCCTGGACTAAAGCCTCTGTATGGGTTAGGCAAGATGTGAATCTTGTCCTTGGGGATCCAAAATTGATTTGAACCAGTTGGTTTAGTCAGGCACAGTTTTGGCACCCATGCCTGAACCTTAGGTCTTGACTGGTTCAGTACAGCAAAGTAAGATCTTTGCCGAGATTTGGTTCTATAGCCAAGTCCGGATCGGTTTAGAACAGACTTCTGTTTTCCCAGAATCAGATCAAGATTCTTGGAACCAGAAGTGAATCGTTCTAAAGCTGTTCTTAAGTCCTTAACTTGAGTTTTCAGGGAGGAATTCTCTGATTCAAGTTTTTCAACTTGATCAGGGGTTCCTTCCTGAAGTTTCTCAGTTAAGGATTTAGAATCAGCTCCCTCTTTCAGGAGTTTTACTTCCTGTCGGAGGGACTCGATTCGGAGTTTGGCTTTCGCCAAATCTCGGGATAGATAGGAAATAAGCGAATTCAATTGCAATTTTGAAAAACCCGTTACCCTTATTTCGCCGTCGTCGGAGAATGTCAGCTTGCCGTCGTCCTGGTCGAGTCTGAGTCAGTCTCGATTTGATCCGAAGCGGTCAGGGCTAGAAGATTGGACTGGGTGCTTCTTCTTCTTCTTCTGAGGAAGACTCGTCCCAGGTTGCTTGGAGTGCCTTCTTCTTTCTGGTCTTTTTGGACTCCTTTAGACTTGGACATTCAGTCTTGTAGTGGCCCTTCTTCTTGCATTCGTAGCAGGTTACGTTGGGCTTGTGTTTGTCAGTTGCTGGTTCAGCTAGTTCATCCTTTCTTCGGCTTGTTCTCCGTGTGTTGGTTTGGTTCTTCAACTTTTTGTAGTAGCTTCGAGCTAGCCGGACCAGTTCAGATTGATCTTCTTCTTGATCTTCTGTTTCTGAATCTGAGGTAGATTCAGGTTCAACTTGAGTTTTCTTCTTAGTCATTCTTCCTGTTTTCCCTACAAAGAAAGCTATACTTTTCTCGGCCAAATTGCAGTTAGTCTGTTCATGCAGCTCAAGTTCAGAAAATAACTCATCTAACTTAATTTTTGAAAGATCCCTAGAGACCTTGTATGCATCTACCATAGATGCCCACAAGGTGGTCCTAGGGAATGCGTTTAGGGCATACCTTATAAGATCACGGTTTTGAACCTGGTGACCTATTGCGTGAAGACCGTTCATCAATTCCTGGATTCTGGCATGGAGCTGGGCTGCTGTCTCGTTATCTGCCATTTTGATAGTGAAGANAAAGGGTAATTTGGTCATCTTGCCTTTTAAGCATGATTCGCATGTATCAAATGAACCGGGTTCAAATGATTCCAAAATTCCACATCGGTGTAATTTGGTCATGCGTTTCTTACTTACATGGCCAAGACGACAATGCCACGTGTAGGAGTCTATTCGATTATCTATTCTAGCACGTTTGTTGCTAACTTCGATATTGAAAACGTCACCGGATAAATCTAACGTGTAGATACCATTGCACAAAGTTCCATTCCCATAAAGAACGCCATTTAAAGTTATGTAACAACAATTGTTACTAAAAGTTAAATGATAACCCTTTTCATTCAAACATGAAATAGATACAATGTTCTTTATTAACGAGGAACAAAATAACAATTATCCAATTCTAAGACCGTCCTGTAGGGAGCTTTAGCAAATATGTTCCGATGGCAACAGCAGCAATCTTTGCTCCGTTTCCAACTCGCAAATTCGCTTCTCCCTTGACGAGTCTTCTTCTATTCCTTAGCCCCTGTATGTCATTACATATATGTGAGCTACACCCAGTATCAAGTACCCAGGTGTTTGAGGAAATAGAGTGACATTCAATAACGAAGATACTTGAAGAGGATGGGGGCATCGGATGCCTTCTCTTTCAAGGACTCAAGATAAACCTTGCAGTTTCTTCGCCAGTGACCCTCCTTGCCATAGTGATGGCAAGTGCCTTTTAGGGTATTTTCAGTCTTTTTGGCCTTTTTCTTCTTTCCCTTATTCTGTTCTTTGGCCTTCCTCTTAGAACCTTTCTTCGAGGAACCAACTAACAGTACCGTCTTTTGATCCTGCTTCACAGAAGGCTCTACAGTCTTCAGCAGGTTGAGCAACTCAGGAAACTGGTCTGGAGTTGCATTTTTAGGATGGTTGGGAAGTTGATCTTCAAGGACATAAGCAAGCATCTCTGCCTCGAGGACTATCCTCAGGTTTCGAAGCCAGTCCATGAAGTTTGGCCCAGTCAGTTTATTGGTGTCCAAAATGGAATGCAAATTCAGAGAAGACATGATCGAGTGATTATCCTAGAAATAGAAATTGAGCTTATGTGAGAAGAATGATTAAAGAATGTATCAACATACATTAATAAAATCCTATTTATTTTTCGAATTGAATAACCCTTTTTATCAATTCGGGAGATCGTAGGAACATCTCCAAATAGGTTGATATCCAACCATAGATAAGAACACCATGGCTGTGGCCATCAAGTTGTTCTTAGCTATGAAGGTAGGTAATTATACCGATTACATATCACATATATGTAACTATCACTTTATGCTATCAACTAATTGAATGTTTGCATAAATCATTGGGTTGTTAACTCATTAACAAGTATGCACATTATACATAGCACCCAACTGCACCTCTCTTTACATCGACCTTGGCTGTGGCACAACAAATCGATGCTCCAAGCTTAAGGCTGACCCATTAATCAAGAAATAGTTTTAATATGGTTGGAGTTCATTCAACCGTTTAGTCAGGCTTGGATGTGTCCAACAACCAAAACTAAGGATTGACCTCTGACTCCAACTATATTATTCATAAACTAATTCCATGGTTTGAACATGTTGAGGTTCAAGCCGGGCATGGATGTGTCCATCAACCCAAACGAGAAACAAAACTCGATTCTAACCATATTAATGGAAGGTGTTGGCCTTAATATTTTGTAAGGGGTTTTGGGTCTCATCCTTTCTTTTCTAAGCACATTCATGACATATAATCATGTCATGACTAACGATTTCCTTAATAAAGTATGTATGTGACTTAATTTATCAAGTCTCATTAATTGAATTAGGAACCGGATTTCCTAATTCTAATTTCATACTTTATTAAAGGAATTGTTTTGGGAAACAATTTCCTAAATTGTCATAATCAATTTCGGAAATAATATGTTTAAGACTTTGATTTCTCTAAATCAAATCTTATTAAATTAAGAGACATGAGTCCTTAATTCAACCACATATTATTTTCATGAAAATCTCATTTAAGAAAACTCTATAGGAAACCATTTTCCTAATTAATTTTGGAGACAACAATATGTAAGAGCATCACCTCTTAAATCATATTTTATTCATGGATTTAATTAATTACAACAAATCGTTTTCTAAGGGTGGCTCCCCGAGGCTCAGATACCCAAAGAAAAGTAATTTGTCGTAAATCCAATTTGGTCCGCTTCGGAAGCGTAACCAAATTAAACATGACAATTCATTTAAAATTGGAAAATTAAATTACAACAACTAACTTTAAATTGGACGGCTCCCCGAGGCTCAATCCAAAATAAAGAATTTTGTTGTCAATTTAAAAACCAATTCAAATTTAATTGTCAATTAATTGTCCATAAATTTGTCTAGACTTTCTTGAAAGAAAGTGCCCAAAATTGCGAGATTTCATAATAGGTTTTCAGAATAATTGTAAGTTTCTGGTACAAAGAAAACTTACATATTTCCAAAATTGGAAAATTTCTAAAATAGAAAATTTCCAAAATTGGAAAGTTTCCAAAGATGGGAAGTTTTCACAATTATTATAAAATTTCAGAAACTAGAAAATTTCAAAAGTTTGCGAAATTTCATGAGGATTTCCAACTTAGAAATTCCTAAATCTAAATTTATTATAATTTGAAAGTTTCCATAATTGAAATTTTTCCAAAATTGAGATCATGACAAAGTTTTCCACAAAACAATTATATGATTATGTCGAACACTAACCGGCTCTGATACCACTGTTGGGTCCGGGTGCATGTTGACAAGGATACGGGTTCGTAAATTTTAAAATATTTACATGCAGCGGAAGAATTAGCATAAATAATTTCTCAAATTATTTTAACCACGTATCTAGCATGCAACCTTATGATGTGTGGACATGATCATAAATTAAAATTTTGCGAAAAAGTAAGCTAATTTACTTTGTACCTCGCGTAACTCGAAGAAAGGGACGAGATCCAACCGTAGCGTCCCTTGGAAGCTCCGCCTCTATTCGCGTTCACGCCGAGTTCTCTTCGGGATGACTTCGCAAAATCACGAGTTTTGTGCCGACGAGAACTACTAGATTCTCTAAAGGCACAACTAGAAGATCAAGAGAGAAGAAAGGAAACTAACCACCAAGTAACGGAATCAAAATTCCGGGAAAGGAAAGAAGGAGTCGCGATCCGTTTCTTCTTCTTCGGCACCTTCTTGGCGGATGAAGCTCTCGGCCACCCTTGGGATGTGCGCCGGCCCTAGGGGAGGAGAGAGAGCCGACCCTAGAGAGAGAGGGGGGCCAGCCCTAGAGAGAGAGAGAGAGTTAGAGAGAGAGAGGGAGCTACTAATCTCTTGATAACTCAATTGAGGAATTCAAGCCTAGCCTTGGTTCCTTTATATAGTAGCCTCTCCCTTGCCATGTCTCCCCTTTAACGGAATTAACGGAATAAATTTTCATAAGAAATTTATCTTATAAATTTTCTCATTAATTATTCCGTTATGCCAAATTTTATTATAACTAATTTTATAATAAAACAAATACATCTCTCCTTTAATTATGGAATAAATTTTCATAAAATTTATTATATATATTTTCTCATCATGAAAAAAATCAATTCATAATTGATTTTATAAAATAAAATAAACCATTTAAAGTTTATTTTAATCTCCATAAAAAGAATAAATTTATTATATAAATTTTCTTTATCATGGAAAAATCAATTCATAATTGATTTTATAAAATAAAATAAACCAATCCATGGTTCATTTTAATTTCCATAAAAAGAATAAATTTATTATATAAATTTTTCTTATCATGGAAAAATCAATTCATAATTGATTTTATAAAATAAAAATAAACCATTTAAAGTTTATTTTAATTTCCATGAAAAAAATTTATTTATCCATAAATTTTATAAAACAAATCGGCTTGATTTATTTTATAATTTAAACCAATTAAATTGGTTTCTCCCTTTTGGTGGCCGACCAAACCAAGGCCACTCCAAGCCCTTCCTCGCGAATTAAACTCATTTAATTCGCCCAATAAGCCTTCAAAAGACTTAGCCATTTTAAGCTTCCGTTGCGCTCTGATAAATTCAGATTCGACTTATTTCTCTTGATCGGAAAAATCCAATTTTCAACTCGTTTTAAATCCCTCGGATTACTCGTAGTGCGTGTGACTAAATAGGCTTTCGATTTATTTGGCGTCTATAATTCATCAATTATAGAACGATCATGAGTGGCACCTAGTAGTACATCATGATCCCCAATTAATCGAAAGATCAACGGTTGACCTCAGAAATTATTCTGAAACCCTTCAGCAGCTTTAATGAATCGTGCCCCATTCCCTTCACCATCTTATACCCACTTGGTTCAGGACATGGTCTGTGTGTGTCAGTCCCCACTAGGTTGACTACGTCACACCTAGCCCAAGTAGTGTCTTTCTCGTCCTTTGGATTTCTAATTACTCTCATGTATTTAAGAGACTCATACTCTAAACATGATATGCTCTGGCCAGAGGCTTTGAGTAACAATCCGACGATAGACCTGGGTATACATCTCCTCGCAACGAGTGGTGAATCCTTTGTAGGCTGTTCAAACATCTTCGGGCACTTCGGCTTATACTCAACCATCCTGGGTCCACACCTCCTTGGAGATGCTTGCTTAAGATGTTAAAGTATAAGTCTCCATGACCAAGATGACTTGAACACCGCAAGTCAAAGGAACATCGCACTTAAGCTGCGGTAAGAACTTCACTGACCTGTCTATGTATAGACTACCATGTGAAGTTTTACAGTCAGTCACTCCAATGAACTAGTTCCCTTAACTAGCATCCATGTTTATCTCCGGACATCCCAATGTCACAGCCAGTGAGAATCAGCTGATTAGAGAATAACCCATGCTAGTCTTAACAGAATTGATAGTGTCCGTTTTTATCAATTCATCGACTAGGGATATTTTCAATACTTCACAATTGCACATGTAGAGATAATCACTAGTTGTGATCCATCACAAATTCTCTTATGCTGTGAATTATATTGCGGACATTCAGTAGATGAGTTTAAGATCCCAATCAATACACAAATATGTATACTCAAATAGTAAATTTTCATTTATTAAATAAATGATTACAATCATAAGGCGATTGCCTTAGGACACTTCTCTCATATCACTAACCAATCTGAGTGAAGAAATATTTCAGACTCTGTGATCTGATAAATCTTACATGCACTCCACAAGTATGCCTCCATATCTTAGAGCAAAGACTATAGCTGCCAACTCCGATCATGAGTGGTAATTCTTTTCATAGTCCTTGAGTGCCTGGAAGCATAAGCTATGACCTTGTCTTCTTGATAAGGACTGCTCAAGTCCTAGCTTTGATGCATCACTGTATATATCAAAGCTCTATCACCTTCGGGTACTGTAAGGATAGGAGCGCTGGTCAGTCTCTTCTTCAACTCAAGGAAGCTCTGCTCATAGTCCTCAGTCCACTCATATTCTTATTCTCTGGTCAGGGCTGTAAGTGGAGAAGCTATCTTTGAAAAGTCCTCTACAACCTTCTGTAGTACCCTGCCAAACCCAGAAACTTCTTGATCTCTCTGCATTCTTTGGTCGACTCTAGTTACTAACTACTTCAATCTTGGCTGGGTCTACCATAATACTTCCTTGAAATGATGTGGCCTAGGAAGGCCACCTGGTCAAGCCAAAACTCACACTTTGAGGAATTTGGCGTACACTCCTTCTGATGTAAGGTTGCAATACCATCTTCAGGTGTTCTCATGGTCTTCCTGAGTCTTTGAATACCACTAGGATATCATCAATGAAGACAATGACGAACTTGTTCAGAAAATCCTTGAACACTCTATTCATTAGATCCATAAATGTCGCAGGGGCTTTGTCACTCCAAAGGGCATGACACAAACTCTAGTGCTATATCTTGTACTGAAAGCAGTCCTTGGCACATCACTCTCCTTCACTTGAGCTGATAGTAACTGATCGCAATCTTCTTGGGAGAACACTGTGGCTCCCTTCAGCTGATCAATAAATCATCTATCCTTGGCAAAGGATATCTGTTCTTGATGGTTACCTTATTCAAAGCTCGATAATCTATGCACATTCGCATAGATCCATCTTTCTTCTTGACGAACAATACAGGAGTCCCCAAGGTGAATGACTAGGCGTGGATGAAGCCTTGTCGGAGCAGCTCTGCAATTGTTCATGCAATTCTTTCAGTTCTGCTGGCGCCATGCGATAAGGTGCCTTCGAAATTGGGTTGGTTCCTGGGGCCAACTCGATCTCAAACTCAATTTCCCGATTGGGAGGAAGTCCTGGTAACTCTTCAGGAAACACTTCAGGATAGTCACAGACTACCCTCACTTCTTCTCTCTTCAATCCTTCTCCTTGACTTGCATCTACTATATGAGCTAGAAAACCAGAGCACCCCTTCTCTAACATTCTCTGAGCTTGTAAGGTAGATAGGGACCTCTTTGCCTTTCTCCTTGGGTCTCCAATAAACTCAAATGAAGGTTCTACTTCTGGTGTGAACTTGACTTTTCTCTTGCGGCAGTCTATAGAAGCACTGTACTTGCTCAAGAAATCCATCCCTAAAATGACATCGTAATCCTTCATCTCAATGACTACCAAGTCACTATAGAGATCTCAGTTGGAAATCCAGATTGGTACTGCCCTTAGCCTCTGAGTAGAGGCCATGACCTCTCTCGAAGGTAAGTGATAGACCCAAATGACTTGTCACGAATGTGGGTCTCAAATTTAGAATTTATAAATGAAATGCTGGAATCCCTTTTTGCAATCAAAATATGAAAACGTAGTAAAGGGGCCACAGGTCGTATTTTTCCTGGGGACTAGTTGAGGTTTGTTTGATTCGCGCTTGTATTTAGGTCGTTGATTAATTTTGGGTTTCAATTAAAACTTGGGTTGGTTTGCAATTAGAACTGGAAACACGACGAAAGAGAAGAAACTTAATTGAGTGAGCTAAACAAAGATTTGGCACTAAAGAACTCAATCATGTGGAGGCTTAAGTGACTCATGCAGCTAAGCAAAATTTTGTAAGCAAAGCTAATACAAAGGCCATGCCGAAATCTTCACTGATTACAAACTGCAGAAATGCAAACTGGAATACAAGAATAAAAATTCAATTCAGAAACAATTTGGATGTAAAACAAGGATTCACAATTAAACTTAAGTGCAGAAATGTAGATCTCAATTCATGGACAAACCGAATGTAAATGGAAACTGTTTTCAAGTACACAATGCATTAAAAGACTGGTTTGACTTTGATATGCAATTCAAATAGGGCTAGCTGTAGTTTAAGATACAACAGAATTACAATTTATGTGAAGCAAGTGACTGAGAAACAAACTAATTGCATGTAGATTCCAAAAGCAAGTGAATGTCAAACCACGTGGAAATTCAGAAAAGAGTTTAGCACCCAACTGTTAACAATCCACGTGGACATTTAGAAAAGTACTACACTTTACTGGTAGCAACACCGCAGAAATCAAATCAAGGATTGAAATTCAGAAAGTCCAAAACTGATACGCAGGACTAGAGGTTGGCACGCAGCAGCTAAACAGAAACACAGGTTGATACACCAATTCAGATATTTATATCCATTGCTATGGAATTAAACCGCTGCACGTGAGTTCAGAAGTGAGAACTAAGCTCATTTGACCATTTCAGAAATAGGACGCTGAAGATTTCAAAACTTAAAGCTGGATGGCAGACTTGAAAACTTGAATGGCAGGATTGGAATTCAGAAATGCAGAAACGATTTCTGCCGAAATAAAACTTCAAACCAAAAGCAAAACAAACTATGCAACTGAAATTAAATGCGCAAACCAAGAAGAACTAATGTAACTGACTCAATCTCAGAACACAAAACTGAAATTTACAGCTCCCACTTGATACGCAAGCTGGAACTGCAGAAATGGTCAGATTTCAGACATGAATAGCTTTCAGAAATGAAATTACAGACGAAAAGAACTTGGATCAACTAAATTCACACCCTAAATGTGATCTTTAATTGCAGGAATTGAGCTAAACATAAATCGAATGGGAATTAAGCTGAAGAAATTCAGAAACTAAGCTGAATTACAAAACAAAAACTGCTACGCAAAGAAAGGAAATGGCACGCAACCAAAATAAACCAAAGTAAACTGAAACTAGAAGCTATTGTTCACTAAACACGCTCCTAAATTACTTAACTTGAAGATTAAAAACCTAATTAAGCTAAACAATTCAGAAAACTAAATCTAAGTATCCTGATACAAAACAGAACCGAAACCAAGTGCAGAAATAAAATCTACAGCAAAACAACTGAAATTAGCTAAAGAAATCTACTCCTCAATGCTTCCCTAGCTCGAATCCTCCTTGTTCGTCACGCAAGTGTGAGCCTCGAACCCGCAAGCTCAGCAAATCGATGGAAAACAGGCCCTGCGATTCAAATCCAGCTCAGCTTGCTCAAATCTGAAATTCTCATTCGGTATCCTTCAATTCAGCTGTGTCCGCGATTGATGATGAGTTGGGGATGATCCAAGCAATCTAGGGAACCCCTCCAGAAGCTCGGGTGGATGGAAATGGAGCACAACCGATCCAAAGGTAGCAATTGGACAAAACTGCAGAAACCTCTCAACAGCTCTGTCCTTGGGCAATTTCGAGCTGAAAAATTCACCGAGAAGCCTTCCCAATGACCTAGGATTCGATCTAAGCAAGAAATGAAGGGTCGCGCCCCTTGGATTGAAGAAATACTGAAGAAAAACTAAAAACTAGCTGAAGAACTCAGTTGCGGCAAAGAAGACGCGACAGGGAGAAGCTGAGGGAATTTCTGATTAAATACATAAGAATGGACGGCCCAGATTTCTTTAGCTCAATCCAACGGCTGATCTTCATCTGATCTGACCCAAACTTTTATGATATTGATCAGGGGTCGGGATCTGCCTTGTGGTAGCTCGGATCCTCCAGATTTGCAACGGATGGTCTAGATCAACCTAATCTTTGAATGGACGATCTAGAGCCCTCCGAGCTTGATCCAACGGTTGATTTAGCTCTGATTGGAATGAAACCTTCAAATCTTGATCAGAGTGCTTGATCAACCCTAACCCTAGCTCGGATTGCTTCAGATGGTCCCGGATGGCTCAGATCTAGCCGCTTTTGAATCGGACGGCCCAGATTTAATCATAATCTTGATAAGTCGATCCGGGTCACTTCCGACTCAAGTTTGACCCAATATGCCCTAGATCCATGAACCTTTCATGCCTACAAAAATAGATCAAGAATTTAGTGGCCAAATAATCCAAATATGTGTAATTTTGCAATTAAGTCCAAAATAAGAGTAAGTTCTAAAACCTAGGGCAATTTCCCAATTAAGCAATAAAAACATAGGTCAAACATGGATTTTAGCAACTCAAATAATCAATAAAATGGTACTTATCACTCTCCTCCCTCGGCTCTCGTCCCTCGGATATGTCCACCATGTGTGATTCTCCAAGTCCTACAAACTCAATCACACACGTCAAATACAACATAACACTCTAACCTTAAACATATTCACCCACACACATCAAAACTATGATCTTCCAATCATTTAAGGGTCGATTGCCTCAACAATACTGTAGAAATTGAACCTTACTTACAATAAGTATAATTAAATGCAAAGCCTATTAGTTAATCTTGGTCTAGTATATAATTTGTATATTCTAATATTCGCCCTTCAATGATTTAAATAGGATGCACATTGAGGAGCATAAACAAGTAGATCGTCATTATATAAGGAATGAAATGTTGTTACAAAAACGACATATGGAAACATTTGCTCAATGATTATCAAAACATATTCCTGATAACTCTTCAGGCTAAGTTGTGGCATGATAGAAAATCAAAACAACAAATACTTATACGAGAAGCAAATGTGTTGGATCGAGAGAACCGATAGAGGGGGGGTGAATATCGGAAAACGTTCGGATTTAAGATAAGAGAAATTGCACAGCGGAAGATAAAAACACACAACGCAAACACAGTTATTTTTTACTTGGTTCGGAGCCTAAGTCGACTCCTACTCCTACTCCAAGGCCCACGGTCGTTGATCGTTTACTTTGGGCAATTCTATATGAGGCGCAAAAATAGTTTACAAGAATTGATTACAATAGCAGTGTAATAAGTACAAAATTAAAAGATAGCTCTTTTGTTACCGACGTCCAAGGTAGGTTGACTTTTAGAAGCGGAGGGACATCGTTGGCTCGTGTTGGGAGGTTTCCGGAGTAGAGCGCGGGAGCAGAAGAGCGTCGAAGCGTTGAATTGAAGTTGTTGTTGGAAGCCTGGGCGTTGGGTGCTATTTATAGCACCTCGGGGCGCCCTAGACGTCGGGGGCTCCCCCCCCACATGTCACGCAATCCGAGCTTCGCTCGGTCAACCTCTATCCCACTCGAATAGGGATGAGGTTTGACATTGGGGGTGCCCTAGACGCTGGGGGCGCCCTGCTTGACTCTTTCAGCGCGGACTTCTCGGCTGGATAAGGGTAATCGGCTTCGCTGGCGTAGGCGCGGGGCGCCCTGGGCACTGAGGGCGCCCTGGGCGTTCGGGGCGCCCTGGCTGCTGGGGGCACCCCGGCCAGTGGTTAGCCGAAGCCTTTGTTGCTTCACTTGTTTTGTGTTGCCCTTGGGGGCGCCCGGGACACTGAGGGCGCCCTGCTCAGCTACTTGCCTCTCTCCTTTGGGCATTCTGAGCTGCAGACACACGTTCCTTCGGTCCTGCATCCAGGGTTAGTCCAAAACAATATAAAGCATTAGAGTATTACGTTTATACAGCCTTAGCTGTCTTGGTTCTGACTTTGGGCCTCCAAAATGGAGTCCTAGGTCGAACCGACGCCTACTGTTCCCTCGACGGGGAACGCGTCCTCACCTACTCCTCTCGGGAGAATGTACCTGATGCCAACCGCTCCTCTAGTTGGACTTTTGCCTAGCGGTCCTTTGCCAAGTCTTGGATATCGAGCTGTCCTTCGCCCGTTGCCTAGCAGTCCTTTGCTAGGGCTTTAGTCCCTGACATTCCTTCGCCAGTGCCTAGCAGTCCTTCGCTAGGGCTTTTACCCTGGCATTCCTTTGCCAGTGCCTAGTTTTCCTTCACAAGGGCTTTTTGCTCTGGCATTCCTTTGCCAGTGCCTAGCAGTCCTTCGCTAGGACTTTTTAGCCTGCACACTAGAGTAACTTGTTAGACAACAAGTAAGACTTAACTTTTGAACCCTGTTGCCATTATCAAAACACAGGTTTGACTTGGGTGCTTTCTGCACCAACAATCTCCCCCTTTTTGATTTATGGCAACCCTAGTTCAAAAAGTTAAGTTTAATCAAAGTATGTAAAAATATTAAATTTTGTTCCCTCCTCCTGGAAGGAATCTCCCCCTAGATTTTTCAAAAATTCGTGGGATTCTATGTTTGAGGAAAAAATTTTTACTTAGAATTTTTCAACAGAAAGCTTTTGTATTTTCAAAGATGATTTTTTTTGCACTTTTGAAAACTTAAGTGTAGGTTCTTGGAAATCTTTTGACAACTTAAGGTTTAAAAGTACATAGAAGAGTTTTTGAAAACATAAGTTTAGAGTACTTTGAAAAATTTTGAAGTCTTTAAGTTTAAAGTACTCAAACGTCTTTCAAAGCTTTTAACTTAAAAAAATTTTAACAAAACTTTAGTACTTAGCAAGCTTTACAAAAAAATACTTAGAAAATTTTGAAGGGCTTAAGTACTTGGAAAAATTTTGAAAGGCTTAAGTACTTGGAAAATTTTGACAAGCTTAAGTAAGAAAATTTTGACAAGCTTGAGTAAGAAAATTTTGACAAGCTTGTATTTTGAAAAGCTAAGCGCTTAAGTGCTTTTTGAAAGGCTTAAGTACTTGGAAAAAATTTTGAAAGGCTTAAGTACTTGGAAAATTTTGACAAGCTTAAGTAAGAAAATTTTGACAAGCTTGAGTAAGAAAATTTTGACAAGCTTGTATTTTGAAAAGCTAAGCGCTTAAGTGCTTTTTGAAACTTGATACTTTTTGAATAAAGAAAAGAGTTTTTAAGAAATAAAAAAAAATTATTTTTAAACTCTCTCCTTTTCTATCTCTCCCCCTTTTCCATATATCAAAAAGCAGATAAAGATAGCAGAAATTAAATTGCATAAAGGAAATAATTTTCATAAAGGAAAACATTTGCATGACTTTGCTGTACTGAACCAAGACTTAAACCAAATCAGTTGATTTTCTCTTGTAGGGACCTGTCTAACCCATTTAGCTACTTACTAACTGTTATAAGTAGTAGTTTTCGCTAGGGTTAGTCAAGTTAAGTGTTTCTGTTCAAGTTAGATTTTCTAAACTTGACACTTAACTTGATTGCTGTGTAAGTTGTATTTAGTGCCCCAATTACTGCAGATGCACTGACTTAAAGCATCTTGAATTAAGGCAAAGACCTAAGCATCTCAACCCTTTCTAGGTTATCAATCAAAAGTACCCTAAAGTGCTTGTGAGATGTTGGCTTCTAAGTCTATAGGTGCATGCAGTTCTAGGGTTAGGGCCTAGGCTAAGTCCATTTGCGAAAAAGCCCTAGTTTTGAAAGGGGTAGTTTTAAAAAAAACTAAGTCCGAAAAGATTTTTAAAACTGATTTTAAAAACAACAGTTTTTCAAAATTCTTTTAAAAACTGATTTTTAAATTAAGGCAAAGAAAATCAAAAGCAGAGTTAATCTATTCTACAGAGCACAATCCTAACTCAGATACTCAAGTAGTCAAACAGAATAAGTTACCTAGTCAAACAGAGGTACAGTAGCGTCAAACATAAGTCATGTTTTGGTTACTTAGTACAATGCAGAAATAGACTAGCTATGAAGAAGGCCCAGGGTGGTCAGATGGGCCGGGCTGCCATGAATCGAATCGTGCCATCATCTCAATGTATCTTGCATCAGCCACTTCTCGATCGGCTCTACGAGCGTCCATCTGCTCGATGTGATAGGCCTCGACCTCCTCTCGGAGGCTGTGGATCTCCATCTGTATCTGTGTGAGGTGCTGGTAGAGAGTCGGTGGTGGAGGCTCGTCTATGTGTGCTCGGGCTGCTGCTGCTATATCTCCAACATCAACATCGACCTCCTCATCTGAGTCGATCTGGGGAGCTGCTCTCTGACGTCTCAAAGACAAGACCCCGGTACCGGAAACCTCTATACCAGCTAGGGAGAAGTTTCTATATCCTATCTCGTCGTAATCAGTCAACTCAGCCATCTCTCCCTCGGTGATGTTCCAACCGTGGTGATGTAATATGGACGTGATAATGTGGCAGTAGGGTGTGCGTACCCGCTCTTGCGTGGTAACACTGGATGCATGTAGGATAGCATGAAACATGTGAAGTCCTATGTCGATGTCTAGCTGATGAATCAAGGCATATAGGAGAAAGGCATGGAATGGTCGCATAGTAGTGACGTCTCTAGTAGATAATGGTAGAATACATCGGACTATGACTTTATATAGAGCATAGTCCTGGACCTGTAGTTCGACAGACTGAAATCGTCTGGCCAGGGGTTGCCTAAAGAAGTAAGAGTGTAACATGTCTAAGATAATGTGAGAGTAGGGAGCATCAAAGGGAGGCTCCCTAGGTGGGTAACAACAGAAGGTGGACTGTGAGACTCGTAGTCCCAGAAATCGGTTGAGTAGAGTAGGTGTGATAGTTAAGGGTATTCCTTGGACAGTGGTGACGAACATGAGACCATCCTGTCTAATTATGTTGTTGTAAAATTCTGCACATAAGGATGTGTTGATTGAATGAGTGCAGAATACTAGATTGTCAAGTTGGTAGAAATTTATAACGTTCATTGCTAAAGGACAGGATTGGGTGAAAAATTGTCTATTCAAGTAGCTCGTCTTGATAGGTTTATAGGTCGTACGAGCGAACTTATTACATAGTTCTAAATTTGGAAACCTAGGATCAGGACTAGGTTGGGTACCGGGTTCTGCCTAGTTTGGTCGGCGTCTTCTAAGGGAAGGAATATGCGTTTACAAAAAGTATGAAGGAATTGCATTTAAGGAAATTTAACTTTTTAAAAAAAATTATACCGGGCTGCTCGGGGAGGCATTGTTGAAGATGAGAGCTTGAGAGGGTTGCAAGAACTCTTGGAGGGTAGAGAGTTGAGGAGAAGAAGAAGATTGAGTGTGAGGAGTAGAAGGGGGTATGGAGCCCCTTTTATAGTGCAGTTTCGGGCGCCCTGTAGTGGGAGGGCGCCCTGGATGGTGAGGGCGCCCCGCCTGGCGAGGGTGCCCTGGACAGGGCAGTGGCTGCCTTTTGGCAGCTTTCTGCCGTTAAAGGACAGTATGGGGGCGCCCTGGTCAGCCTGTAGTAGCAGAGAGGTACTTTTGACCAGCCTCGGAGCGCCCGCAAGGGTTTGGGCGCCCTAGGGACAGGTTTTTGACCCTAAAAGATTGCTTTTGACCAGATTTGACTTGTTTGACCAGGTTTGACCAGATTTGACTGTTTTGACTATGATTTTGACCAAGTTGACCATGGTTTGACCGTGTTGACTATGGTTTGACCATGTTGACCATGGTTTGACTATGAACTACAGGATTAACTCATAATATAGGCATTAAAGAATTTATAATCTTAATCCTACTGTCTCACCCAATCTATGGTTTTCAATCACGTTAGCCTTATAGGTTTTGTGAGACAGATTTTGATAAATAAAACTACTTTAAAAAATTATTATTTTATTTTGAAAACATTAAATTAATTTTTGAAAACAGTTAAGTTTATTTTAGAAGGATGTTTGAATCTATGCTTAACTGAAAATTGTGTTAGATTTGAATTTGACAAAAAGTAATTTGAATTTGAAATTCAAAAATTGGCTTCCAGGTCTTGGCGAGGCACTAGGCCTTCTTTGGCCGTAGCCTTATTGGATCATCAACCCTTTCCTTGACAAAGCCGTTTAATGAAATTTCATTTTCAAAATTAATCTTTGAAAAGTTCTGGTCTAACTAGTTTGAGTTTTGGATCGGTAGCTTCGGCTAGTTTTACCAGTCTAAAGAGACCAAGTAAACTTGATCTTATTAGAATTGGTTTCCCTAACGTACTATCATCTCACCTCCACCCAATACTATGTTTTCAAGTTTCAGTTAAGTTTGTTCAGTCCTTATACTAACCTAAGTTTAAGCATGGTAAATTGTAGAAATTAAATAAACACTCAATCAGGCAAGTTGCAAGAATTAAATTCTATTTAACAATAAAAATAGTTTTTAATTTGGCTCCCCCTGGACTGAAGCCACGGTAATGATTAGGCAAGATGTGAATCTTGTCCTTGGGGATCCAATACTGATTTGATCCAGTTGGTTTGTTCAGGTACAGTTTAGGTACCCATGCCTGAATTTTACCTCTGGACTGATTCAGTACAGCAAAGTAAGATCTTTGTCGGGATTTGGTTCTATAGCCAAGTCCGGATCGATTTAGAATGGACTTCTATTTTTCAAGAATCATGTCAAGACCCTTGGAACCAGAAGTCAATCGTTCTAAGGCAGCTCTAAGATCCTTAACCTGAGTTTTCAGGGAGGAGTTCTCTTTCTCAAGTTTTTCAACTTGAGTAGGAGTTCCTTCTTGAACATTCTCGGTTAAGGATTTAGAGTCAGCTCCCTCTTTCAGGAGTTTTACTTCCTGTCGGAGGGACTCGACTCGGAGTTTGGCTTTCGCCAAATCTCGAGAAAGATAAGAAATAAGTTCGTTTAATTGACTTCTATTGAAACCACTTACCTTGATTTCGTCGTCTTCTGAAAAGGTTAGTCTGCCGTCGTCTTGTTCAGATTATGACTCGGTCCCGACTTCTTCTGAAGCGGTCAGGGCTAGTAGGTTTGACTGGGGTGCTTCTTCTTCTTCTTCTGAGGAAGATTCGTCCCAAGTTGCTTGGAGTGCTTTCTTTCTTCTTGTCTTTTTGGTCTCCTTCAGGTTTGGACACTCCGTCTTGTAGTGGCCCTTCTTCTTGCACTCGTAGCAGGTTACGTTGGGCTTGTTTTTATCATTTGTGGGTTCAGCTGGTTCGTCCTTTCTTCGGTTAGCCTTCCTTTTGTTGGTTTGGTTCTTTAACTCTTTATAGTAGCTTCGGGCCAATCGGACCAGCTTCGGTCGATCTCCTTCTTCATCTTCTGAGTCTGAGTTAGACTCGAGTTCAGGTTGTGTCTTCTTCTTTGTTGATCTTCCAGTTTTTCCTGCAACAAAGGCAATACCTTTCTCGGTCATATTGCAGTTAGTTTGTTCATGAAGTTCTAACTCGGAAAACAATTCATCTAATTTAATTTTAGAGAGATCCCTTGAAACCTTGTATGCATCTACCATAGATGCCCACAAGGTATTTCTAGGGAAAGCATTTAAGGCATACCTTATTAGGTCATGGTTTTCGACCTTGTGACCTATAGTGTGAAGACCGTTCATCAATTCTTGGATTCGTGCGTGGAGCTGGGCTGCTGTTTCGTTGTCGGCCATCTTGATGGTGTACAGTTTGTTTAGGAGCAGATCTCTCTTACTGATCCGAGTGTCTGATGTTCCTTCGTGCAACTCGATCAGTTTTGCCCACAGCTCCTTGGCACTATTGAAGGGGCCCACCCGGTTTAGCTCCTCTTTTGTTAAACCGCATTGTAGGGTCTGTGTTGCCTTTGTATCGGCTTCTATTTTGCGTTTCAGAGCGGTGTCCCATTCTGAGTAGCTTTGAGGAACTCCTTCAGCATTTGTGGGAATCTCCAGTCCGGACTGGATGATAATCCACATGTCCACCTGAGTTTTCAGGTGGACCTCCATTCGACTTTTCCAGTAGGAAAAGTCTTCTCCACTGAAAAGTGGAGGTCTAGCGGTGCAGAATCCTTCTTGCATGGCCATTTAATCTGAAAAAAAATAATTGAAAAAGATTTCCCAAGACTTGGTCTTGGATTAATAGTGTGGGATGAATAAAATGAAATAACGAGGGGTGTTGCACCAACCTCGATTAACGGAAAAAAGAAAATTCGAACGAAATATTTAAAAAAAAAATTGAACGAGAAAAAGAAAATAAAAATCCAAAAAAATTTCAAACTGGTGGTTGCACTAAATTTGAACTTCCCCGCTTTGATACTACTTGTTGAATCGAGAGAACCGATAGAGGGGGGTGAATATCGGAAAACGTTCGGATTTAAGATAAGAGAAATTGCACAGCGGAAGATAAAAACACACAACGCAAACACAGTTATTTTTTACTTGGTTCGGAGCCTAAGACGACTCCTACTCCTACTCCAAGGCCCACGGTCGTTGACCGTTTACTTTGGGCAATTCTATATGAGGTGCAAAAACAGTTTACAAGAATTGATTACAATAGCAGTGTAATAAGTACAAAATTAAAAGATCGCTCTTTTGTTACCGACGTCCAAGGTAGGTTGACTTTTAGAAGCGGAGGGACGTCGTCGGCTCGTGATGGGAGGTTTCCGGAGTAGAGCGCGGGAGCAGAAGAGCATCGAAGCGTTGAATTGAAGTTGTTGTTGAAAGCCTGGGCGTTGGGTGCTATTTATAGCACCTCGGGGCGCCCTGGACGTCGGGGGCGCCCCCCCTGTTAGTAATATGAGAGAAGTGTCCTAAGGCAATCGCCTTATGATTGTAAACATTTATTTTAATAAATGAAAATTCACTATTTGAGTATACATGTTTATGTATTTGATTGGGATCTTAAACTCACTTACTGAATGTCCGCAATACAATTCATAGCATGAGAGAATTTGTGATGAATTCACAACTAGTGATTATTTCTACATGTGCAATTGTGAAGTATTGAAATTGTCCCTAGTCGATGAATTGATAAATACGGACATTATCAATTCTGTTGAGACTAGCATGGGTTATTCTCTAATCAGCTGATTCTCACTGGCTGGTGACATTGGGATGTCCGGAGATAAACATGGATGCTAGTTAAGGGAACTAGTTCATTGGAGTGACTAGCTGTAAAACTTCATATGGTAATCTACATATAGATATGTCAATGAATGTTCTTACTGCAGCTTAAGTGCGATGTTCCTTTGACTTGCGGTGTTCAACTCATCTTGGTCATGGAGACTTGTACTTTAACATCTTAAGCAAGCATCTCCAAGGAGGTGTGGACCCAGGATGGTTGGGTATAAGCCAAAGTGCCCGAAGATGTTTGAACAGCCAACAAAGGATTCACCACTCCTTGCGAGGAGATGTATACCCAAGGCCTATCGTCGGATTGTTACTCAAAGCCTCTGGCCAGAGCATGACATGTTTAGAGTATGAGTCTCTTAAATACATGAGAGTAATTAGAAATC
Organism: Boesenbergia rotunda; assembly: GCA_024364735.1. Classification (NCBI taxonomy): domain Eukaryota; kingdom Viridiplantae; phylum Streptophyta; class Magnoliopsida; order Zingiberales; family Zingiberaceae; genus Boesenbergia; species Boesenbergia rotunda. Next base: position 77,864 of record JAGFNQ010006123.1, on the reverse strand, counting down.
CAAAGGACGAGAGAACGTTACTTGGGCTAGGTGTGACGTAGTCAGCCTAGTGGGGACTGACACACACACAGACCATGTCCTGAACCAAGTGGGTATAAGATGGTGAAGGGAATGAGGCACGATTCATTAGAGCTGCTGAAGGGTTTCAGAATCATTTCTGAGGTCAACCGTTGATCTTTCGATTAATTGGGGATCACGATGTACTACTAGGTGACACTCATGATCGTTCTATAATTAATTGGTTAATTATAGACGGCCAACATAAATCGGAAGCCTATTTAGTCACACGCACTACGAGTAATCCGAGGGATTTAAAACGAGTTGAAAATTGGATTTTCTAATCAAGAGAAATAAGTCGAATCTGAATTAATCAGAGGCGCAACAGAAGCTTAAAAATGGCTAAGTCTTTTGAAGGCTTATTGGGCGAATTAAATGAGTTTAATTCGCGAGGACTTTGGCTTGGTTTGGCCGGCCAAAGAGGGTGCCCACCCTCTTTGGTTTGGCCGGCCACTACAAGGAGAGAAAACCAATTTATTTGGTTTATTTTATAAAATAAATCAAGCACGATTTGTTTTATAAAATTATGGATAAATAAATCTATATAAAAAAATTTATATAAAGTGATTTATATAAAGAAATTTATATAAAGAAATGTATAGAAATTTATTCTTTTTTATGGAAATTAAAATGAACCATGGATCGGTTTATTTTAATTTTATAAAATCAATTGTGAATTGATTTTTCCATGATAAGAAAAATTTATAAATTTCTTGTAAATTTTATTCCATAATTAAAAAGAGAGATGTATTTGTTTTATTATAAAGTTAGTTATAATAAAACTAGGCATAACGGAATAATTCACAAGAAAATTTATAAGATAAATTTCTTATGAAAATTTATTCCGTTAATTCCGTTAAAGGGGAGACTTGGCAAGGGAGAGACTACTATATAAAGGAACCAAAGGCAAGCCTTGAATTCCAATCAATTAATCAAGAGATTAGTAGCTCTCTCTCTCTCTCTAACTCTCTCTCTCTCTAGGGCCGGCGCCCCTCTCTCTCTCTAGGGCTGGCTCTCTCTCCTCCCCTAGGGCCGGCGCACATCCCAAGGGTGGCCGAGAGCTTCATCCACCAAGAAGGTGCCGAAGAAGAAGAAGCGGATCGCGACTCCTTCCTTCCTTTCCAGGAATTTTAATTTCGTTACTTGGTGGTTAGTTTCCATCTTTTCTCTCTTGTTATTCTAGTTGTGCCTTTGGAGAATCTAGTAGTTCTCGTCGGCACAAAACTCGTGGCTTTGCGAAGTCATCCCGAAGAGAACTCGGCGTGGACGCGAATAGAGGCTGAGCTTCCAAGGGACGCTACGGTTGGATTCGTCCCTTACTTCGAGTTACGCGAGGTACTAAGTAAATTAGTTTACTTTTCCGCAAAATTTTAATTTATGATCATGTCCACACATCATAAGGTCGCATGCTAGATACGTGGTTAAAAATAATTTGAGAAATTATTTATGCTAATTCTTCCGCTACACGTAAATATTTAAAAATTTTACGAACCCGTATCCTTGTCAACATGCACCCGGTCCCAACACCCCCCCCCCACATGTCACGTGATCCGAGCTTCACTCGGTCAACCTCTATCCCACTCGAATAGGGATGAGGTTTGACACTGGGGGCGCCTTGGACGCTGGGGGCGCCCTGCTTGACTCCTTCAGCGCGGGCTTCTCAGCTGGATAAGTGTAATCGGCTTCGCTGGCGTAGGCGCGGGGCGCCCTGGGCACTGAGGGCGCCCTGGGCGTTCGGGGCGCCCTGGCTGCTGGGGGCGCCCCGGCCAGTGGTTAGCCGAAGCCTTTGTTGCTTCGCTTGTTTTGTGTTGCCCCTGGGGGCGCCCGGGACACTGAGGGCGCCCTGCTCAGCTACTTGCCTCTCTCCTTTGGGCATTCTGAGCTGCAGACACACGTTCCTTCGGTCCTGCATCCAGGGTTAGTCCAAAACAATATAAAGCATTAGAGTATTATGTTTATACAGTCTTAGCTGTCTTGGTTCTGACTTTGGGCCTCCAAAATGGAGCCCTAGGTCGAACCGACGCCTACTGTTCCCTCGACGGGGAACGCGTCCTCACCTACTCCTCTCGGGAGAATGTACCTGATGCCAACTGCTCCTCTAGTTGGACTTTTGCCTGGCGGTCCTTTGCCAGGTCTTGGATATCGAGCTGTCCTTCGCCCGTTGCCTAGCAGTCCTTCGCTAGGGCTTTAGTCCCTGGCATTCCTTCGCCAGTGCCTAGCAGTCCTTCGCTAGGGGTTTTACCCTGGCATTCCTTCGCCAGTGCCTAGTTTTCCTTCACTAGGGCTTTTTGCTCTGGCATTCCTTCGCCAGTGCCTAGCAGTCCTTCGCTAGGTCTTTTTAGCCTGCACACTAGAGTAACTTGTTAGACAACAAGTAAGACTTAACTTTTGAACCCTGTTGTCATTATCAAAACACAGGTTTGACTTGGGTGCTTTCTGCACCAACAAAATGTTGGTCCAGTGTCTTCACGAAATCTTAGTCTTTTGAAGCCTGAATTTATGGATCAAAATCAATGGGGATTGTTTGTGAAGAAGACACTATCACCTGCCTTTCAAGTAAGTATTAATTAACAAATCTTATTTTTAATGTTTAAAGTTTCTGCTAATGGTTAAAGTTCTAATGGTGTTTAGTTTTGTTTTTTACTAGTTAATTATAAAGTATATTAATACAATGGAAACTAGAATGAATGATAACACAGTTGTATGATCATGAATTAAGCTAGATCAAGCAATGATTAAAAAAACTCTCTAATGATTCATTATTTTAACATTCATAAATCATCGAGAATCAATTTGCATGAATTGAAATGTATGATCATGAATTCAAATGCATGATCATTAGTTGTTCTCTGTATTTCCTGCTAACAAAAACTGGACTTGGTTGCATTTAGATTTTCCTGCATTTTGATTTTCTAAATTGTGAAAGCAATTGTTATGCTCGTTTGGCTGCAATTGTTATGCAATTTTTTTTTTTGAAACCTCAAGTTATATCACATGATAATTCAGAAAGTTGGAATACTAGAAACATTATAGACACGACGATTCAGTCAACTACATAGATACTAGCATAACGTTAGAAGTTGGTATATCACATACTATCAAGACTAAGGTAGTATGTTTGCTCACAAAATTCTGCGTGCAGACAAGTTTAGCTAACTTGGCGCAGAATGCAGCGAAACTCGGAGAACCCTGTGGCACTAGCGCGTCAGGCAGAAGCTTCAATTTTTTGAGCTTTATTTGGCTGCCTTTCACCTGGATTTGTGTGGTGAGGGCGCTTGCCACCATGCCCTCTTCCTCCCCTATTAAATCTCACCTTGTAGTGCACTATGGTAGCATGACAAGTATCTGAATCTGCTTTGCATTCTAATTTTTCCTTAGCATTTTCTCTTCAGTAATATTATCAATTGTTACCGATACTTGTTTAAAACATTTTATTATTTGTTTCTATATTCCCTTGTTAAGTAATTATTATCTCTTTTGATTCTCAGGAAAAAAGTGTAAAATTCAGAAAAATGAGAGAAAATCAAGACCATATTCACACAATGAGTCGTAGAGGTTATGCTCGTTTGGCTAACATGATGGTACAAATTATTATTAATTAAATTTTATTAAAAAGTTTACAAATACACTTAATTAGTAACAGCTATATTTATGCTAACAATTTTTATATGTCTTATACTTAAGGAAAAAACAAGTCCGACAGATATACCAATTACAAGATCAAAAGTTTAGATTGAAGGTCACAAGAAAAAAAATGGAGAACCTAGTAGTCAAGCTGTTGGAGAGAAAATGGTAATAAAATGATTTATTTGTTATTTTTAGAATTTGCAAAAAAAAGACAAATCAAATCAAATTTATTATTTTATCTAAAAAGTTGTCTTGTTTTTTGCAGAAAGCAATAGAAGAGTGTCCACCTGAATCTCACAACACAACTAATATTACTGATGATGCAATTAGTATTGTATTTGGCAAGGAACCTCGAGGTAGAGTACGTGGAATGGGCTTTGGAGTTACATCATCGAAAGTTGGAGCTTCTATACAACAAAATGGAACTGTTAAACGACTTGAAAGTACAGTAAATAACCTTCAACAAGAAATGCAAGAAATGAGGCTCCTGTTTTTTCAAAATATGAGGCAACAAAATGAGCAAGAACAGGTTAGTAAATAACAACATACGATAAAATATGAAATAGTGGTTATGATTGTTTTATTTGAGTATTTATATTCTTATTAGTAATATCTTATGATGGTTTTATTTGGCATAATTTGTTTATAAAATTAGGTTGCTAGTGCTGGCATTGGTAGCGGAATTGGAAATGTTGTTGGCGGCGATAGTCGTGGGAAAAATGTGGTAAAGTTAACCAACCTCTAACTGTAGCTCAGGTAATTATTTTGATTGTGACTTTTAAATTAAATTTTTGTTATAAAAATAGGTATAATAAATTAATAACTTTGTATTGTTATGCAGTAAAAAATGAAGGATGTGAGTCATGGAGATATTAGCGAGAATACTAAGTGTAAGCTACTTCATTGGTCTGTTGATGGAGTTGTTGTAGAAGGTCGAATTGCTTCTACAAATCCAAAATCAAAAGTGCATCATGTTCTTCTTGGTGGTTCCTGTTGGAAAGTTTGGGTTGATAGAGTTTTTGTGGAGAAGGTGGACCTAATTCGACCAAATGATGAAATGCTTTTTCTTGAGGATGCAATAAGAAGTATAGTTGCTTGGTTATCTAAGTTTATTGTTTTGTATGACTGATATATACTTTAGTTGAGGAAAATATACTTTTTTTTAGGCAAGAAATTATGTTACTAAGTGAATTTTTGCTAGTACTTTGGATGGTTTACTTAAGTGTGATATTTATGGTTAAATGTCATAATATAATTAGTTGTTTAAGTTTTGGTTATATAGTATTGTATTTGTGTGTGGTATTATGTATGTGGTATAATTTATGTATAATATTTATATGTCGTATTTGAATGATCGTAATCGCAGTGCATGTTGCTTGTTGTGCATGCTTTAATCGCAGCATGCGGCACGCGCTGCGAATCTGATTGATTGTTCTTAACTGCAGCTCATGGCGCGCGCTGCAATTGATAATAATCGTAGTGCGCAATGAGAACTGTGAATAATATTAATCGCAGCACGCAATGTGTTCTGTGAATAATATTAATCGCAGCACACAATGTGTGCTGTGAATACTATTAATCACAACACGCAATGTGGGCTGTGAATACTATTAATCACAGTACGCAATGTGGATTGTGAATACTATTAATCACAGCGCACAAAGTGCGCTGCGATTGTTCTTAACCGCAGCGTGTGTTGCTCGTTGTTGATGTTTTATTACTTTTAACAACTTGCAGTTATGCAGCATGCAATGCGCGCTACGGATAACAAAATTGTAAGCTGCGAAAAGTCATATTTGTTGTAGTGAATTAGCAGCGGAATAGACGATGAATTGATCATCGGTTTTTGTATTCTATTTTTGGGGTCCATGACAAACATGATAAGAATTAAATACAAGATGCATGAAGTAACTAAACAAGAATTATACCTCTTGTTTACCTCGCGATCTTCTATCGTATGTCCTATCCTCTTCTTGGATACCGTGTGGGCGACAGTCTTCAAAGAAACGAAGTCACCAAAGCCTCTTCTTCTCGCACCAAGCTTGCGCCGAAACCCTAAGAAGAAGGGAAGTTCCCTTCTTCCTCTTTGTTTGCGCCAACCACCAAAGCTCCCTCCTCTTGTTGCCGTCGGCCAAAGGAGAAGAAGAGATCTTCTCCTTTGCTTGCCCTAGCCACACGCTCAAGGAGGAAGAAGAGAAGAAGATGAAGAAGAAGAAAGAAAGATCTTTCTTCCTCCCATAAAACCTAGCCGCAACCCACACCTTTTCTTCCTTGCCGCCGGCGCCTAAAGGAAGGTTTTCCTTGCCGCTGACTAGTCCTCCTCCTTCTTTGTTGTGCACGCCCAAGGGAGGAAGAAGAATGGAAGAGAAGAAGAAGAAGAGTGGTCTTCTTCTACCTCCAAATGTGAGCTTTTCTTCTCCTTCACCGCCGGCTCCACAAAAACCCTAGGAGAGAGAGAGAGAGTAAGAGAGGAAAGATTAGAGAGGTTTAGGTTATGTGTTATGCCTTGGTCTCATGACTCATGAGGTATATATAGGCTACAATAGGGACTATGAGGAGGATTTGGGACTTGGTCTGATCCAAAGCCCGATCCATTAATGATAACCCAATCCACTAAAGGGTTATCATTGAACTACTGCACCAACCCACATAAATAAATCTGGGCTCTACCATATTATGTGTACATAATCTCCCCGTGTTTATGATCTCGCACGCCCATTAATTAATTAAATTACTAACAATATAATTAATTAATATCTAACTCCATGAGTAGTACCACTAAACCTTATCATCATGTCGGATCAAGTCCACCTGCAGGATTTACATAATGAACTTTATGAGCTCCTCAAGAGGACATCATCATCCTAAAGCATTATGACACAGTTTTCTTCTATAATCAATGACACACCATGTAAATAATATTATTTCCAAATTTATCGGGCCTATTGATTTAATAAATAAATCTCGCCTACTGGTAAATCAAAGAAATAGATATTAAGTACATGTGTCCATTATTATATCGGGATTAAGAGCATATACACCATAATATCTAAGGTCTGATTCGATTATATAGTTAGTATAAATTGAATCACCTAAGTCGGTCTTGCTCAATACACACAAAGTGTACTAGTGTAATTCTATGGTCAAAATAGACCAATACCAAATTACACTACAACCATGTTAATGGTTTGTCCAAAACCATCTCGATTGTGAGCCACTACTTATACTCTACAAGGGACCGATAACATGATTTTCTGTGTGGCACCACACACCATGTTATCTATAATGTAAAGTATCATACAATATACACACATATAATAAATATAAAATGCAAATAATGATCATGTGATTCTCATTCCAAAATGTAGATGTTCATACAAAAGCTAGTCTTTTAGTATACATCTTAATAATGCACTCTTAATGGGTGATGGACAACTATCATTACTGAGCCTTGGAATACGCAAGGACTCTTGGATTAACTCAAAGGACTGCCTTGGGCCAAGTGACGAATGATTCAATTTCTAGGACCCGACAATTCGTTAAGAAAGAAGGAATGGTAAAGTGGGCCCCGTAGATATTGTGCTTCCCCTCATCGTGCCACCAGCCTAATCAGTCAGCTACACTTCCTTCGATTAGACTTGAAGGGGGGACTTGTGATAAGGATGAGCAACCAAGAGTGACACGTGGCACGGGAAAGCTATGTGGCAGGGCCCACTAAACTAGTTCCTCGAGGTCAGACCGGGAATTGAGCTCCCGAGGCTATCTCGGGAGAAGAAAAGAGGTGCCCTGAGGCCAGACTAGGAGTCGGGCTCTCGAGGCTATCTCAAGAGAAGGAAAGAGGTGTCCCGAGGTCAGACCGGGAGTCAGGCACCTGAGGCTATCTCAGAAAAATGGAAGAAGGCCTTGAGGTCAGCTTAGGAGATAAGACTTCGAGACTGATTAGGGAGAGTGGAGCCCAAAGGTCAGTGTAGGGATAAGAAAGCCCGGCTTTAAGTACCCTCTCCTCCCTCTAGAATAGAAAAGTCATCAGGTAATTATTGCTGGCATCACATGGTAATTAGGGTTTTAATAGCCACAGTGGTGGTACCAAGAAGAGTGCAATTGTTGAGTAACTGATATTAAGGAATATGGAGGAGAAGGTGGGGACACGTCGGAGGAAGGCGTCAGGTATATAAGATATTTCGGCACCCAGGTAAAGGGGGTATGCTTTCTAGAATTATAGTACTTTGATTCCTCGTTGTTCTCCTTACGAGAGAGAGAGATCTGACTTGAGTGTCGGAGAGGGCTCAACCGGAACTTCTTTCGGTGCATCCCCTTTACACTCGTGTTAATCTTGCAGGCATCGACTCCCCATCATCATCGTCATGGGTTGCGCTTTAGTGATTCGTAATCCCTGTCATTTGCTTCCATAACACTTGGCTAGAGCTTTCTCCTTCTCGGTGGAGAACAACCTCTCGCAATGTTCTCTTCCTCTTTACAAGATGAAAGTTAGGGTTAGGAGGAAAGGATGAGCTTTTGGAATCTTGAGCACTTGAGGAATAAGGGTTTTTCAATCACACCTCTAGCCTTTCTCAAGTCTCAAAGCCTCCCTTTAAATAGAGAAGAGAGCTGTTAACAAATAGCTCAGTCTCGACATCAGTCGACTGATGCCAACACTTGTCAACTCATGCTTAGCCAACGACTATAATTCAAACAGCAGTCGACTGCCTTCTAGACCAATCGACTGGTCTTACTGTTTGAACCTTACAGAAATATCAGTCGACTGATCTGAGTACACACTCACACTCATCCTCTCTGGAGTTGTCCTTTAAAGCTTCTTCCTTTGTCTCTCGTTCCTCATATGCATATGAGCTCACGACTCGCCCCCATATCATCCTTCACATATGCCTTGAAGTTCTCTTCCCTTGGCTCCACTCCATTTCTCCTCGTCCAATGATCCCTCGGATGCACCATCCTTCACCGACTCAAGGACACTAGCATCAGGATGAGATCTTCCATGTGAGTTCCACACTTGGCCACACCAAGCTTCTCATGTGTGTTTCACTAAGTCCTGCATGACTCAAACACACATCAAATCAACATGAAATTCTAACTTAAACTTATTGACACACATATCAAAATCCATGATTGTACCAATCAAACTTGGGTTGATTGCATCAACAATCTCCCCATTTTTGATGTGTGGTAATATATTTAAGTTAGAACAACAAAGTTGAAAATTAGAAGCATAGTATAATATGAGGCATAAACATGCAAGCTCCCCCTTAACCTATGCTCTATCATATGATTTTTCAAATTTTGCACAAAAATAAGTTAAGTTCTAACCTAAACCCTTCCATTCTCCCCCTTTGACACCATCAAAAAGATCGTACCAATCAATTCTAACCAAAAACATCAAAGTAAACACAAAGTGAGTTTTATTTCTAAAAAATTCAGTCGAAATCAGGAAATCAGAGTACTAATCGACCAAGATAGTTATCAGTCGACTAACCTCCAAGAAACTATCCTTCATACTAAAAATAGTAAGATCAATCGACTAGCCCTCTGGACCAATCGACTGACACAAATCTAATTCAAATTTAGCCTTTTAAGTTGAATTTCAGAAACACATAAAATATTAAAAAATTCAAAAAATTACGAAAATTAGCAAACATATTTCTTGAACTATTCTTTAATATGGAAAAATAAGTTTGCATGTGTTAACTATGCCAAACCTGATCTAGAAAATTTTTGGAGAATTCTATCGGGGAAGTTTAGGGTTTTCCAAAATTTCAGAGGAGGTTTAAAGGTAATGGTTGGTGTTACCATTGAGTTTGAAAGGTTAGATGGCTTGACACCCAAATTTCATAGGGTTTAATGGGTTTAAAACACATGTTTGAGGGTCTATATGCAAAAGATCAAATTTTAGAGGGGTTGATATGCTTAAATATCTCATGAGAAGGGCAAGGAGGGAATAAATTAAAAATGAAGGGGTTTTATGCAAAGTGGCATAAACTAAAGCTCTTTTCGTTCTCCACCTCGTCTTATTCCTTACCCAATGCCACAACCTCCTCATCAACACGCTCGACGCCGATGGGCGCCTCCACTTCGTCTCGGATGATCGACATTCAATCTTCCTCTCAGGGGCTCCTTCACGGGTAAGCGCAGTCCACGACAGATAGGAAAGAGCATGGAAGGGAGGTCAGGGTTGCTCTGCTCATAGAACCTCAACGCACACCGCCACCCGATCTCCTGAATCTATCCAACATAGGGTGACACCGGAGTTGACAGATCCGGCGCCTACCCAAAATGCCTACCCTTTTGGGTCACAATGAGGTAGGTTTTCATTGAAATTAAGTGTTTCCCCACCTTGGATCGCCGCAAGCCTAAGGTTGCACGCCAAGCTCTAATTGCTTTTCTCTTCATAGCTTCTCTTTAGGATTATTGGAGTTGTTGGAGCTTTGTGAAGTGGATCAGAAAATTTAGCTAGGGGATATCTTGTTTCCCTATGGCTGAGATCACCGGACTTGGGCAGAGGGTCTTACGCGATCATAGATTTGGGGAATTTAGATCAAGTGATCTCAGATCTGATGCAATTCAGGCAAGAACTATTGGATTAGGATTTTCTTATTTTGTGGTTATGCTGAGTGGTACAGGGCTGATGTTGTGTTGCTCTTGTGTCTCTTTTGGGTTTCCTTTGTATTGTGATGCTATGTCGTAAAGGATTAGATGGGTAGGGTGTTGTAAATGGATTTGTAACATGTAGAATCTAGAATGTGTTGATATGCTGTGAGCTCTAATTGGGGGAGTCATCTTGAGGGATTGTTTCCTAGTGGTAATGCTGATTGGTTTTGGATCTGTGTTATGGGTTAGAAATTGTTGTTGTGGTGGTTCCCTCTAATCTTCTTGATGTGCCTGAGCTATGAAGGGGCAGCGTTGAGGTTGTAGATGGGTTAGATGTGATTATGGATTGAATTGCATTTTGGAGCATGAAGCTAATTGGGTAATGGATTAGGTTTGGTGGAGGTGATCACTTCATTTAAGTTTTGGTTAAACCTAAATTGAATCATGGTTCGAAGTAAGCAGGAATTAATCACTAAATAGGACTTATTAGTGATCATTACCTTAAAAGGATATTTCATTAGGCTTGTGGATATACTCTAACTAGATATCATTGTTATGATAGCTAAAACTATGTCCTTTGATACATGGCATTGATTTATTGTTGATTTTTGGACGGGTGGTTCTCTTTGGATACGAGCACCTTCATTTTGAGGCAGGTGCTTCTTGCTTGTCTTCTTTAGATCCATGTTATCTTTATACATGACTACTTATGTTTATTACAGTAGGTTTATTTACCTTAAATCTATTACCGTTTGTTATCCTGCTTGATACTTATTGCTTGATCATTGATATGATCAAAATTCTATCTATACAGTCTCTATATTTGATATCTGACTCTGTATAGTATTCATGTATGCATATGTATGTAGATATAGTTGTTGGGTATGGCTTGGCGGGTTTCCTAAGCGAATACCTGGTCGATCCGAGAAACCTCTCCATGCCTATGGATTAAAATATTTAATCTGAATGGAGAGCCGTCTCCCATCGACCGTCTCGTGCCGTATCGAACGATCCAAATTACAACTTAGCCGATTACCGAAATCGGCCTTGTAATTTGCTCGACCGTTCGACCGTGGAAAAGGCGACGAGTTGATCACCGGCTTTTGTGTTTATGGTCGGGGTCCAATTATTTAATTATTAACTATGATATCAAATCAAAACAATTAAATAATTATCATGAAATTACGAGGCAAATAAGTAAGGCACAAAATAACAACATAAGGAGCCAAAGGAGGAATATACCTTCCGATACCTTACGATCTTCTACCATATGACCCTCCCCTCTTGGACGTCGTGTGGGTGACGATCTACCAAGACCCGTGATCACCAAGTCGATCCCTTCTCCTTGCGCCAACCAATCCCTAACCAAAGGGATGCTGCCGGCCGCTCCAAGGAAGAATATAATCCAAACACAAACCCTACTACTCCTCTTCTTCTCCTTCGGCACCCGAGCCCTGAGCTACTCGGTTGCTCCCTCAAAGCACGTGGGTACTGCTCCCTTGGAGCAAGCTACTCCCTTACGCATCCTGGCTACGCCCTTAGAAACAAGCTGTTCTTACGTAATCTTAGCTGCTCCTCTTGAAGCAAATTGCCTAATCAACTTATTTGCCTTTGGTAGCCATGCGTGAGCAACCTGGTAAGTTGCATGCGCAACTTGGAAAGTTGCTTCCCTCGGCAGTTGCTTCCCACGGCAGAAAGAAGTCGGCACCGTTTTCCCATGAAGTGAGTTGCTTCCTCAAGCAATTGCAATTGCTTGATCAACTCTCTTACCTTGGAGAAATCAGATTCATTGGACTTTTATTCCAACAAAAGTTGCATGCAAGCTTCTCCATTGGAGCAGATTAATTGCTCAGCTTGAGCAATTAATCGCGTTGGAGCAAATTAATTGCATGAGCAATTAATAATCGCGTTGGAGCAAATTAATTGCATGAGCAAATTAATTGCATGCGTTGGAGCAATGCAACGCATGGAGCAAATTAATTGCTCATGCGTTAAAGCAAATTAATTGGATAATTTGCATGGTGGAGAAGCATGCTATTCGGCGCCACTTGATCAAACTGTGAGGGAGAGAGAGAGAGAGAGGGGAGGAGAGGAGAGGAGAAACCTATGGTTTTTTTTGTGATCCCTTGGATTAATTAATTGGATCGATTAGCCTCTTGGTTTCATACCACCATGGGGTATATATAGGGCTACGATAGGGACCATGAAGTGGAGTTGGATCTTGGCCCGCTAATGGACCCGGTCCATTAATGAGGATCCATTCCACTAAAGAGCCCTCATTGACTTACCTCACCAACCCCCATATTTACATATGGGCTCCACTTATTACAAGTCGTCCATCCCTCCGTGTTTATAATATCGAATGTTCGTTAATTAATTTAAATTACTGAAAATTCAAATTAATTAACCTCTGGATCCTTGACTAGTACCACTCAACCTTATCATCGTGTCGGATCAAATCCACCTGCAGGGTTTAACACGATGAACCTTTTGAGCTCATCAAGGGGGCATCATCATCCTGACTTACCAAGACACAGATTCCATCAATAATCATCGGCACATCATATTATTAATATTATCTCCGAACATACCGGTCCTATCGATCTAACAGAATAGATCTCGCCCATTGGTAAATCAAAGAAATAATAATTAATAATATATGCCCGATATTATTTCGGGATTAAGGGATCATACTCCATAATAATATCTTGAGATCCTATCCAATTATCGAGTCAATACAAATTGGATAACCTCGGGTTTTGGTCCTACCCAATGTACTCAAAACACACTAGTGTAATTCTATGGTTAAGACCAACCATACCTAATTACACTACAACCATCCTGATGGATTGTCCAATTCCATCTCGGTTGTGGGCCTCTATTTATACTAAGCAAGGAACTGATAACATGATATTCCGTGTGACACCACACACTATGTTATCTACAATGCAAAGTAATTGGACTTCATGCATGTACTAATATAAACAGGCACCTAGTGTAGTTGTGATTCTCTTTTCAAATTAAGATGTTCATATAAAGAAATCATGTCTTTCAATATACACATCCTACAATAGTGGCATGCCATTTGATATCTGCATTGGTTGATTGTTGTTATTACTTGCATGTGCACCTAGATGCATGATAGTTAGGTTATTATACATGTAATCGACCTGTGCATATTAGGTTGAGTTATGTATGATGACCGGGAGGGGTTGCATGTGTTAGGGGCATCCACCATCCCTGCACTATTACATGCCGGCGATCATCGCCTCCCTTGTGGTCCGAGCCCGTCGTCCGACACATGATATACACACACGACCACTCATAGATTAGTGGATACCATTGAGTGTGTGCATTAGCTCTATATTGCTCCGCTCGACCACTCATGGGTAATGGTTTTGGAGCGTGGTAGCAGGCAGGGATCTCTTCTCTTTCCATAGACCAGAGGAGATGAGAGCGACGCTCTCTCATATATACATGGGGTAGGGGGTGGTCCCCCGCCAACATCCTATCACTCGGTCACTCAGGAGCACTGATGATAGAGTCCGGACAGTGTCACAACCCTACCCACTCGGCCGACACATTATCGCATGTCTTGGTGGCTTGACTGGCGTCAAGGGTGACCATGTCATCGCATCATGTGCATATGATGCATTAAACATTTTGATTGTGATTGCTGCATTTATTTGCTGCACTTGTTTGACATGCACATATAGGTTATACCATTTGTGTCGTTTGATGACCCTACACTTGCTCATGTTACGAGTCCTTTTATGGTCAGGATAGACTGATTTCTGATATGTACAGTCAGTCATTATTTCAGCTATGCATACTTCTGATTTTCTTGTTGAGACTGTATCCTGTTGTTTCTGTATAGCTACTTCAACTATTTTTGTTGAGCCATGCATATCTTTCTATATACCCGCAGAGTCCACTTGGACTCACCACCCGTCACAATGCTTTGTTTTCAGGTTGATAGATCGCCGGAGGAGCCCAGTTGCCGGTCCTGGGTCCCTACGACTCCGTTGTTGGGTGCTTCCGGGTTTATTTTCTTTTTATAGCATTCTTTATGCATTGTATTCATTTTCATATATCGTGGACTTGTATTCGTGATCCATTCGTACGGTCCTATGTTGGACTTCGTGATGTGATTTTGCTACGTACCTACCCTGGGGGTGGCACAGGTGAGTTTATGTTTTCAATATTGTGGTGTTTCATTTTTCTTATGTATATCTATTTTGTGGCCTGAGGCCAATATTTATCTGCGTGTGTTTGTATGTATGTGTAAACTGTCTGCCGGACAGGGGAGATGCTGCCCAATTTTATATTGGATCAACGACTCCGTTGATCTCGGGGCGTGACAACATGAAAAATCAAAGTAATTTTGAATTTTTGACAAAAACTCAAAACTTCAAAAATACTTAAGTTTGTATCAACTTTGAAACTTAGTTTTGAAATCTTATCTTTTCAAAAGTATACCACTATAAGTAAAATATAAAATTATTTACAAAATATTTAAAATATCCAACTATGATCTATAGGCATGATATCCATTAGTTAAACATTTGCATTCCCCATAGATGGTCTATTATTGCTAAAATGATACATTTTATAACCATCAAAGTGTCATAAGCACATGTGAATCATGAGTATCATCCTAATATCTCACATGCATACATGAAAACATAAACCAAATCATTATGAGATGTAACAAATGTAATTCCTACTTAGCCCATTTGATCATGAGTTTTATTTGTCTAATTGCTCCCCCTTAAGATCTCAAGTCATCCATTTTTCAAAAATTTGAATTTTAGTGTTCATGGTTGACTAACCCTTAAATTCTCTAACCCTTGAGGATTGATTTTGGTACATAATAAAAATGCTTCCTAATTGGGTTGATCAAGTACTCCTTAGGGATCTATTTTCTATCGAGGGTCATGGTTTTTGATTGTCCCCTAGCAAGTAAGTAATGATATGATTTCTCATTGCTAGACTCATTGAATCCTAATCCCGTTTTCTTGAAGCTTACCCATTGGCTCCCAATAATCATATTTAGGGACTTTGTGTAACGTCCGAAAATTCTCGAAACTAATTTTAGAAATATTTTAGAATTTATTCTGAATTTATGGATATTTTTATAGAATTTTTCCATAAACGAAAGTGGCAAAAAGGGATAAAAAGCAAAAATTACGTAAATGGGAATTGATCCCTTGACCTACACTTGAAAGGGGAAGAGACTTACCAAGTGAGCTAGTCTGTTTTCATTGAGATAGAATAGAGGAAAAGATAAATAAGGCAAAGTTAGGTAAATTTTCCCATGAGTATAAAAGGGGAACTTAGGGTTTTTAGATTCACTCTTTTCCTCACCTTCTCTCAGCACCGACGCCTCCCTCTCCCTTCGCGATTTTCTTCCTCTCCCTCTCCCGAGACTCTCTTCTCTCTCCCTCTCTTGCGCCTCTTCCTCTCCTCCTCTTCTCTTGCCGCCCAAGACAAGGGGAAAGCGAAGGGAAGGTCCCAAGAGGCCCTATTCTCTACGAGAATTCTCGTAGACGCGAGGAGAACGCCAAGGAGCAAGAAGAACGTCGAAGCTCGACGTTCCCTCGGAGATTTCATATTATATTCGTAAGAAAACCTAGCGCAGGATGTAAGTATCCCTCACCTGCAGTATAAGTAGTTTTGATTGACGTTTCATATGCTTTATTTTCTTATATGTATGTCCTACGATTAGAAATCGTGGATTATGAACAAGCACGTTGTATTAACCCTTCAGATTAGTTTTAGAGTCTGAAGGTATCCCTGGATGGGCTTGAGTGCACTTACCCTTCAGTTTCGGGTTAAGGAGCACGTTCGAGTGCCTAGGGAGCGACCTTAAAAGAAAAAAAAGGGTTAAGTCGCAAGGTGTTTGTTAAATTGTTAGTCAGTTAATGCTATAGAAAGCATTAAAGAATAGAAATTCTTGCTTCAGTTATGATTGGGACCAAGGTCCAACGGGATGGGCTCCTAGTTGCCCCTAGGTTTAGATAACCTAGTAAAAGCAAGAATCAGAAAAGGAAAGAAAAGTATAAAGGACTATTTTATTTTCAGTTGGCATTGTACCGGATTTCGGTCCAGGGATAGGCTCCAAGTTGCCTCTAGGTTCAGATAACCTAGTATGGGATGGGCTCCTAGTTGCCCCTAGGTTTAGATAACCTAGTAGAACCCTAATGGATTCGGGATTTGCTACCTCGGGTTTATTAGGGATGCGCGCACAGTTGGTACATTGCCGGGTCCACAACAGTTGATTATTATTTTCACCTACTATATGTATTAAGTTTTCAGAAATTCATATTAGCATGTGGTGAATTTAATAATTAGTTTTATGTTAGTTAGTTTCAGTTCCAGTTCAGATATGTATGTCATGCTACAGCTTACTTTTCAGTTTTAGTTCAGTATGTGTCATGTCTCAGTTATATGCCATAACATTCTATGATATGTATTTTAGCATGAGCCTAGCATGTTTTCTTATGGATATGAGCATGTATGTGTATAGCATGTTTTACAAAAGCATAATTCGGGTTTTCATAGTTTTGTGAGGCTAGATGGTACTTACTAAGCTTTATGCTTATTAGTTTGCATTTCCTTATACTGCAGATACAGGTAAAGGAAAGCACTAGTAGCGGAGGCGGCGGGCTTGATGCAAAGGTGTGTGATGGTGGAGTTGGAATAAAAGTCTTCGGAACTTGCAAAGCATAGAAATAGTCTTTATTATGCTTCTTTAGTTATTCCGCAATATGTTATGTGAACCATGTATGAATTTAATTAGACTTGTATTCGTGGTGCCTAGTATGCTTGAAGTAGTTTACTTACCTAACTTAATATTGGTTTTGTGAATGATTGAATGTCATGAGTCATTTGCTTGTAATATGGTAATTTAGATTCATGCTTAAGCTTTAGAGATAAGAGCTTGATACTTTTGATTTACATGCTAAATATATAGGATATGCTTGTTCTAAGATGCATGCACCATATAGAATGACATGTAGTAGCTAAGAATGCTCTTAGATATGAATAACGAATGGTTTCAATAAGAAGTTGATACAAACTTGACACATTCATGTTTATGTCTCTACATGTCGCTTTTATGATTTCTAAGTTGCTATACATGCTAGAAACCCCCCTAAAAACATGTATCAAATGTCCTAGAATCATTGTAGACCTGTTAGGAAGCTTAGATATGAATTTATGGAGCATTTGGTACGGAATAGGTCGACTTTGGCACATTCTGAAACTCTGAAATCTGGGTTTTCAGAACTACCAGTCGACTGGGAAAATACCAGTCGACTGGTATCGGGCACAGAAACATTCTGTGGCCCGACCAGTCGACTGGCATATAGCAGTCGACTGGTACTATCTAAAACAAAACTGGTGTAGAGCAGCTGGTTAGTGCTTTAGCCATGCAACGCAGAGGTTGGGGGATCGAATCCTGCCATGATAAAAAAAATAAAAGTTTTGCTTTATTTTAGGCTAGTTAGTACTTTCAACATGTTTGTGAATTGTTAGTTCAGTAAATAGCGAAATAAGAATTTTCAAAATTCTCCCAGTTTGGTTTAGCATTATTAGAAATCATTAATTAGTCAATTAGCCAGTTAGTTAGTAGCGATTCGCCTTACAGCTTAGTACCAGAAGGCGGGTCGTTACAGAGTGGTATCAGAGCAAGTTCCATCTTTCCTCCCCACACACATCAGCATCAGACCTGCAGCTTCCAAGTAAGAGTATCTCTCACATTACCATATTTTCTTGCTTCCAGATTTATAGTATTTTCATGTTATTCATGCTATCTGTGTTCTAGTCAGTTCTTGTTTACAGTTAACGGAAGCATGTTTAATACCTCAGTTATATCTGATAGCATGTTTTAGAATTAGAATATGAACTGTATGTCCTCTGTTATTTAGATAATGGCTAGAGAACGCCCAACTAGAAGGGCACCAGCTACTGAGCCTCGATAGGAGGCAACTGACATAGTGACTCCACCTAATCTTGTGGAGATAGTGGCTCAACTCCAGAGACAGATAGTTGGCAGCAGCAAGAGATAGTCATTTTAAGGGCTAATCAGCAGACCACACATACTGCTACGCCAGGACCAAATCTGGGAACTCCAATAGTGATAGAGGTTCCACCTTGAGCACCAATCCCACCAATAGCACCAGAAGCCCCAGCAGTAGGAGCTAGAAGAGAAGCATATATGGTTCAGTGGTAAAAACTCAAACCAGACACCTTTTCAGGCACTAGTGAACCATGGGATGCACAAGCCTAGTTCAAAACCCTGGAGAGTACCATGGAGCTTCTAGACTGGCTAGAACAAGAGAAAGTAAAGTGCGTCTCCTTCTGCCTAGCAGGAGATGCTAGAATGTGGTGGGAAAGGGTGAAGGCCAAGCGAGACATAAATCAGATAACGTAGGCCAACTTCGAAGCTGAGTTCTTCGAAGAATTCTTTCATATGCGGGTTACTAACCGGCATTTTGATGAATTCACTAAATTTCGTGAAGGTAACCTATCAGTAGAGGAAGCCGCGAAGAGATTCAATAGACTGGCTCGCCTGTGCCCTAAACTGGTCAACACTGAACGAGAGCAAGTCAGGTTAATGCTCAAGATGCTGAGGCCAGAAATAGCATTGAATGTGGCCAGCGGCATCCATAGGCCGCAAACCTCAGAAGAACTAGTTAGCAGCGCTTTGATCACCGAGCACTACCTGAACAACATGCAACAACAGAAGTCAGTCATGATAGAAAGTAAAGGCCAAGGCAGTTCAGGAACTCAGAAACCCCAGGGCGTTCGCAGAGAAGTTAACTATACCTCCAGATGTACTCAGTGGCCAATTCTTAACCACCCTACCTTCAGGAGAGATTATGACATCCACGCACTGACTCCGTGCAGTGCCAGTCAGTATAGCAAGTAGAGAGCTGTATGGTGATCTGATAGTACTAGATATGACATATTATGATGTCATTTTTGGAATAGACTTCCTAATCAAGTACGGTGCCTCCATAGAATGTCGTAAAAGGAAAGTCATATTCCAACCTGAAGTGCAGTTTGAATACATCAGAGAACCCAAGAGAAAAGCCAAGAAATTTCTCTCAGCTTTAAAAGCACAGAAACTGCTGGATTCAGGAGGTACCGGATTTCTAGCACATGTATTCAATACCGAACAAGAGAAGGACCAAAAGCTAGAAGAGGTCCCAGTGGTATGTGACTACCCAGCAGTCTTCCCTGACGAGTTATCAGGCTTAGCGCCAGGCAGGGAGATAGAGTTTGAGATCGAACTCGTTCCGGGTACAAATCCGATCTCGAAAGCACCATACCGTATGGCTCCAGCAGAATTAAGAGAACTTCAGGAGCAACTACAGGAGCTGCTCGACACGGGTTCATACGCCCTAGTAATTCACCTTGGGGAGCTCCCATATTGTTCGTGAAGAAGAAAGACGGGTCCATGCGCTTGTGTATAGATTACCGGGCCTTGAATCAAGTCACCATTAAGAACCGGTACCCTCTACCCAGGATCGATGATTTATTCGATCAGCTAAAGGGATCCACAGTCTTCTCAAAGATAGATTTGAGATCCGGCTATCACCAAGTCAAAGTCAGAGAGGGTGATATCCCCAAGACAGCTTTCAGAACCAGATATGGGCACTACGAGTTTGTAGTCATGCCTTTTGGGGTCACAAATGCTCCAGCGACATTTATGGACCTCATGAACAGAGTATTCAGGGAGTACTTAGATAAGTTTGTCATCGTCTTATTGATGACATTCTTATCTACTCAGGAACCCAGGAGGAACATGCTGAGCATCTCAGGACAGTATTGTAGATTCTTCAGCAGAGCCAGCTGTATGCAAAATTCTCAAAATGTGAATTCTGGCTCGATCAGGTGTCTTTTCTAGGTCACATCATCTCCAAGGAAGGGGTGATGGTAGACCCCAGCAAAATAGAAGCAGTAAGTAACTGGATCAGACCGAAGAATGCCAGTGAGATCAGAAGTTTTCTGGGTCTAGCCGGTTACTACAGGAAGTTCGTAGAGAATTTCTCCAGAATAGCCTCTCCACTAACAGCTCTTACCAGAAAGAACAGGAAGTTTCAGTGGACAGAGGACTGCAAGAACAGTTTTACAGGATTAAAGAGAAGATTGACTAGTGCTCCCATCCTGACTCTTCCCGAGACCACTGACAGCTTTGACATATATAGCGATGCGTCTAAATTAGGACTTGGAGCAGTGCTGATGCAGAATGGCAAGGTTATTGCCTATGCCTCTAGACAACTCAAGGATTATGAGAAGAATTACCCTACCCATGACCTTGAGCTAGCTGTAGTAGTGTTCGCTCTCAAGATTTGGAGGCATTACTTATACGGAGCCCAGTGTAGGATTTTCACAGATCATCAGAGTCTAAAGTATTTCTTTACTCAGAAGGATCTGAACATGAGACAACGCAGGTGACTTGAGCTAGTCAAGGATTATGACATTGACATCCTCTACCATCCAAGTAAAGCTAATAAGGTGGCAGATGCACTTAGCAGAAAATCTAGTGCCACCCTACTAGCTTTGTCCACGATGTCATAGCCTCTTCGGAAAGAGTTATCAGAGTTCGGACTGGAAATTTTAGTTGGGCAGCTCTCCACTTTGACATTAGTGTCCACCCTGATTGAAGACATCCAGACAGCACAGGATCAAGATCCTGACCTTCAGAAAATCAAGCAGGGGATGACAGAAGCCGAAAATGGAGAATTTCGCCTATCAGATAATGGGACACTGTACTACGGTGACCGCTTATGTGTTCGAACCAAGAAGAGCTCCGAAGGAAGATCCTAGAGGACGCACATAGATCTCCTTATGCGATGCATCCTGGTTCCACCAAAATGTACCAAGACCTCAGGGGACGTTTTTGGTGGCCGGGATGAAGAGAGACATCGCTAGATATGTCAGTACCTGTCTGACATGCCAAAGGGTCAAGGCAGAACATCAGAGACCAGGTGGAGTTCTGCAGCCTATTCAGATTCCAGAATGGAAATGGGAAGATATTTCCATGGATTTATAGTGGGACTACCCAGAACAACGAAGGATATGATGCAATCTGGGTAATAGTAGACAGATTGACTAAGTCTGCCCACTTCCTAGCTATCAGGATCTCCTATTCCATGGAACAACTAGCTCAGTTATACCTCAAGGAGATCGTCAGACTACATGGAGTCCCTAGGACTATCATTTCAGATAGGGACAGTAGGTTCACTTCGCACTTCTGGGAGTGCGTACAGACAGCTCTAGGCACCAAACTGAAGTTTAGCACAGCTTTCCATCCTCAGACAGATGGTCAGACAGAGAGAGTTAATCAAGTACTAGAAGATATGCTCAGAGCTTGTGCTTTAGATTTCAAGGGCAGTTGGTGCAGATACTTGTGCTTAGCGGAATTGCTTACAACAATAGTTATCAGGCCACTATCGGCATGGCACCCTATGAGGCTTTATATGGGCGAGGTGTAGATCTCCTATCTGCTGGTACGAGGGTGGTGAGAGGCACGAGTTAGGCCTACAGACAGATCTTATAGATGATACCACCGTAGTCATACAGCAGATCCGCCAGAAAATAGAAACAGCTCAAAGCCGCCAGAAGAGCTATGCTGATACACGGCGCAGACCATTAGAGTTTGAAGATGGGGATTCAGTATTTCTCAAAGTGGCTCCCATGAAGGGAGTAATGCGTTTTGGGAAGAAGGGCAAGCTAAGTCCCAGATATGTAGGACCATACCCCATCACTAGAAGAGTTGGCAAAGTAGCTTATGAGTTGGAGCTACCTCAGGAGATGTCAGCTATCCACAATGTATTTCATGTTTCCATGCTAAAGAAGCATATCCCAGATGCCACCCAGGTGATAGAGCCACAGACGGTACAAGTTCGCAAAGATCTTAGTTATGATAGTCGACCTATTCAGATAATAGACCGAGCAGTTAAGAAATTACGAAACAAGGAAGTACCATTAGTGAAAGTCATATGGCAAAATCACAGAGTAGAAGAGGCAACATGAGAATCAGAGGACAGCATGAGGCAGAAATACCCAGAATTGTTTTAAGTTCGAGGACGAACTTTTTATAAGGTATGGGGAATTGTAACGCCCGAAAATTCTCGAAACTAATTTTAGAAATATCTTAGAATTTATTCCGAATTTATGGATATTTTTATAGAATTTTTCCATAAACGAAAGTGGCAAAAAGGGATAAAAAGCAAAAATTACGTAAGTGGGAATTAATCCCTTAACCTACACTTGAAAGGGGAAGAGACTTACCAAGTGGGCTAGTCTGTTTTCATTGAGATAGAATAGAGGAAAAGATAAATAAGGCAAAGTTAGGTAAATTTTCCCATGAGTATAAAAGGGGAACTTAGGGTTTTTAGATTCACTCTTTTCCTCACCTTCTCTCAGCGCCGACGCCTCCCTCTCCCTCCACGATTTTCTTCCTCTCCCTCTCCCGAGACTCTCTTCTCTCTCCCTCTCTTGCGCCTCTTCCTCTCCTCCTCTTCTCTTGCCGCCCAAGACAAGGGGAAAGCGAAGGGAAGGTCCCAAGAGGCCCTATTCTCTACGAGAATTCTCGTAGACGCGAGGAGAACTCCAAGGAGCAAGAAGAACGTCGAAGCTCGACGTTCCCTCGGAGATTTCATATTATATTCGTAAGGAAACCTAGCGCAGGATGTAAGTATCCCTCACCTGCAGTATAAGTAGTTTCGATTGACGTTTCATATGCTTTATTTTCTTATATGTATGTCCTACGATTAGAAATCGTGGATTATGAACAAGCACGTTGTATTAACCCTTCAGATTAGTTTTAGAGTCTGAAGGTATCCCTGGATGGGCTTGAGTGCACTTACCCTTCAGTTTCGGGTTAAGGAGCACGTTCGAGTGCCTAGGGAGCGACCTTAAAAGAAAAAAAAGGGTTAAGTCGCAAGGTGTTTGTTAAATTGTTAGTCAGTTAATGCTATAGAAAGCATTAAAGAATAGAAATTCTTGCTTCAGTTATGATTGGGACCAAGGTCCAACGGGATGGGCTCCTAGTTGCCCCTAGGTTTAGATAACCTAGTAAAAGCAAGAATCAGAAAAGGAAAGAAAAGTATAAAGGACTATTTTATTTTCAGTTGGCATTGTACCGGACTTCGGTCCAAGGATAGGCTCCAAGTTGCCTCTAGGTTCAGATAACCTAGTATGGGATGGGCTCCTAGTTGCCCCTAGGTTTAGATAACCTAGTAGAACCCTAATGGATTCAGGATTTGCTACCTCGGGTTTATTAGGGATGCGCGCACAGTTGGTACATTGTCGGGCCCACAGCAGTTGATTATTATTTTCACCTACTATATGTATTAAGTTTTCAGAAATTCATATTAGCAAGTGTTGAATTTAATAATTAGTTTTATGTTAGTTAGTTTCAGTTCCAGTTCAGATATGTATGTCATGCTACAGCTTACTTTTCAGTTTTAGTTCAGTATGTGCCATGTCTCAGTTATATGTCATAACATTCTATGATATGTATTTTAGCATGAGCCTAGCATGTTTTCTTATGGATATGAGCATGTATGTGCATAGCATGTTTTACAAAAGCATAATTCGAGTTTTCATAGTTTTGTGAGGCTAGATGGTACTTACTAAGCTTTATGCTTATTAGTTTGCATTTCCTTATACTGCAGATACAGGTAAAGGAAAGCACTAGTAGCGGAGGCGACGGGCTTGATGCAAAGTGTGTGTGATGGTGGAGTTGGAATAAAAGTCTTCGGAACTTGCAAAGCATAGAAATAGTCTTTATTTTGCTTCTTTAGTTATTCCGCAATATGTTATGTGAACCATGTATGAATTTAATTAGACTTGTATTCGTGATGCCTAGTATGCTTGAAGTAGTTTACTTACCTAACTTAATATTGGTTTTGTGAATGCTTG
Source organism: Boesenbergia rotunda (assembly GCA_024364735.1). Taxonomy (NCBI): domain Eukaryota; kingdom Viridiplantae; phylum Streptophyta; class Magnoliopsida; order Zingiberales; family Zingiberaceae; genus Boesenbergia; species Boesenbergia rotunda. The sequence goes on along the minus strand of JAGFNQ010006123.1, from coordinate 53,636 downwards.
AATGTCATGAGTCATTTGCTTGTAATATGGTAATTTAGATTCATACTTAAGCTTTAGAGATAAGAGCTTGATACTTTTGATTTACATGCTAAATATATAGGATATACTTGTTCTAAGATGCATGCACCATATAGAATGACATGTAGTAGCTAAGAATGCTCTTAGATATGAATAACGAATGGTTTCAATAAGAAGTTGATACAAACTTGACACATTCATGTTTATATCTCTACATGTCGCTTTTATGATTTCTAATTTGCTATACATGCTAGAAACCCCCCTAAAAACATGTATCAAATGCCCTAGAATCATTGTAGACCTGTTAGGAAGCTTAGATATGAATTTATGGAGCATTTGGTACGGAATAGGTCGACTTTGGCACATTCTGAAACTCTGAAATCTGGGTTTTCAGAACTACCAGTCGACTGGGAAAATACCAGTCGACTGGTATTGGGCACAGAAACATTCTGTGGCCCGACCAGTCGACTGGCATATAGTAGTCGACTGGTACTATGTAAAACAAAACTGGTGTAGAGCAGCTGGTTAGTGCTTTAGCCATGCAACGCAGAGGTTGGGGATCGAATCCTGCCAAGATAAAAAAAAATAAAAGTTTTGCTTTATTTTAGGCTAGTTAGTACTTTCAACATGTTTATGAATTGTTAGTTCAGTAAATAGCGAAATAAGAATTTTCAAAATTCTCCCAGTTTGGTTTAGCATTATTAGAAATCATTAATTAGTCAATTAGCCAGTTAGTTAGTAGTGATTCGCCTTACAGCTTAGTACCAGAAGGCGGGTCGTTACACTTTGAGCCAATTTCAATTTTTTCTAGGGCTTTTGAAAGGTGATCCACCTTCGCCTTTAATTTTCTATTTTCCTTTACTAAACATGAGCCATTTGAATTTAATGGAGAGAAAACATGCATGTCACTATCCATGGATTTTAACTTTTCATTAAGCATGCAAATCTCATTTTTCAAACCTTTTATTTTCTTCCTAGCCTTAAACAAATCATCATTGGTACTAGAAATGATTTTAATTAATGTGGTATTAGGTAGATTGTATACCTTACTTACCGAGACGTCTGAATCCGAAGATTGACCTCTCCCTTCACTTGAGCTCCCTTCTTCATCTTTACTTGATCTCTTTTCACCTTCGGATGATGTGGAGGCCATGTCTTTAATTCTCATTAGGGCAAAATGGGACACATGGTTTTCTTCCTCTTTCGATGATGAAGTATCATCCCATGTCGCCTTTAAATTTTGAACCTTCTTGTCTTTTTCTTTTGTTTTCTTCTTTTCTTCCTTCTTCTTCAAAAGTGGGCAATCATCCCTTATGTGTCCTTCCACTTGGCAATTGTAGCATATAATCTTCTTTTCTACTTGAGCTTCTTGAGTTTTTCCTAGCATGATTTTTGTTAGAAGAAAAATGTTTAAATACTTTTCTCATCTTCCTTACCATATATGCCTCTTGATCACTATCCATTGAGGTGTTCGATTCTTTCGAGTCGGAGAATGATGAGTCGGAAACCTTCTTCTTGTCCTTCTTTTTCTTCCCCTCTTTCTCTACAAAAAGAGCTATACTCTTTTCTTTTGAAGACACGTTAGCTTGTTCATGTAATTCAAATTCACAAAATAATTCATCAAGCTTAACTAAAGAAAGATCCCTAGAGACCTTATATGCATCAACCATTGAAGCCCATAAGGTGGTTCTAGGGAAGGATTGAAGTACATACCTCACAAGGTCTCTATTCTCAATTTTTTCACCTATTATGTAAAACTCATTGACAATTTCTTTGAATCTACCATGCAATTGACTCACGGTCTCATATGTCTTCATGGTGAAGGATTGAAGTTAAGCCACTAAGAGGCCCTTCTTGGCTCTTCTTGATTAGTTCGACCCTTCATTTAACTCAATGAGCTTTTCCTAAAGCTCTTTGGCGGAGATGAATGCCCAACGTTGTTCAATTACTCCTGGGAGATACCACATTATAGAGTTGTTGTGGCCTTTGTGTTTGCTTAAGCTTTTTTCATTATTTCTTTTGTCAAATTTTTGGTTGGGAGAGTTGCTCCTCTCTCATCCTTCGGCATCTCAAAACCATCTACGAGACTAAATCAAATTTTAATATCGTTCATTAAATAATACTCCATTCTACCTTTCCAATAAGCAAAGTCATTGTCGTCGAAGAACGGTGGTCGTGCAGCGCTATATCCCTCTTGAAATATCATCTTGATGTTTCAGTTGACGATGAGTTCTCCTTAAACGAAACATGCTCTGATACCACTGTTGGACCTTGGATGGCTAGAGAGGGGGGTGTGAATAGCCAGACACACAAATCACTTGATTCTTTGAACTTTCTACGATTAGGGTTAGCAGCGAAACAAAACAGTAGAAAGAAACAAAGACAAACAGAAACCATAAAACAGAAAGAACAAACGCTAACTCGAAGATGTACAAGGTTCGGGGATAACTTGCCCCTACTCTTTGGCGTACCCGTGAGGTGGGCGATCCCTTGATCGTCGGCAGATCAAGCCCCAGAACTCCGGATAGTATAGAACCTCCTTCTCGGTGGAGAAACCTCTCCACAAACAGTCTCAAGATGATAACAGTTAAGCCCACAGAAGACTCGGGAGGAAGCTCTCAAACAATAGATACAGTAGGAAGCTTCAAGGAAGAAGGAGTACAACACAACAATCACACAACCAAAAACCTAGCCGAAAACACTTCGCTTGTTTTTCTGTTTCTTTCTTGTTGTGTCTGCATCGCCAGCCTCTCCCTCTTAAACTTCCTCCTGCTCATCACCCAGCTTCGTCAGCACCCACTGAATGACAGCCTGACCCACTGACCTTCACAGAGCGCTCATTCCATTGAAGACCTCTTTAGCTGAGCCTCGGTCAGTCGCCAACCGCGCCAGAAGCCGTTGAAACCTGCGAAGGGAAAATGGACAAACCTGACCCAAGCGAAAGTCGCCAATTGACCCTCCTTCTTGGTTTGAGTCATCCCTGTCTCATCTGCACACTCATCAGAAGATTAGCAAAGCATATCAAAAGGAATCAGCAGGTATCAGAAAGAACCAGAACGAAAGCAGACGTCTAACAACGATTCAAATTAAAGTTATCAAACACTGATCGATCACCCTAACCGATCAGTGAGGATCCTAATCGATCAGGCTCCTGCCTGATCGATCCAGGGAAGCTCTGATCGATCACCTTGACCGATCAGAGAACTAGGATCGGTCACCAGACCGATCCACCAGTTCACTAGGAAGGTGACCGATCCACCAGTTCACTAGGACTTCAAGGCCACAACCCACAGCTTTTCCCAACCAAAGCCACCTGATCGATCACCTGACCGATTAGGTTGTGCCCTGATCGGTCAAGTGACCAATCAGGTCACTCCCTGACCGATCAGGAGCCATCCTGATCGGTCAGGAGATCAGATAGCGATCCTTGATCGGTCAGACAGACCGATCAGGTTGTCCTTGATCGGTCAGACAGACTGATCAGGTTGCTTACAGAGATCTTCTAAGATCTTTCTGATCGTTCACCAGAATGATCAGAAGCCAAACAAAAACACTCTGATCCCTCTCTTATCGTTCACCAGAACGATCAGGAACCAAACAAAAACCTTCTGTTCTCTTTCTGATCGTTCACCAGAACGATCAGACGCCCTGGATCGGTCACCAAACCGATCTGTTCACAAGGGTACTCGTGCCAACCCCTGATCGGACTCCTAACCGATCATGTCACTTGGCTGACTCATGCTCAGTCACCTAGCTTCACTCACTATGACCCAGCTTCACTCACCGGGATTTTCGTCACCTAGCTTCACCTAGCTTCACTCGCTAGGACCCGGCTTCACTCACCGGGATTTCCGTCACCTAGCTTCACTCGCTAGGACCCGGCTTCACTCACCGGATTTTCCATCACCCAGCTTTGCTCACCGGGACCCGGCTTCACTCACCGGGACCCGGCTTCACTCACCGGGGTTTCCATCACCTGGCTTCACTCACCGGGGTTTCCATCATCCGACTTCACTTACCGGGGTTTCTATCACCCGGCTTCACTCACTGGGACCCCGCTTCACTCACCGGGGTTTCCATCACCCGACTTCACTTACCGGGACCCAGCTTCACTCACTGGGGGTTCCATTCCCTGGCATCACTCACCAGGACCCGACTTCACTCACCGGGATTCGTGCCTAGTCCCCGACCAGGACTTAAGCCGAACTTATCTTATTAACCTAAAGTTAAATCGGTGTCAATACCAAAACAACAATCAGGTCAGACTGCATCAACAACCACTTGTTAGGACATGATGTATGGCTAGAAGGGGGTGAATAGCTTCTCTTCGAACTTCCATTGATTCTTTCTACAAGTGTTAGTTTTGCACTAGTGGAAATAAGATAAAACAAATAAAACAATGCTGACACAAAACCTTTACGTGGTTTGGAGATTTCTTGCTCCTACTACACACCGTGCCCTTGTAGTGGATGATTGCTTAATTGTTCGGTGGATTAGGCCCCGGCAATCTCCGGCTAGAGATTTCACCTTCTTGGTGGAGAACAACCTCTCACAATGTTCTCTTCCTCTTCACAAGATGAAAGTTAGTATTAGGAGGAAGAGATGAGCTTTTGGAAGCTTGAGCACTTGAACAATAAGGTTTTTCAATCACACCTCTAGCCAGTCTCAAGTCCTCCCCTTAAATAGAGGAGAGAGTTGTTAACAAGCAGCTCAGTCTCGACATCAGTCGGTTGATGCCAACACCCGTCAACTGATACTTAGCCAACGACTATAGTTCAAACAACAGTCGACTGCCTTCTAGACCAATCGTCTGGTCTTATTGTTTGAACCTTACAGAAACATCAGTCGACTGATGCCCATACCAATTGACTGATCTGAGTACACACTCACACTCATCCTCTCCATAGTCGCCTTTTGAAGCCTTCTTCCTTTGGCTCTTGTCCCTCGGATACATATGAGCTCACAACTCGCCCCCATGTCATCCTTCACGTATTCCTTGAAGTTCATTTTCCTTGGCTCCACTCCATTGCTCCTTGTTCGACGGTCCCTCAGATGTACCATCCTTCACCGACTTAAGGACTCAAGCACCAGGATGAGATTTTCCATGTGAGTTCCACACTTGGCCACACCAAGCTTCTCATGTGTGTTTCACTAAGTCCTGCATGACTCAAACACATATCAAATCAACATGAAATTCTAACTTAAACTTATTGAGACATATATCAAACCCATGATTGTACTGATCAAACTTGGGTCGATTGCACCAATAATGCAAACACGACCATGCCAAATGGCATGGTCAGGCCATGTGACACACGACCAAGTCATATGTGTAGGATTGTAGAGAGCGATAGATTGGGGGGGGGGGGGTGAATACCATGTTCGAAAAATTGTTTAGATTTAGACAAGTTACACTGCGGAAAAGAGAACACAAGAAAGCAATCACTAATACTGTTTATTTTTACTTGGTTCAGAGTCTGTGATGGCTCATACTCCAAGGTCCATGGTCCTTGACCATTTACATTGGGCAATAGTATAAGTCGCAAATCAGTACAAATATGCAATGTTTAAGTACAAGTAAGAAGAAAAGAAATATTGACAACTTTAATCAAAATGAAATACAGGTACATTGTTGTCAGAGCAGGGTTTCCTCGTCTCTGGATCCTTTCGGCATAGCACACAAGAGCACAATTGATCTGAGAAAAGTTATCCTGAGTCTCTGGCTGAAAACCCCTTATATAGGGTCATATAGGTGCCCGTGTGCCTATAGAGGTGTTTGTGTTACTCCGATTCAGCCGTGGCCTCATCCCTGCTTGGTTCAAATTTTATCCCAACATATGTGCCTGACTGCTTCTCGGGAGCCTATGTTGCTGATGTGGAGGCTCTAGTTAGCGTACACCAACTTAGACGAGCCCTGGCTATGTCAGAAGCACACAGGCACCTGAGTCCCTCTCGTGCGCCTGTGTTCTCAAGCGCCCGAGTCCCTCTCGGGTGACCAAGTGTCGTAGGTCTCTAGTTCGCTTAGCTACAACATAGGGTTGTTGGATCGGAGTAAATCGATAGAGGGGGGGTGAATATCGATCGAAAAATTTTCGGACAATAAAGAGAAATACGCAGCGGAAATAGAAAAGCAAAGTCGCTAATAGGATTTGTTTTACTTAGTTCGGAGTCGCGGTCGGCTCCTACTCCAAGGCCCATGGTCCTTGACCATTTACGTTGGACAATTCTATATTCGTAGAAATGATTATAGTTTCGAGTACATATATAGAATCGAAAAAGAGAATTACAACACTTAGGAAATGACAGCTTTTACCGACGACCGGAGTGGATGGAATTTTGAACCAGCAGGTCGTCGTCAGCGCTTGAATCGTGAGTGTAGAGCGTGCCGAAGCGTATCGCTTGAGCGAAAGTGTTGAAAGTGAGATTTGAAAGTTATGTTGAAGCCTTGGGGGTGAACCCCCTTTTATAGTGGTCGACTGGGCGCCTGTGTTGAAGGGGGAGCCTACACGTGGCCTCTCCTGCACGAACTCCAATCCGTAGACTTGGTCAGCGCTTATCCCCTTCTTTGAGGCGCCTCAGCTAACTGGGGCGCCTGTGTTAACACAGGTGCCTAGCTTAACTTGGTCCAAAGACTTTCGTGGCAGTTTGCTTCGATGGTCTTGGTTTGGCCTTGCACAGGGGCGCCTGTATCCATACAGGCGCCTAGCCCAGTGACGCGCCTCCTTCCAATGAGCCGCTTGAGCTGCAAAAACATTGTCCCTTCATTTCCTGCAACCAGGGTTAGTTCCAAAACACAAGAAGCAAATATATATGATATGTTAGACATTATTTATAGCCTAAGGTGTCTTGGTTTTGACTTTGGGTCTCCCAAATGGAACCCTAGGCCGAACCGACGCCTAATGTTCCCTCCTACGGGGAACGCATCCTCACCTACTCCTCTCGGGAGAATTTACCTTTTTGCCAACCGGCTCCTCCGGTTGGACTTTTGCCCAGCTTCACTCACCAGGTCTTCGGTGCCCAGTCCTCGACCAGGACTTAGTGCCCAGCTTCACTCACTAGGTCTTAGTTGCCAACTTCACTCACCAGATCTTATTGCCCAACTTTACGTCAGGACATAGTTGCCCAGCTCGTGGCTAGGACTTAGTGTTGAGGCAATCCGCTCTGAGATGATCTGGAGGATCATAGGGTTTTGATATGTGTGGGCAATATGGTTAAGTTAGGGTTTATTGTGTTCTCATATGTGTACATGAGTGTGCAGGTGTACAGGTACACATGGACTTGGTGGATGTTTTCGGGTGAAGGATGGCATGGAGGCAAGCTGGAGGCTTGCGTGCGCATCTGAGGGACCGTTGGATAGCAGGGATGATGAGCCGAGGGACGCAGACTTTGAGGCGTACGTGAAGGGTGACATGGAGGCAAACTGAAGGTTTGCGTGTGATAAGTACCATTTTTGTGATTATTTTACATGTTAAAATCCATGTTTGACTCATATTTTTATTGTTTAATTGTGATTGTACCGTAGGTTTTAGGATTTCCTCTTATTTTGGACTTAATTGCAAAATTACACAATTTTTGGATTATTTGGCCACTAATTTTCTGATATATTTTTGTAGGCATGAAAGGATCCTGGACCTAGGGCATACTGGGTCAAACTTGAGTCGGATGGGAACCGGATCGAATTATCAAGCCTACGATTAATCCGGGCCGTCCGATTCAAGAGCGGCTAGATCTGAGTCATCCGGGACGATCTGAAGCAATCCGAGCTAGGGTTAGGGTTGATCAAGCTCTATGATCAAGATCTGAAGGTTTCATTCCAATCAGAGCTCAATCAACCATTGGATCAAGCAAGGAGGGCTCAAGAGCGTCCATTCACAGATAGAGTTGATCTGGACCATCCGTTGCATATCTGGAGGATCCGAGCTACTACGAGGCAGATCCTGACCCCAGATCATCATAATAAAAGTTTGGCTCCAATCAGAGCAAGATCAGCCGTTGGATTTCATCCGATCAATCTGGACCGTCCATTGATGGCTATTTAATCAAAAAATCGTCGCAGCCTTCTCCTTTGTCGCGTCTCTGCCGCAACTCCGTCTTCGTTTTGTTCTTCACTGTTCTTAGCTAGATTTCTTCCATTCAAGGGGCGCGACCACCTCATCTATTCATCTAGATCAAGTCGAGGTCATTGGGGAGAGTAATCGGTGGAGTTTTAGCTTGGAATTGTGCAAGAACAGGGCTGCTTGAGGGTTTCGGCAGTTTTGTATTTGATACCTTCGATTTCGGTTTTGTCAAGAATTACATCAATCCAAGCCATCTGGAGGGGTTCTCGGACAAGCTTGGAACATTCCCGCACCTTCATTTCAATCAGACAAGGCCAAATTGAAGAATTCGAATGGGTTTTCCTCCTTGAACAGTTTTGAGCTAAATGCAGCCACTCGATTCAGTTCCTCAGTGAATTGCTGAGCCTAGGGGTTCGAAGCCAGCCCTTGCGTGACGAACAAGGAGACTTTGAGCTAGGGAAGATTGGGGTTTAGATTTCCATGGTTAATTTCAGTTTTCTTAGTTGTAATTTAAAGTCTACTGTCTGTTCTGTTTTTGTATTGGTTTCAGATTCGTTACTTTGTTTAATGCAATTGTTTTGCTTAAATTAGGCTTGGTATCTGCTAGTTTAATATCTAGAGAATGTGTTTAGTGGATAGTTGTTTTTAATTCTAGTTGTTTTCAGTTTCTGTACTTGAGTATCAGCTGTGCCATTTTTCTTTCCTTGCGTATCAGTCCATTTTTCCTGCAATTGCATTTCAGTTCAGAGATTTTCAATTCGTTTCACTTTCAGTGAGTTAATTCAGTTAGTTTAAGTTTGCTTAGATCTTAACTTCATTTCTGAATCTTGTTTAGCTTGGTAAGGCCAAAATTCAGTTTGTTTCCCAGCTAATTCCTGCGTATCAACTTATTCTGCACATGCTGTTTTCAGATTCTGCTGCACCTCAACTCTATTCAGCCATGTGTCAGTTTGTCTTTACATTCTGCATTGAAGTCAAATAATATCAATTGATTTCAGCTTGTTTTTCTTAGCCTAGGTTAATGCATTCGAACTCAGCTTGTTCCATTTAATTTTGCATTCCATTTCTGAATTCCTGAACATAAGTATTCGGATTCTGTTTTCTGAAATTCATCTCTGCAGTTAGTTGGATTCAATTGACCAGATTTTGATCCGAATTTCTTCCTTCATTCCAGCATTTTTCTTCTCTGATAGTTAGCTTTCCAAACCGCATCATTCAGTGAAGTTTCTGAACTGTTAGCACTAGCCATTGGTACAAAAGTAGCAGATTTTGGCACAAGTGTTTTCATCTTTGCATCAAGTGACAATTGGCACTGTTTTGTACCAGTTTAGCTCCACATTAGAACTCCTTTGCAATTGCATTCAGTGATTTTGATTGACCTTGCATCCATTTGTTTCGGCATTCGAATTCTAAAGGTTTAAATTTTAATTCTGCATTCATATTCTGTTCAACTTCTTGCTGCCATTCATGGACAGTTTTATTTTTGCAGAAATATGAGATGTTTCTAAGCTGAATTGCTATGAATTGTATCAACGAATTGCTGTGAATTCATATTTAGGCAATCAGGATTTCTGCATTCAAATCCTTGCTCTCTGCAATCTGAATTCTGTTGGGTTTTCTTTTGAAACATTTCTGAAATTCTACAACTTATGCAGTTTTGTGTGTGTTAAGTTGCCATTGTCCATGTTTTGCATTTGGTTTTGTTGGTTCATTGCTCGACATTTGTTTTGCTTTTGAAATCAGAAATCAGTTTCCAAAAATTGCATTAAGGTCTTAGATGAGTAAGTGATCCTTTTGGTTGAGCTAATAACTTGCCATCACATTATTTGATTCATTAGTTTGATTTCCTCCATTTTGATTTCCATTTTATTTCTGAATAGCAAACCAAAACCCAAGTTTTATATTTGAAACCCAAATTCACAAACGACACCTAAATACAAGCGCGAATCAAACAACGTCAACTAGCCCCGAGAAAAATACGACCTGTGGGCCCTATATTACATTTTCATACTTTTGATTGTAAAAAGGGTTTCCAGCATTTCATTCATTTATAAATTCTAAATTCTGATGGTCCCAACTTTCGTGACAATTTAAACTAGTAGATTCGGGACCGTCAAATTTTTGGCGCCGTTGCCGGGGAAGCAACTAGTTGATTTGTTGATTTTTGCTTGTGTATTTTTTTGGACATATCATTGGGTTCTATTTTATTGTGCTTTATTTTTGTATACGGTTGCTGCCATTTTTTCTTGTTTGTTTTGTGACAGGACTGCCAGTTTAAAATGTTCCCATCTACTTATCAGCAGCCGTGTCAACAATTCCAACAAAACCAGCAACCAAATCAAGATTTCCAACATTCCTGTGCAAATTTTCAACAACCAAATTAGTTTTTTCAGCCTAATTGTTAGCCAAGTCAGCCCTTCCAATTTCAGCCGGATTTTCAGCCAATTCAACCAATTTTCCAGAATTTTCAGAATGGGCAGCCACTATTGCAAAGTTTTCAGCCCCAAATTCAGCAATTTCAGCCTAACTTTCAGCTACCTTATCAACAAGATCAATCATTTTTTCAAGGAATTCAGCAAGGGTTTTCAGATAATTTGAATTTTCAGCAACCATGTCAATTACCGCAGCAATTTCACCCTTGCAATCAAAATTTTCAGCAGCCTAATCATAATTTTCTGCCCACCCAATTTGAGTTTTCACCACCACCATTTCAACTTCAGATCCAAGAATTCCAGGGCTACAATTTTCAGCAATTTCCACCAAGTGGTGAACCAACTTTTCAGCAGTTTAATCAGTCTGTTCAACCATTTGATCAAACCCCACAGTCTCAATTTTATCAAATGTGTCAACAAGAGCTTCAAAACCTCGAAAGGCAATTGGAACAAGTGGCTAATGATTTGAATCAAATAAAAGCCCAAAGAGCAGAACAATTATCTTCTCAAGCTGCTTTTAATTCTGAGAGCCCCGGAGTTGGTTTTATATCAGTTCAAGGTGACCCTAGTGCATGGCAAAGTCCTTCTTCAATTAATCCTGCAAATTTAGTAGAAGAAGAAGAAGAAGAATACATTAAAATCTGGGCACCTACAGCATGCATCCCTCCAGAGACTCCTACTCAAAATCCAATTTCAAATGTTTCAGCTCAAGAAGAAGAAACTGAAGCTCCACAGGACCATTCTAGATTTTTATTTTCTGATGATAGTGTTATTAGTGGTCCTAATTTTTCTGATACTGTTGTTGCAGATATTACAGGAGAAGCATGCAGAGGAGATGATTCCATAGGTGTAGGGGATTGCACTAAGCCCCAGGGACCACCACAAGATTTAGAGAAGGAACCAGAAAGTGTAGGGACTTGCATGGTGGAAGCAAGCACCCAAGGATCACCAGTTGATTATCCACCAGAACCTGAGGCTGAAGAGGAGCATGAACATGACCAGGAGGAGACTACAGATACATCTACTATTATAGAACCTCCAGGTATTATCCAGCACGCTCAGGTAAGTATTTCTCCTCTTTGTTCAGAAAAATGCAGTGAGGTACCTAGTACTAATTTTATTGATTCTGATGAATTTATTGATATACCTTGTGTAGAAATTATTTGTGAAAATCCAATAGAGGTACCACACATTGATTTCATTGATCGTACTGTATTACTTGATACATCTTTTGCTATGGATAGCGAAATAATTTTAGAGGCACCTATAATTGATGTTGTTTGCTATGATGAATCTCTAGATACATCTTTTGTGAATATGGATAGTGAAAATTTTTTAGAAGTGCCTGAATTTGATGTTATTTATTTTGATGAATCTCTTGCTATATCATATGCTGAGGTTGAATGTGAGAAACTCATGGAGATATCTGATATTGATTTGATTGGTTGTGACACATTGCTTGATACACCCTTGATTGAAAATAATTGTGAAATTTCTATTGATGAGCCTGAAATTGATTTCTTTATTTGTGATGAGTATCTGGATGCAACTTTTGTAGAACATAATTCTGAAAATTTCATTGAGATACCAGAATTTGATTTAATTGGACATGATGCAGTTTTGGATTCATTTAATGCAGAGACTGAATTTATATCATTTCTTTCTGACCCTGAACACTTGAGAGAGGTATTACATTGTTTTGCAGGGTCCAGAAGACTTCAGGAGTGGGTACTCCAACTGAACAGACTTCAGCCTCCTGGAAGGACTTCTAAAGGGCATCAAGAAGGAGGAGATGATCTTACTTTAATTAAAAGCACTCCACCCCTTGAATGGCTCTTGAACCTAAATTGCCTTCGGCCACCGGAGCATTATTTTGTAAAGTTCAAGTGTGGGGGAGTCCTAATTCTCCCAGCCACCCAGACTCCTCCACTACCAAGATGGAGGCTACTGCTTGATAGGCTCCGTCCACCAGAATAAAGGGGAGTTTGATTCTTCTTGTATTTTCTTTTATCGCATTTTTCACTTTTATGTTTTCTAGAGTAAATTGAATAAATAGACATTGTAAATACCATGTCTTTTCTTTTAGCACTTGTTCTTGCATGAGTGGAAATAAAAGTATCCCTCTAGGTTATCTCCATAGCATGTTAGAATCTTTTGAAAATAAATTAAATTTGGTCGTTAAAACTTAGGATTTGAGATCATGGATGAAATCTTGGATGCTTGAGTACTACTTTGCTTTAGATGCTTGATTGAGGAGTTGAGATGAATCATTTGCACCTAGTGAGAATTGGCCTTATATTTGTGACACACATGTTATTAAACTCTACAACTTGCTTAGGTTCTTTCAAAACCATATTTCAATGATTGGATCACATCTATAGAGACTAATCCATTTGTTTCCTTTTCCACATCAATTTTTAGTATTAATCATGTTCATTCCATTTTTCTTTACTTATTTCCTACTCTTACCCTCACTTTTCTTTGGACTTGTTGTTTGATTTGTTTCTAATGTTATTTTGCCCGAGACGGACAAAGATTTAAGTGTGGGGGAGTGACTAGTGATAGGGAAGCAATTTTTATCAAAGAGCATCATCATTTCGAAAAAAAAAAAAATTTCATGTGCCAAGTGAGTTTAGTTTGGTATCAAGATCAAGCAAGAAGAAGTGGTTAAGGATGGAAATCAATTGAACCATTTAGATTCTTGAGCATCAATTGGAGACCCAAGAAGCTGTGCCAAGACAACAATCTGAAATGAAAAAAAAATGGCACATCAAAAACAATGAAAAAAAAAGAGTTGGTGCCAAGCAAGAAAAAAATTTCTGTGAAGCATGATTTGATCAGAATTACTCAAAATTGCAGTTGTATTCTGTTCGGAAAACTCAGAACCATATGCTAGAAGCTAAATCTCAGCTGTACAAAGTCGGAATGTCTGAATAAGGGCTGAACAAAAGCTGAACACAAAGGAAAAAAATCAGTGTTAGCAGTTTTTGTGCAGTTTGTATCAAGATGAGCTCAATTTCGGGTTTTCAAGGCTGTGAATCAAGGAATGAGGCACATGAATGTATGAAGTGAAAGGAAATGAAAGAAAAGTGCTGATCAAAATGCAGTAAAAGCAGAGATTATAATGCAGTGGAGGGATTTTCGAAATTGCAGTGAAGGAAGTGGTTGAAATTCAAATGCTGATCAGAATTTTCGAGAGGAACAATTTACATTTTCCACCACTATATGATGTATTTACTTTGAGAAATCAGAGAATGGAAAGACTGAGGTACTTGCATAGAGCTGAAAACTGAAACAGAAAACATGATGCAATCGAAATGTGCCAAAAGTGAAGGGTATCAAGAGTAGTTGCAAGAGTTAGTGAAGGATGTATGTGAGCATCAAATTTTTGTTCCGAATTGTTATTTGAAGACTCAAGCTCTCTGATACAATCTCTGATCTAAATGTGCTCTATTGTAATACTTGAGAGTAGAGAAAAAAAAAAGAGAAAACAGTTTGAAGAAGAAAAAAATTGTGAAGCAAATTCTTTAATTGAGTTGTTTGAACTCTCCGCTACCATTTGATTGCTAGATGGATTGGAAATGATTCTGAGAAGGACTTGGAAGCTGAGCATGTCATGATTGAAAAAAATGAGACCCAAGGCAGAAAGTCGACAGCTGACCAAAAAGAAGAGAAATCAGAAAAAAAAAAAAAGAGAGAGAAACAAAACAAGTGGCATCTAACTTGAGTTTTGGCACCATAAATTAGTGAAGATTTTTTCTCATCCGAGTCCAAGCCTTGCATTACTACATTCTGAATTCACTAGAGAGAAAGAAAGAAAAAAAAAATCAGAAAAAAAATAAAGAGCAAAATGGCACACAAGAGCAAACTTGGCACATTGAAACCAAGAAAGGGTTTTTCATCCAAATCAAAGGAATTACTCAAGATTTACTCCACCACGCTTTTGATATCACTAGAGGATTGTCAAGATGAGGCAAAGCACATTGGAAATATTTTTGAGCAACCAAGTCTCCCACTCCATCAAATTTTCTATTTTCTTAATTTCTACTCCATTTCTTATCATTTTCTATGTTTTGATTTGTTTTTATAGTTGTTGATCCTATTCATGATTAATGGTGGAGATTAGATAATAAGCAAGCCTATGGTAGTGCAAGAAACATGTGTGTGAGAGTGAGCTCCACTTCCATCATCAACTTAGAACTTAAGGAGAGAGCCACCAAAACTTTCCTTGAGAGGCTATGAGTTAGATTCATCTAAATGACTTATGATAGATGAAAAGGCTAAGTTGTTGATTTAAGGACAAGATACTAATCCATAGAGCTTAGATTTATGAGAATTGACAACCCTAGGTAATTTCTTTTCATTTGTTTCTAATTATGCTTAAAAAAGCCTAAGGGATACTTATTTAGTAGTTTCGCGAGACGCTCAAGGTTAAGTGTGGGGGAGTTGATAAGTATCATTTTTGTGATTATTTTAGATGTTAAAATCCATGTTTGACTCATATTTTTATTGTTTAATTGTGATTTTACCCTAGGTTTTAGGATTTCCTCTTATTTTGGACTTAATTGCAAAATTACATAATTTTTGGATTATTTGGTCACTAATTTTTTGATATTTTTTGTAGGCATGAAAGGATCCTGGACCTAGGGCATACTGGGTCAAACTTGAGTCGGATGGGAACCGGATCGAATTATCAAGCCTACGATTAATCCGGGCCGTCCGATTCAAGAGCGGCTAGATCTGAGCCATCCGGGACGATCTGAAGCAATCCGAGCTAGGGTTAGGGTTGATCAAGCTCTATGATCAAGATCTGAAGGTTTCATTCCAATCAGAGCTCAATCAACCGTTGGATCAAGCAAGGAGGGCTCAAGAGCGTCCATTCACAGATAGAGTTGATCTGGACCATCCGTTGCATATCTGGAGGATCCGAGCTACCACGAGGCAGATCCTGACCCCAGATCATCATCATAAAAGTTTGGCTCCAATCAGAGCAAGATCAGCCGTTGGATTTCATCCGATCAATCTGGACCGTCCATTGATGGCTATTTAATCAAAAAATCGCCGCAGCCTTCTCCTTTGTCGCGTCTCCGCCGCAGCTCCTTCTTCGTTTTGTTCTTCACTGTTCTTAGCTAGATTTCTTCCATTCAAGGGGCGCGACCACCTCATCTATTCATCTAGATCAAGTCGAGGTCATTGGGGAGAGTAATCGGTGGAGTTTTAGCTTGGAATTGTGCAAGAACAGGGCTGCTTGAGGGTTTCGGCAGTTTTGTATTTGATACCTTCGATTTCGGTTTTGTCAAGAATTACATCAATCCAAGCCATCTGGAGGGGTTCTCGGACAAGCTTGGAACATTCCCGCACCTTCATTTCAATCAGACAAGGCCAAATTGAAGAATTCGAATGGGTTTTCCTCCTTGAACAGTTTTGAGCTAAATGCAGCCACTCGATTCAGTTCCTCAGTGAATTGCTGAGCCTAGGGGTTCGAAGCCAGCCCTTGCGTGACGAACAAGGAGACTTTGAGCTAGGGAAGATTGGGGTTTAGATTTCCTTGGTTAATTTCAGTTTTCTTAGTTGTAATTTAAAGTCTACTGTCTGTTCTGTTTTTGTATTGGTTTCAGATTCGTTACTTTGTTTAATGCAATTGTTTTGCTTAAATTAGGCTTGGTTTCTGCTAGTTTAATAGCTAGAGAATGTGTTTAGTGGATAGTTGTTTTTAATTCTAGTTGTTTTCAGTTTCTGTACTTGAGTATCAGCTGTGCCATTTTTCTTTCCTTGCGTATCAGTCCATTTTTCCTGCAATTGCATTTCAGTTCAGAGATTTTCAATTCGTTTCACTTTCAGTGAGTTAATTCAGTTAGTTTAAGTTTGCTTAGATCTTAGCTTCATTTCTGAATCTTGTTTAGCTTGGTAAGGCCAAAATTCAGTTTGTTTCCCAGCTAATTCCTGCGTATCAACTTATTCTGCACATGCTGTTTTCAGATTCTGCTGCACCTCAACTCTATTCAGCCATGTGTCAGTTTGTCTTTACATTCTGCATTGAAGTCAAATAATATCAATTGATTTCAGCTTGTTTTTCTTAGCCTAGGTTAATGCATTCGAACTCAGCTTGTTCCATTTAATTTTGCATTCCATTTCTGAATTCCTGAACATAAGTATTCGGATTCTGTTTTCTGAAATTCATCTCTGCAGTTAGTTGGATTCAATTGACCAGATTTTGATCCGAATTTCTTCCTTCATTCCAGCATTTTTCTTCTCTGATAGTTAGCTTTCCAAACCGCATCATTCAGTGAAGTTTCTGAACTGTTAGCACTAGCCATTGGTACAAAAGTAGCAGATTTTGGCACAAGTGTTTTCATCTTTGCATCAAGTGACAATTGGCACTGTTTTGTACCAGTTTAGCTCCACATTAGAACTCCTTTGCAATTGCATTCAGTGATTTTGATTGACCTTGCATCCATTTGTTTCGGCATTCGAATTCTAAAGGTTTAAATTTTAATTCTGCATTCATATTCTGTTCAACTTCTTGCTGCCATTCATGGACAGTTTTATTTTTGCAGAAATATGAGATGTTTCTAAGCTGAATTGCTGTGAATTGTATCAACGAATTGCTGTGAATTCATATTTAGGCAATCAGGATTTCTGCATTCAAATCCTTGCTCTCTGCAATCTGAATTCTGTTGGGTTTTCTTTTGAAACATTTCTGAAATTCTACAACTTATGCAGTTTTGTGTGTGTCAAGTTGCCATTGTCCATGTTTTGCATTTGGTTTTGTTGGTTCATTGCTCGGCATTTGTTTTGCTTTTGAAATCAGAAATCAGTTTCCAAAAATTGCATTAAGGTCTTAGATGAGTAAGTGATCCTTTTGGTTGAGCTAATAACTTGCCATCACATTATTTGATTCATTAGTTTGATTTCCTCCATTTTGATTTCCATTTTATTTCTGAATAGCAAACCAAAACCCAAGTTTTATATTTGAAACCCAAATTCACAAACGACACCTAAATACAAGCGCGAATCAAACAACGTCAACTAGCCCCGAGAAAAATACGACCTGTGGCCCCTATATTACATTTTCATACTTTTGATTGTAAAAAGGGTTTCCAGCATTTCATTCATTTATAAATTCTAAATTCTGATGGTCCCAACTTTCGTGACAATTTAAACTAGTAGATTCGGGACCGTCAGCGTGCGCATCCGAGGGACGAGGGCCGAAGATGAAGAAGGCGTGAAGGCAACAGTCGAGGCTGCTAGTGAAGAGTCAACCGGGTTGTGAGGGTCTGAGTATGAGTGTTTGTACTCAGGGGCTATGCATGGAGGGTTTGAGTGCGGAGAGAATTGTATTCGGGAGTGAAACCCTAGGCTTAGGTTGGACCAGTCAACTGGCCAAGGGGCAGTCGACTGGTGTCAGCTGGAACAGGCTGGCAGATTCGAACGTTGTACGACAACGATCAAATCTGACTAGGACCAGTCGACTGCCCCAGGGGCAGTCGACTGGTAGCGTCTGTTTCAAATTCGAGCCCTATTTAAAGGGGCTCGTTTCAGACTACTATCTCTTGACGAAACTCGCTTGGGTAAAGTGAGTTAGTAGTCTCTTGTGCTCAGATAGCGTCTGAAGTGCTGTGGCGAGGTTTCTCCACCCACAAGGAGCGATAGAGTTAGCCAGGGGTTATCCGGGGATTGATCCACCGACAGATTATTGGATTAGTCACCCGTCCGGGGTGGATATTAAGTAAACCTGGTTTGTTAGCATTGTTCTCTATTATTAGTTTATTTTTATTTGTATTTTCGTTGCGCTAACAATATTGATAGAGAACAACGAAAACCGCTATTCACCCCCCCCCCTCTAGCAGACGTATTCGATTTAGAAATGATCATGTTAGGGAAAATGATCCTAAGACTAGGAATTTGAAGAAAGAAAATCAAGTCTTGAAAGCAAAACTTGATAAATTGGAGAAAAATCTAGATAGACTCATTAGGGGGTCAAAGGGGTCAAACATAATGTAAAAAGATCCACCTCCTAGGAATGGTAGGTCGGGTTTAGGATATCATTCTAGAAGGGCAAATGTTGATAAAATGTCATATTCAAGGGTGCCCTATAACTATGGTAGAGAGAAGGTCAAAAATGGCAAAGAAAAGTCATTTAAAGAAAAAGAAAAGGAATTGACCAAGCATAAGGTCTATAGGGTTAAGAGAGTGAGAGTGGAAGATCAAGAAGCACCGGAGGAGCACCGGTGTTGTCTTGCCTTTGTAGAAGAGTTACCTAGGAAGGTAACTAGGGCTAGGAGCTCAAGGGAGAACTCTAGAAGCCAAAATGGGTTCCATGGTCAATGGATCTCAGGTGGTTTCCTTCTAGGAGATTAAAAAGGGCTATAGAGTGTGCCAATAGGTTTCAAAGGCTAAGGTTAGCCTTAATCCTAAAGAATTGGCACACTCAAGGGAGAATTATGGAGAAAAAGGAGGAAATACGATTATAATTGAGAGAAAATGGTTTTAGTATGGAAATATCATATAAATTGATGCTATTAATGTATTGAGAACAAATATGGGAAGAGGCATCAAGTGGAGGTCCAAATTAGAACTTTAAGTTGAGGCTAAATAAGTTAAATTTGGACAAGTTTGAGTTTTGTATCAATCTTGGGATTCAGGATAATTTTGATTTTGATTATATTTTTCCCAAGTAAATATAGGATCCACAAATCTCTCCATGAAATTTTAAATTTTTTGGAGATTTGTGGAATTAGTTAGGCCTTTTTGAATTTCAGACTGGAAAATTGAAAAAATCAGTATCAGTCGACTGCCCTACTGGCAATCGACTGGTCCAGGACTGGGAACCTACTATAAGTTTTACCAGTCGACTGCCCCAGGGGCAGTCGACTGGTCTCAACTGTAATAACATTTTATGAACTCTAGCAGTCGACTGGCCTCCTGCCAGTCGACTGGTACGCGAAGTCTATAAAGGAAAAAGCGCGCGGGGGCAGCCAAAACCTAGGGTTTTGGCATGCCATCCTGGCGATTCTTCATCTCCCCGAGTTCCCTTTGCATCCTAAGCCTCTCCCGAAGCCTCAAAACTCCTCCCTAAGTCCTCTCTAACCCCGATCTACAATCTAGGGCTTGTAAAACCCTTCTCTCCCAAGTCTAGAGTTTCAAAAATCATCATCATGAAGAGAATGAAAAGGTATCATTGTTTAAGGTTCATTTTGTCATTTAAATCATGTTTTGGAACTAATGTGATGTTTTTTGCATGTTTTTCTTTGATCATTTTCCTTTTGGGGGGGTGTCTTGGTGTGCATGGATGTGTGTGGTATTTAGGATGGCTTCTAAGAAACCTAGGGGTGAGGGATCATCCCAACAAGGTCAGGGAGGCTCAAGGTTTAGGTCCCTCGAGTGTAAGAAACGATTCGAAGAAAATGAGTTTACAGTAATGAACTGTCGGTACCTGAACAAGGCCTTCTCCAAGAGAAGTCGCCTCAATTGGCTGAGATGATTACTCATTTTAAGTTAGATCAGCTGGTCTACTGCCAGCATGATATAGATGTTGATCTATGCATAGAGTTTTATGCCAATTTAACTTGCATTGACTCGGATAATAATTTGTATGAGTCTCGAGTAGCTGGGGTTACTATTCCTTTTTCAGTCATGGGTTTAGCTGGGTTCTTACAGTGTAGAGCATCAAATAATGCATCTACTTATTTTCCCACTGTTGTTGAGCCACTTGAGTTTCCTGGTGTCACCATTGATCAAATACACATGCATTATTTTAGGAGGCACAGGAATGAGTCAGAGCATATTTTTGACGCTAAACCCATGAGACCTTTTAGTCATGTATTGTATAAGATTGTCATAGAGTACATTTTGCCCATCGTCACCAAGGGGAGGTCCAGGATCAGACTCCCACACTTGGTGATGATGTACGCATTGGAGAGGAGGTTAGACATAGATGTCACCCTGTAGGTGTTTAGTGCTATTTGCCATTCTTCCCATAGTGTTAATGGGAAGATATACATGCCCTTCTGCCACATCTTGACTGAGTTTTTCCATCTACGATTTGGTATCCGTGTGGGTAGCGGTCAGGTTAGGCACCTGTCCAAGGATTATGACCAGATCGGTACACGTCAGTTATCCTTACCAGGCATAGAGAGCCGACAGTGGACATTTATCTGGAGGGAGCGTCCGGAGGCCCCCAGTCAGATGAGGAGCCCACTGGGATAGTTACACGTGCGGAGTTTACTCAGCTCCGATCAGATGTTCACAGGCTTCAGGAGGATGTTCATGTCATCCGTGAGGATATCCACGGACTTCAGCAGACGGAGCAGAGGATTGAGATGGCAGTTCATGGGATTACCAGTCATCAGGATGACATGTACGAGATGCTACGACAGCTGTATCTCACGTATCAGGCTCCACCTCCTCCTCCTCCTCCAGGCGATGACTTCATGATGTAGATGGGCTTTGGTGATTGAGTGTTGAGAGTAATTGTATTTGTTGTATTCCTATATCTCTCAAACACTTCCTAGTTTGGCATTGTATTATTCTGATACTTCAGGGCGTTGGTTCTTGTAACTTATTCATGCTTTTATTTCATGTATGAACTAGTTGGTTATGTTCTATTTATGTCATGAAATTTCATGGTTTGATGTAAGTTTGCTTAAATATTTTGAAACTAGTGTTAAGCAATAAGCTATCATTTTGGGCTAAACTAATATCTTATGCAATTTTATGTTATGTTGTTTGTAGTGCAATTCATTGATAAACTTTATATGATAAGATTGTTTTGCTAAATGGTGGTATAGGAGGGCTTTTCATGTCGATTGTTTAGGGTTAAGAGTTAAAGAGGGGGAGTCTTGTCAAAATGAAAATATATTTATGAAAAGGGGAGGTTTAGAAACCATTCTATGTGTCAAATAGAAGTGAATAAATTGGCAAACATAGGAAATCATAATTGAATTTCAAAGTTGATACAAAATTGACACAATTTGAGGTTTTTGGGTTTGTATCAAAAGTCAAGCACGGTTGATGTTTCTCATGAACCAATATTTTTCTAGGGTAGGGAATACCTTAACAAACGTGCTTGCAAAATTTCACATTTTTCTGGATTTTCTGAAATTTTTTATGCATTTCTGAGTTTCGATTGGAAAATCAGGAAACAGCGTATCAGTCGACTGCCAGTGGCAGTCGACTGGTAGTGTGGACAGAATGCTATTTTGTGATTTCTGAGGGGTTTTTCAGAAATCTGGTTGAAGTTCTATTTGGCACCAAGGGTAGGGTTGCTTGGGGCAATCTTTTGATGGTGTCAAAGGGGGAGAACTTGGGTGTTAAGTTAGGTTTGGGTTGAAACTTAACTTTGAGTTAAGTTGGAAAAACTTAACTTGGAATTAGCAATAAGGATTGAAAATTGGGAGAAAGCATAGGTTAAGGGGGAGGTTGCCTCTTGTGTGTTATGCTTTGATTTTCAATTGCTATTGCTTTTGTTATTGCTGTTGTTATTGTTATTGCTATATGTTTACCTAACTTAACATATTGTCACACATCAAAAAGGGGGAGATTGTTGAGGCAATCGGCTTTGAGATGATCTGGAGGATCATAGGGTTTTGATGTGTGTGGGCAATATGGTTAAGTTATGGTTTATTGTATTCTCATATGTGTACATGAGTGTGCAGGTGTACAGGTACACATGGACTTGGTTGATGTCTTCGGGTGAAGGATGGCATGGAGGCAAGCTGGAGGCTTGCGTGCGCATCCGAGGGACCGTTGGATAGCAGGGACGATGAGCCGAGGGACGCAGACTTTGAGGCGTACGTGAAGGGTGGCATGGAGGCAAATTGGAGGTTTGCGTGTGCATCCGAGGGACGAGGGCCGAAGATGAAGAAGGCATGAAGGCAACAGTTGAGGCTGCTGGTGAAGAGTCAACCGGGTTGTGAGGGTCTGAGTATGAGTGTTTGTACTCAGGGGCTAAGCATGGAGGGTTTGAGTGCGGAGAGAATTGTACTCGGGAGTGAAACCCTAGGCTTAGGTTGGACCAGTCGACTGGCCAAGGGGCAGTCGACTGGTGTCGGCTGGAACAGGCTGGCAGATTCGAACGTTGTACGGCAACGGCCAAATCTGACTAGGGGCAGTCTACTGGTAGCGTCTGTTTCAAATTTTAGCCCTATTTAAAGGGGCTCGTTTCAGAGTACTATCTCTTGACGAAACTCGCTTGGGTAAAGTGAGTTAGTAGTCTCTTGTGCTCAGATAGCGTACGAAGTGCTGTGGTGAGGTTTCTCCACCCACAAAGAGCGACAGAGTTAGCCGGAGGTTATCCAAGGATTGATCCACCGACGAATTCTTAGATTAGTCACCCGTCCGGGGTGGATACCAAGTAAACCTGATTTGTTAGCATTGTTCACTATTATTAGTTTATTTTTATTTATATTTCCGCTGCGCTAACAATATTGATAGAGAACAACGAAAACCGCTATTCACCCCCCTCTAGCGGACGTATTCGATCTATCACTTAGTGCCCAATTCAAAGAACCAGGACTTAGTGCATAGTGTACCTAGGACTTTCCTGCACACTTAATCAGCTTGTTAGATCACAACCAAATCTTAACATCTGAACCCTTTGCCATTATCCAAACATAGGTTCGACTTTGGTGCTTCCGGCACTAACAAGGGTTAGTCCAACAATAATATGCAAAGGAAAGTGATGCAAGTCAACCGACGTTGTACGATCCTAAATTTCAGGTTTTAATTGAAACCCTAGGTCAGACCGACGCCTACTGTTCCTTCTTTCGGGGATTGCGTCGTCACCTACTCCATTCTAGTGAAGTTACCTGTTGACAATCGGTACCTCTGGTTGAACTTTTGCTCGGCCTCCGAAGACTCCAAATCTCACGACGTTCATACCTTGACCCATCCCTACTTCTGTCCGTTGTCCTCGTTCGGCTAAGACTCCTGCCCGATCTTCAGGATCAGGACTTCGTCGCCTAACCACCGGGCAGGTGTTCGTGTCCAATCTTCTGAACCAGGACTTCATACCTAACCCTCGACTAAGACTTCATCCTCAACCCTACAAATCAAGACTTTGTGCTTAGTTACACTAGAACTTTCCTTCACACTCAGTATAACATATTAGATCATCATAGTCCTTAACTTTGAACCTTTGCTAACCTCAAAATCAAGTTTGATTATCTGGTGCTCCCAGCACTAACAATCTCCCCCTTTTTTATTATGGCAATTTGGTTCAATGTTAAGTAAATATAAAGCGTGTAAAGTAAGTTAATGAAGTAAGTTAATGAAAAAAGAAAATGAAATACTACCTCTTAACTTACTTCGTCCCTCTTAAATTAACATTTTAAGGAATCTTAACTTTTAACCTATACTCTCCCCCTTTGACATACATCAAAAACCAACAAGGTGAAAAAACATTCCTTATAGAGAGTTTGCTAGAATTCTAAAGAGACTGTGTACCATTTTCAAGTGATTTTTTTTTCAAAGTTTTTCCTAAGTGAAAAAAATATGTTTTAAAAAAAGCCCATTAAGAGAGAGCTAGGCAGTTTCACAAGTTTTTGAAAAATAACTTTAAGTAAAATAAAATTAGTTTTCCCAAAGATTTCACACATTTTCAAAACATAATTTTCAAGATATAGATTAGTTTATGCATGCAATTTTCAAAATAAAGAAGAATTCCAAAATATAAAATTTCTTAAATAAAGGATAAATTTTTTGAGTAAAAAAAATCCTAAATAAGAGAGACTATTGAAAAAAAAATTTTAAGAAAAATATTTTTGAAAATATTTATTAACTTAAACTCTATGTAACATCAAAAAAAAAAATTCAACCATGCTCCTCCTTGATGTATTACTCTTCCCCTGAAGCTTTTGAAAAAAAAATATTTTAAATGTACAAAAAAAATTTAAGTTTTGAGTATTTAGAAAAACTTGACTTATTTATTCTCTCCCCCCCTAAAGTTTTGGAAAATATGTATTTTCAAAGTTTTTAAAAAAAACTTGGAAAAATTTTCAAAGGAAGTTTTCAAAGAATAAAAAATATTTTTTGAGAAAGTTTCCAATCCAAAAAGTAAGTTTAGGTATCAGAGTCTAGACTAACAATATATTAAAAAAATAAAAAATAACTTTTGAAAGTCACCTTTTGGTCCTAAGAAAAGAAAATTTCTAAGTATTAGAAAACTTAAGTCCGAAAAAATTTTAAAATCAGTGCCTCGACAGAAATAATATAACATTCTGAAAAGAAAATCTAATTGAAAACAAAGTAGACTTTTTGTAAAAATTTAAGTAAAAGAGAATAGACTTAAAAATAACTTAATAAAAATTAATAGTTAAAAAAATTTTATACAGAAAAATAATATCCTTTTAAAATAAATTTCAGGAACAAACTTTAGGCATATATTGTTAGGATGTATACTAAAAGTCTAGCTTTTATATAGATATATACATTTTAAAATAAGAATCACATGATCATTGTTTGCATATTTATATTGGTTATTTATGTGCATATTGTCTAATACTTTACATTATAGTAAAAAAAAAGGTGGAACCGCCACGTTAGCGGCCCCCTGGTCCCGGCCCCATAGGTTTCCAGAGGGAGGCAAACCACGGTTATCACTGGTGTGGTGAGGCACCTGGGGTCGAGGGAATTAATGCCAGCAGACCAGAATTTTATCCCCGTGCGCAACTGGCGACCCTCGAACCTGTGACCTCCAAGTAAATGGCCAAACGTCTTACCATCCGATCCAGCCCCTGGGGGTCTAATACTTTACATTATAGATAACATGGTGTGTGGTGTCACACAGATGATCATGTTATCAGTCCATTGTAGAGTATAAGTAGAAGCTCACAACCTAGATGGTTATGGACAAACCATTGGCATGGTTATAGTATAATTTGGTATTGGTTTATCTTGACCATAGAATTACACTAGTACACTTTATGTGTATAGAGTAGGACCGATATAGAGGTGATTCAATTTATACTGACTATATAATTGATTCAGACCTCAAATATTATGGAGTACATGCTCTTAATTCCGATATAATAACGGACACATGTACTTAGTATTTATTTTATTGATTTACTAATGGGCGAGATTTATTTATTAAATCGATTGACCCAGTAAGTTGGGAAATAATATTATTTACATGGTGTGCCATTGATTATAGAAGGAAACCGTGCCTTGGTGAGTCTGGTTGATAATGTCCCCTTGAGGAGCTCATAAAGCTCATCATGTTAAATCCTACAGGTGGACTTGGTCCGACTTGATGGTAAGGTTGAGTGATACTACTCATCGAGTTAGATATTAATTAATTAAATTGTCAGTAATTTAATTAATTAATGGGCATTCGATATCTTAAACACGGGGATATTTTGTACTCATAATAGGTGGAGCCAATATTTAAATATGGGGGTTGGTGAGGTAGATCAATGGTGATCCTCTAGTGGAATAGATCATCATTAATGGATCGGGCTTTGATCCATTGAGTGGCCAAGACCCAACTCCTCCTCATGATCCCCATTGTAGCGTATATATACCTCATGGAGTCATGAGACCAAGACATCCAACACACAACAAACCCTAAGGCCTTTCTCTTCTCTCCCTCTCCTTCCCTCTCCAAGGGCAGCCGACGACAAGGGAATCTCTCTTCTCTTCTCTTGGTTGGTGGTGCAAGGAAGTAGAGGGTCTTTCTCTTCTCTACTCTTGGCCGGTGCAATCTTGAGAAGGAGAGGAAGGGACAACCGGCAGCAAAGGAGGGGGTAGTGGTGCTTGGCGTCGGCGGTGAGGAAGACAGTGGAGGTCGGCAGGTTTGTTTTGGAAGAGGAAGAGATCTCTTTTCTCTTCTTCTTCTACTTCTGCTTCTTCTTCTTCCTCTCATCTTCTCTTTGGCCGGAGCATCTTTGATGAAGGGTGTTGGCCGACGGTGCAAGAAGAGGAGAGATAAGGGTTTGTAGCCGGCGCAAGCTAAGAAGCAGGTGGAGCTTCTTCTTTGTGTTCGGCGTAAGGCAAGGAGGAAGAAGGTTCCTTGGGGACTTCGGTTCTTGGAAGATCGTCACCCACACGACGTCCAAGAAGAGGTTGGGTC
Source organism: Boesenbergia rotunda (assembly GCA_024364735.1). Classification (NCBI taxonomy): domain Eukaryota; kingdom Viridiplantae; phylum Streptophyta; class Magnoliopsida; order Zingiberales; family Zingiberaceae; genus Boesenbergia; species Boesenbergia rotunda. Next base: position 27,057 of record JAGFNQ010006123.1, on the reverse strand, counting down.
ATACAATAGAAGATCGTGAGGTAAACAAGAAGGTATAATTCTTGATAGGTTCCTTTTGATCTTGTTTGTTTGATTATCATTTCATGTTAATTATTGTTTAATTAATTATGATAATTAATTGTCATGAACCCCGATGATAAACACAAAAACCAGCGATCGACTCATCGTCTATTCCGCGGCTAATCGGTTGGATAAGTTTGATTGCTAGAACAATATGTTTGTTTAAGCGGTCGCTCGGATCAGTTAGCACAATGATGTGTTGGTTGTTTGGGAAATATTTCTTTATTCGGATTGAAAAATTTTAATCCAGGGCCATGGAGATGTTTCCCATGCGCGACCGGGAATCCTGTTAGGATGTATACTAAAAGTCTTGTTTTTATATAGACATCTTTATTTTGAAAGAGAATCACAAGATCACTGTTTGCATGTTTATATTAGTATGTGCATATTATCTGATACTTTACATTGTTGATAACATGGTGTGTGGTGTCACACAGAAGATCATGTTATTAGTTCCTTATAAAGTATAAGTAGATGCTCATAACTGCGATGGAGTTGGACAAACCATCGGGATGGTTGTAGTGTAATTTGGTGTTGGTTTATCTTTACCATAGAATTACACTAGTGCATTTTGTGTGCATTGAGCAGGACCGACACAGAGGTGATTCAATTTATACTAACTTTATAATTGAATCAGACCTCAGTTTATTATGGTGTACATACTCTTAATCCCGATATAATAACGGGCACATGTACTTAATAGTTATTTCTTTGATTTACCCATGAACGAGATTTATTCTGTTAAATCGATAGGCCCGGTAAGTTGGGAAATAATATTATTTACATGGTGCCATTGTTATAGACGGAAACCGTGTCGTGGTGAGTCGGGTTGATGATGCCCCCTTGATGAGTTCATAAAGTTCATCATGTTAAATCCTGCAGGTGGACTTGGTTCGACATGATGATAAGGATGAGTGGTACTAATCAAGGATTTAGATGTTGATTAATTAAAATTGTTAGTAATTTAAATTAATCGACGGGCATTCGATATCTTTGTTAGATCGTTATGCCTTGCTAGAGGGGGGGGTGAATAGCAATTTTAGGCTTGTTCTTCCTACGTTGTTAGTGCGCAAGCGGAAATACAATAAAAACTAAACTAAAACAACAAACAACGTTAACAAACCAATTTACATGGTTCGGAGATGAAGATTCCTACTCCACGACAAACCGTGAGGTGGACGATCCCTCGATCCTTCGGCGGATCACTCCCCGGATGCCCTCCGGCTAGCTTGCGTATCTCCTTGTGGGTGGAGAAACCTCGCCACAACCTTGAGTACACACTCTGAGCACTTAGACTACTAATGAGCTCTAACCAAGCTCATTTCGTCAAAAAAAAACCCAGCCCAAACCGAGTTCTCTTTAAATAGAACTCAGGGCTGAAACTCACGCTAGCAGTCGACTGCCCCCACTCAGATTCTATCGTTGACAGCCCAACGTTTGAATTCTTGTTGCATACCAGTCGACTACTCCCAGGGCAATCGACTGGTCGAGGGTCAAAACCCTTCTGTGAGTTTCTGTGCTTGCTGGCAGTCAACTGTTATATTCTTAGTCGACTGCCCAGCTTACAAACACACTCCTACTCACTCCGAAGACCCTCCTCCTCGTGTGCCTTTAGGTCCACTCCCTTGGCTTGCCCCTTGAAGTCCTCCTCCCTCGGCCCTTGTCCCTTTGTAACTTTAGCTGACTCTTCACCAGCAGCCTTGACTATTGCCTTCGCGCCCTCTTCATCTTCGGCCCTCGTCCCTCGGATGCACGCAAGCCTCCAGCTTGTCCCCATGCCATCCTTCACGTATGCCTCGATATTCATGCCCCTCGGCTCATCATCCCTATTATCCAAGGTCCCTTGGGTGCACACAAGCTTCCAGCTTGTCTTAATGCCACCCTTCACCGTACCGAAGCCATCCAGCTAGGTCAATATGTGTAAACCTGCACAACCTGCACACTCAACATACACATATTAGAACACAAGGAAAACCTAACTTAAACCCTTTGCCCAAACATCAAAACACATGGTCACTCTGGACCATAGATTGCCTCAACAATCTCCCCCTTTTTGATGTTTGGCAATACGTTTAAGTTAGGGAAAACAAATAGTAATAAGTAGCAATAACAATGCTAAACAATCATTTGGACTTACGTTGCCAAGACTCCATCTTGGACTTACACCGCCAATGCATATGTACATGCAAACATGGATCCTATCCCAAGGTATCTCATACACCTAACTTTCCCAAGTTAGGACTTTTCACCAAAACGGACTTTTTAAAGCTTCTCCAAAGCTCCTCATACATTAAACTTACAAAGGCTTTTTAAGAACCTCTCTAAGGTTCTCCTTTCGCCAAGAATGGAGCAACCATGCTCCCCCCTTCACCTAGTCTCCCCCTAGACCTAGGATTTCCCGCAAAGGCGTGTTTGGTTTCCCAAATTAAACCCAACACTTCTCCCCCTTTGTCTAACATCAAAAAGACTCCAACAATATTCCAATTATTGGATATTTTAATCCCTAATGATCCTAAACACAGTGTACTAGCTCCCCATACACTTGTTTTACATTATTTGGACACCAATCAGCTGCTAACTACCCAAATCAGCCCTGACCAGTCGACTGCTCCCTAGGGCAGTCGACTGATACTCTGAAAATCAGTTTTTCAGCATTTCTGACTCCAATTTCAGAAATGCATAACTAATTCCACAAATCTTCAAAAATTTTCAAATTTTGTGGAGAAGTTTGTGGTACCCATACCTACTTGGGAAAAATACATTCAACCATGTATCTATCACCATTCCCAAGTTTGACACAAAATCCAATATTTCCTATGAAAATTAAGGCAACCTCCCCTTTTTTTTTCCTATGTCTTCTCCCAATTTTCAATTTACCAAAGTTAAGTTGTACCCATCTTAACATCATAACATCAAGGTTAAGTCCTACCCCAACTTAACACAATAAGTTTTTTCCCCGTTGACACCATCAAAGGATTGCCCCAAGCAACCTTACCTCTAGTGCCAAAAAGAACTCAACAAAATCCAGAAAAATCTGAAAGTTTGCAAGCACATTTGTTAGGATATACCCTATCGTAGAAAAGTATGATTCCATGAAAATATCAAATGTGCTTGACTTTTGGTACATTCTCTAATTTCCTAAGACATGGTCATTTTGTATCAACTTGAAAGTCTATCTATAATTCCGTGTGTTTATCAAGGCTAACCATTATAATTTGACACATGTAATTGTTCTCAACTCTCCTTTAATTTCATGATATAAATAAAGTCTTATCCCATACAATCAGCATTCAATCACGAAGTAAACCTTTATTCAAAGAATATGATAACATAAACAAGGATTTTGATTCAAAGTCATAACCTATCATCCAATTACGATTTATGACTTTTAAACCATATGATGACATAAAATCTCATAAGGTAGTACAATCCTTTTTCTATGGTTTCAATATTGTAGTTTCTTATTATTCCATATGCCTTTTCCACTTACACCTATGGATCAGTCGATTGCCCCTGTGGCAGTCGACTGGCAAAATGAACAGAATATTTTCCAGTCCTGGACCAGTCGACTGGTCCTGTACCATTCTACTGGTATCTAAATTTCAGGTTTTCATCCCACTTTCAGAAATGTCTAATTAATTCTATAAATATCTAAAAATTCTGAAATTTCGTGGAAAGAATTGTAGAGCCTATGTCTACTTGGGAAAAATATGTTTCCAAATAAATGTACTCCAAATCCCAAGATTGGCATGAAACATAACTCTTCCTAAATTATATCATTCAACCTTTTCCAAAAGTCCTAATTTAGGCCTCTCCTTGATATTGTTGGATCGAGAGAATACGATAGAGGGGGGGTGAATATTGTAAAACCATTTCGGATTAGATTGAGAGAAATTACACAACGGAAAATTAACACAAAAACAAACATGAACACAAGGATTTACTTGGTTCGGAGTCGCGATCGGCTCCTACTCCAAGGCCCACGGTCCTTGACCGTTTACTGTGGGCAATTCTATAATCGCGCAAGTTATTACACAAATTTGTACAGTAATAATGCAGTAAAAAGTACAATTATGCTCTTTGTTACCGACGCCCGGTGTAGATCGTTCTTCGGTGCGGAGGGTCATCGTCGGCGCTTGAATCTTGAGATCAGAGGTTTCTGGAGCAGAGCGCTTGAGTCGAAGAGCGTAGAGGCGTTGGAAGAATTGTGTCTGGAAGCCTTGGGGGTTGAACCCCTTTCATAGCACTCCTGGGGGTGCCAGGGATGCTGGGGGTGCCTGACACGTGCCTTTGGATCCGAGAACCCTCATCCGAAGCTTGGTCAAGGCTTATCCCTCCAGAATCGGGTTCGGAGCTGACGGGGGCGCCCGGGTTGACTTGGTCTGCTGGCTTCTTGAATTCTATCCACTTCGTTGCCTTAGGCCCAGGGCGCCCGAGGCATCCGGGGCGCCCGAGACCATGGGGGCGCCCGGGAGCTTGAGGGCGCCTGGCCCAGTGAGCTTCCGAAGCGTTTCTTGCTCAACTTGTTTTGCCTTCACCTTGGGGGCGCCCGGGACCTCCGAGGCGCCCTGCCCAGCTATCTGTCCCTCTCCTTTGGGGCGTTCTGAGCTGCAGAAACTCATTCCTTCGGTCCTGCATCCAGGGTTAGTACCAAACATAATAAAGCAAGAATGTTAGTGATTTTTACAGCCGTAGCTGTCTTGATTCTGACTTTAGGTCTCCAAAATGGAACCCTAGGTCGAACCGACGCCTACTGTTCCCTCGACGGGGAACGCGTCCTCACCTACTCCTCTCAGGAGAATTTACCTATTGCCAACCGGCTCCTCCAGTTGGACTTTTGCCCAGCAGTCCTTCGCCAGGTGCATAGCAGTCCTTCGCCAGGTCTTCGTTACCAAGCAGTCCTTCGCCTGGTGCCTAGCAGTCCTTTGCCAGGTCTTCGTTACCAAGCAGTTCTTCGCCTGGTGCCTAGTATTCCTTCGCCAGGTCTTCATTACCAAGCAATCCTTCGCCTGGTGCCTAGCAATCCTTCGCTAGGTCTTCGTTACCAAGCAGTCCTTCGCCTGGTGCCTAGCAATCCTTCGCTAGGTCTTCGACTCCTAGCAGCCCTTCGCTAGGTGCCCAGCAGCCCTTCAATAGGTCTTAGGGTTTCGATGCCTAGCGATCCTTCGCTAGGTGCCTAGCGGTCCTTCACTAGGTGCCTAGCAGTCCTTCGCTAGGACTTCAATCTGTACACTCAAGTAACATGTTAGATAAAAATAACATCTTAACCTTTGAACCCTTTGCCATTATCAAAACCCAGGTTCGACTTGGGTGCTGTCTGCACCAACAATCTCCCCCTTTTTGATTTATGGCAACCCGGTTCAAAAAGTTAAGTTTATAATAAATAGGTGAAATACCAGTTTAGTTTCCTCCCCCTGGAAGGAATCTCCCCCTAGGTTTTTCAAAGGTTTGTGGGATTTGAAAAATTTCTAAGTCTAAAAATGGAATTAATTTTTCAACACTTAGACCATTTTTCAAAAGAAGTTTTAGAAAACATTTTCCAAAAAATTTGATTGGGCACTTGGAAAATTTATACTTAGAACCTTACAGCTCAGGTTAAGTACTTTGAAAATAGCTCAGGTCAAGTACTTAGAAACAGTTTTGAAAACAGCTTAGATGATTTTACTTTTTGAAGAAAGGATAAAGTTTTGAAAAAATTTTAATTTTGAAAAAATTAATGAAATTAAAAAAAATTAAATTTCAAACTTTCACTCCTTTCCAATCTCTCCCCCTTTGCCATATATCAAAAGAAACAAAGCAATATAGCAAAAAAAAAACTACATAAGAATATAGCAAAAAGAATAATGTGCTGTACTGAACCAATTCAAGGTATAAATTTGGACCAAATCAATTTGAATTATCTCGCTCGGGTCCTGTCTAACCCAATTAGCTACTTACTAACTGTTATAAATAGTAGTTTTTGCTAGGATTAGTCAAGTTAAGTGTTTTGTTCAAGTTAGATTTTCTAAGCTTGACACTTAACCTGATTACTGTTTAATTTGTATTTAGTGCCCCAATTACTGCAGATGCACAGACTTAAGCATCTTGAATCAAGGCAAAGACCTAAGCATCTCAACCCATTCTAGGTGATCAATCAAAAATACCCTAAGGTGCTTGTGAGATGTTGGCTTCTAGATCTATAGGTGCATGCAGTTCTAGGGTTAGGGCCTAAGCTAAGTCCATTTGTGAAAAAGCCCTAGTTTTAAAGGGGGTAGTTTTAAAAAAAAACTAAGTCGAAAAATTGGTTTTTAAATGAGAAAGAAAATAAATTTCAAATTAAGTAGAAACTGATACGCAATAAAACAGTTTTAAAAGAACCACAGAAGTAAAGTAAGCCTATTCTACCAAGCATAATCCTAACTGCCTTCTTAGTGAGCTGAACTCAGACTCAGGTAGGGGTTTAGTGAATATGTCAGCTAAGTTATATTTAGAGTCTACATGCTTATGAACTATCTCACCCCTGGCTACATGATCTCTTACAAAGTGGTGTTTAACTTCTATGTGTTTAGTTCTGGAATGTTAGATTGGGTTCTTAGTTAGATTAATTAAGCTTATATTGTCAATGTAGACCTGAGTTTGAGTGTAGTTAAGCTGGAAGTCCTTAAGAGTGTGCATCATCCATAAGAGTTGTGTTACACACTCTCCTAAGGCAACATACTCAGCTTCAGTTGTGGATAGAGCTACACAGTGTTATTTTCTGCTGCACCAACTTACTAGACTATTTCCTAACAGTTGGCAGCTTCCACATGTGCTCTTTCTATCTAATTTACAACCAGCGTAGTCAGAATCCGAGTATCCTGACAAGTCAAAGGTTGAGGTCTTAGAATACAAAATCCCTACATTTAGGGTGCCCTTAACATATCTTAGTATTCGTTTTAGGGCTGCTAAGTGCGTTTCCTTAGCACAGGTTTGGTATCTAGCACACATTCCTACAGCAAAAAGGATATCAGGTCTGCTGGCTGTAAGGTACAGTAAACTTCTAATCATACTTCTATAGAGTTTAAGGTCTACTGGTTTACCATCAGGGTCACTATCTATTTTTACATTTGTGGCCATGGGGGTACTTATGCTTTTAGAGTTATCCATTTTAAATTTCTTTATTAACTCCTTAGCATACTTGGATTGATGGACATAGTTTCCATCCTTAGTTTGTTTAATTTGTAACCCTAGAAAGAAGTTGAGCTCACCAACTAAGCTCATTTCAAATTCATTTTCCATTATTTTAACGAATTCATTTAAGAAATTTGAGTTGGTGGACCCAAAGATTATGTCATCGACGTAGATTTAGGCAATAAAAATTTCTTTTCCTAAGGTCTTAATAAATAAGGTTGAGTCAATTTGGCCTTGTTTAAATTCTTTAGAAGTTAGGTAGGTTGATAAGCGTTCATACCAGGCCCTAGGTGCTTGTTTTAGTCCATAAAATGCTTTCGTAAGTTTGTAAACATGGTCAGGTCTTTCTAAGTCCTCAAAACTAGGGGGTTGTCCTACATAGACTTCTTCCTTAATAAATCCATTTAGAAAAGCTGGCTTTACATCCATTTGGTAGAGTTTAAATCCTTTATGGGATGCAAAGGCTAACAACATCCTAATGGACTCAAGTCTAGCTACTCGGGCATATGTTTCGTCATAATCTAATCCCTCTACTTGACTGAACCCTTTGGCTACTAAGCGGGCTTTGTTTCTCACTATTTCTCCTTGATCATTTAGCTTATTCCTAAACAGCCACTTAGTATCAATAATGGATTTTCCATCAGGTTTAGGTACCAATTCCCAAACTTGGTTCCTCTCAAACTGGGCTAACTCTTCTTGCATTGCTATGATCCAATCAGGATCAGGTTAGGCTTCCTCTATAGTCTTAGGTTCAATTTTTGAAATTATTACAATCTGACTAAGGTTCCTATAGGCAGACCTAGTTCTGACTCCTAAGGTTGGTTCACCCACAATTTGATCAGTTGGGTGACTGAGTCTGGGTTTCTTAATATTTCTGGAACTTGGTTCAGCCTCAGGTCCGGCTGGTCGGTTCAGTTTAGTATTTGGTTCAACTACTTGGGTTGATTCAAGTATTAGTTCAATTGACTCAATAGTTAGTTCATTTAGAGGTTCAATTAAAGGTTCAACAGTTTGTTCATTATCTTCTTGATCAGTATTTGATGAATTTAGATCTGGATTGTTAGATTTTGAATTAATTTCTTCATCAAATATTAGATTTTTTGTTTCTTTAATTTTCTTGGTTTGTTTATTGTAAACCCTATAAGCTCTACTTATTGTTGAATATCCTAGGAAGATGCCTGGGGTTGACTTAGACTGGAATTTACCTAGATAGTCCTTGGTGTTTAGGATATGAACTTTGCACCCTAAGACCCTTAGGTAGTGTAGGTTTGGAAGTCTATGGTAGTATAATTCATAGGGTGTTTTATTGTGTCGTTTGTTAATTAGGACCCTATTTTGGATGTAACAAGCCGTACTAATTGCTTCTGCCCAATATTGGTTAGCTAGGTTGAATTCATTAAGCATAGCCCTAGCGGCTTCCTGTAGGGTTCTATTTTTCCTTTCAACTATCCCATTTTGCTGGGGGGTTCTAGGACACGAAAATTCGTGTATATACCCATTTACCTTACAAAATTCCTCGAATTGTTGATTTTCAAACTCTCCCCCATGGTCACTCCTAAGTCTTTTGATTTTGGTATCGTTTTGATTTTCAATTAACTTACAAAAATCATTAAATAGGATTAGGCTTTCATCTTTGGTCTTTAGAAACCTAACCCAGGTAAACCTAGAGTAATCATCAACAATTACTAAGCAGTACCATTTTCCGCTTAGTGACTTGGCTCCATGTGAATCAAATAGGTCAATGTGCAGGAGCTCAAGTGTGGTTTGAGTTAGATCAGATTGAATTAGTTTGTGATTAGATCTGGTTTGTTTACCTTGATTACATGATTTACATATTAAGTTTTCATGATTCTTAATTTTAGGGATACCTTTAATTAGGCCAAGTTGGGTGATTTTTGAAATTAATCTCAGATTAGTGTGACCTAATCTCCTATGCCAGAGGTTCGATTGTTCTAACTGAGTTAACATGCATTTAGGTACTAGGGGTAGGTTTATAATGTAAACATTATTTTTCCTAGTGCCCTTAAGCATGATTTCTGAGTTTTGCAAGTTTCTAATCAGGCAGTTAGAGTTTGTAAAGGTAACTACATAACCAGTATCACACAATTGACTTATGCTAAGCAAGTTAAATTTAAAATCTTCAACCAAGAGAACCTTTTTAATAACAAAGTCAAATTTAAGTTCAATGTTACCTGACCCAATCACCTTGAGTGTAGCATTGTTGCCAAATGCTACTGAGCCTAGGTTCTTGAACTTAAGTTTGGTGAATTTCAATTTATCCCCAGTCATGTGTCTGGAGCACCCGCTATCCAACATCCATTGGTCCAAATCTTTATGTTCCTACACATAAAGAGTTTTATTGATTTGGATCCAATTAGAATCAGGAATAGCCTAAATTGATTTTCACAACCTAGTCTGTCTCACCCAATCTAGAGTTATCAATCACGTTTGCCTTATGGGTTTTTGTGAGATAGGTTTTGAATAGACAAATTTATTTTGAAAAATCATGATTTCTTTTGAAAAAGTTAGATTAATTTTGAAAACAATTGTTTTGAATTTATTTTGAAAAGGAGTGTTTGAATCTACAATTAACTGAAAATTTATGTTAGATTCGAATTTGACAAAGAATGATTTGAATTTGAATTTCAAAAATTAGCTTCCAAGTCTTGGCGAGGCACTAGGCCTTCTTTGGCCGTAGCCTTATTAGATCATCAACCCTTTCCTTGACAAAGCCTTTTAATGAAATTTCATTTTCAAAATTACTTTTTGAAAAATTCTGGTCTAGCTAGTTTGGGTTTTGGATCGGTAGCTTCGGCTAGTTCCACCAAAATGGCTTCCCTAACGTACTATCATCTCACCGCCACCCAATACTATGTTGGTCAAATTTCACTTAATTGGTTCAGTCCTTAAACTAACAAATCCTAAGTCTAAGCATGGTAAATTGCAGAAATTAAATAGACAAGCAATCGTGCAATTTAAAACAAAAATAGAAATTTATCTAACTATGAAAATTATTTTTAACTTGGCTCCTCCTGGACTAAAGTCACGATAATGGTTTGGCAAGATGTGAATCTTGTCCTTGGGGATCCAATACTGATTTGATCCAGTTTGTTTGTTCAGGCACAGTTTGGGTACCCATGCCTGAATTTTAGGTCTAGACTGATTCAGTACAACATAGTATGATTTTTGTCTAGACTTGGTTCGATAGCCTAACCCGGATCGATTTAGAACCGACTTCTATTTTCCAAGGATCATGTCAAGACCCTTGGAACCAGAAGTGAACCGTTCTAAGACTGCTCTAAGGTCCTTGACTTGAGTTTTCAAGGAGGAGTTCTCTTTCTCAAGTTTTTCAACTTGAGTAGAGGTTCCTTCATGAAGCTTCTCAGTTAAGGATCCAAAATCAGCTCCCTCTTTCAGGAGTTTTACTTCCTGTCGGAGAGATTCGACTCGGATTTTGGCTTTCGCCAAGTCTCGAGAAAGATAGACGATTAATTCGGTTAATTGATTTCTAGAAAACCCACTTACAATGATTTCGTCGTCCTCTGAAATTGTAAGCTTCCCGTCGTCCGGCTCCGATTCTGACTCGGTCTCGATTTCTTCTGAAGCAGTCAGGGCGAGCAAGTTCGACTGTGGGGCCTCTTCCTCTTCTTCGGACGAGGATTCGTCCCATGTTACCTGAAGGGCCTTCTTCTTTCTTGTCTTCTTTGTTTCCTTCAGATTGGAGCATTCCGTCTTATAGTGACCCTTCTTTTTGCATTCGTACCAGGTCACATTTGGTTTGTTCTTCTCATTTGAAGGTGTAACGACCCAGAAAATTCTCTTAATATTTTATTAAAATATTAAGCATGTTTAGATAATTTTCCGAGGGGTCTAGAAATATTAACACAAAATTTGGCCTAGGAATCCATGATTTTCTCATTTAAATTGAGAAACTAAGTACTAATGGGCCTTATATGGGCTTTCTAGTACCATAATTTTTGGTGAATTTTGGGTAAAAATTTATAGAAATATAAAGGAGATTTAATGAGAAATATTAACATAATTATGGGGGATTTTTAAAAGGATTTTCGGAATTTATAGGAAATAAATAAAAAATAATAATAATAAGAAAATAAGAAAATTAGTGCATGGACCAAGGGGTTGAACCTCGGACCTCTTGTACAACCATGAATGCTTTAACCAACTCACCTAGCAAGGAATTGTTATGAGGAAATGAAGTGGATGGTGGTTAAGGAGTAGAAGAAGATGAAGGGTCATGGAGAGACTTTTCATTTACCTCTTTAATGGGTGATAAATAAGGGGGTTTGGGAGTTACTTCTTCTTCTCATTCCTTGCATTTTCGAAACTCATTCTCCCCCATCCTAGCCAAACACCCAAGGAAAGGTTCTCCCTTGGAAAAGCTCCACAAGGGGTCTTATCTCCAAGGTCTAAGAGTTTTTCAAGGATACAAGGACAAGGGTGTGCAAGGGTCCAAAGATCTTACCATTTCCTCCTCTTTCAAGGTTCGAAAAATCAAGAGAATCTAAGGTAAGACTCCCTCACCTGTGGTATAATAGTTCCCTATGATTTCCATGATTTTTAGCATGATATATGGGTTAGTTTTTGGATTTGATGTTGAAAGGAAACAAAACCAAGGTCCCTATGTTTATGGGTTTCGGCCACCATGATTTAAATGTCTATAAATATGTTAAAAATCTTTATAATGTTATTTAATGTTCCCTTATGATGTGTATAAGTTAAGTATAATTTTTGGGAATTTTTTGAGTACCCTAGGACACTCTAGGGTTTCGGCCAACATGAAAGGGACAAAAACCAAGGTCCCTATGTTTATGGGTTTCGGCCACCATGATTTAAATGTATATAAATATGTTAAAAATCTTTATAATGTTATTTAATGTTCCCTTATGATGTGTAGAGGTTAAGTATAATTTTTGGGAATTTTTAGAGTACCCTAGGACACTCTAGGGTTTCGGCCAACATGAAAGGGACAAAAACCAAGGTCCCTATGTTTATGGGTTTCGGCCACAATGATTTAAATGTCTATAAATATGTTAAAAATCTTTATAATATTATTTAATGTTTCCTTATGATGTGTAGAGGTTAAGTATAATTTTTTGGAATTTTTGGAGTACCCTAGGACACTCTAGGGTTTCGGCCAACATGAAAGAAACAAAACCAAGAACCCTAAGCCTAAGGGTTTCGGCCACCATGATTTATGTGTCTATAACTATGCTAAAAACCTTGATAATGTTGTTTAAATGTTCTCTGATGATGTTAGAGATTAAATAAAATTTTTGAGAATTTTTGGGGTACCCTAGAGACCCTATATGTTTCGGCCAACCTCAAGGACCCAAGGATTAGGGTGAGTTCTAAACTTCAAGTATACATTTGATATGTTGTCATGATATAAGGGTGATGGAGGGTGATTATGTAAATTTCCACACGGTCTAGAGACTCTATAAGTTTCGGCCAAGAAGGAATAATAAGGAAAAAGTTATGATTTATTTCAAGTAAGGGCTTCAGTGGCTCTATGGTAAAATGTGATTAGTGTCTTATGATTGATTGGGGATTTTAATGGAATTTTTCCATACCACCATGGGCCTTATGGATTTCGGCCAGGGCAGGTATCTAGGGTTTGGGATGGAGTTAGGACTCAAAGAATGATGGTTTATGCTCATTATAAAGTATACGTGAAGGTTCAAGCATGTGATGGAAATTAAGTTACCCATAACCCTAACCTTAAGCACCATACTTTATGTTTGTATGTTATGATAAGAATGATGCCATGATAAGTATCTTATGTTTATGTTCAGGATAAGAATGATGCCATGATAAGTATCTTATGTTTATGTTCAGGATAAGAATGATGCCATGATAAGTATGTTACGTTTATGTTCATGATAAGAATGATGTCACGACAAGTATGTTATGTCTATGTTCATGATAAGAAGGATGCCATGATAAATATGTTATGATCATGTTCATGATAAGAATGATGTCATGATAAGTATGCTATGAATGTCTTATGAATGATGAAGCATGCAAAGTATTTTACTTTATGAATGGGCTTGTACCGGACCCAAGTATGGGTCCAAGGGATGGGCACCTTAAGAACGCCCCGGTTCTGGACTACCGGAGCTGTCCATGGTTCTGGCACTACCGGAGCTGTTCAACAGGGATGGGCTCCTTGAGAACGCCTCGGTTCGGGGACTACCGACTATGCTGTCCTTACCCTAGTAGGTCGGGGCTCGCTACCTCGGACTTACTAGGGATGCGCGCTATGATGTATGTATGTGGTACAAGCCGGGGACCCCAAATGTTATGATGATTGTGTTTAAGCATTTTAAGAGTATGATTTTAAAAGTTAAGCATCCCTATGTATATGCATTCCACCCATGCATTCATACATGTTATGCATTATGTTATGATAATGATGTGTTATGCTTATGCTCCATGTTAAAAGATATGTATGAGAATGAATGATCCATGTTATGATTATGGTAAGAAGATGCTCTTATGATATGCTAGAATGTATGCCTATGTTTATGCCATATAGGTTGGTTTATATCTTATGTTTATATTTATGCCATGTATGATGCCATGCTTAGAATGTTTAATTATGTTTATGCCTATGTTTATACTTTATGCCATGATAAGAATGTTTAATTAGATTTATGCCTATGTTTATGCTTTATGCTATGATAGAAATGTTTATGATGCTTATGTTCCATATGATTATGAATGAATGACGAATGATTTTAGTGAGTAGGAAAGAGTCTTACTAAGCCTGTGTGCTTATAGTCTTTTTCCTTATACCGCAGATCATGCAAGGGGACCATGAGGAAGCAGCAGGAGGGCAAGATTATATGTGTGTGATAGTGACTTGGCCCATGAAATCAAACGTTTGCCATTATGCTAAGAACTTTACTTTTGTTAAGTATATGCTCGATTAGTGACTTATGGAAACTTATGACATGATGTTATGCATGATATGAAATGAACCTCATGATATGATGTTAAGCTTGTTATGACATGATGTTTAAGTATGAAGTCTATATGTCTAGTGTCCATGTCACTATGTTAGAAATGGTAGTAGGGGCATGTAAAGTTTAAGTTATTCCGCTGCAGTATGATGTTACATGCCTTAAGTATGTTAGCGTAACGCCGCTTTAGGAAAAAAAAATGCGGGCGTTACAGGTTGGTATCAGAGCAGTAACCATCTCACTACACACACATCAAGCCCTCTTCCTGCCGCTTCCAAGTAAGTACCTTTATGTGTACCTTATGTTCTATTATGATTCTAGAATAGGTAAGTATGGATGATACCTATGACTCTAGAATATGTAAGTATGAACAATGTTTTATGATGAAAAAGTACTTTAGGATAGGTACTTATGAATGGTATATATTTTTTTGTTTATGTGAATCAAATACTTTAGAATTGGATAGGGGTAGGGAATAAAACATACTGATATTGGCCATACTTATCTTTGGTGAAGAAAAGTATGGCTAGACAACAGAGTAACCGAATTAATGGGAGTTTATGAATGAGAATTAAACAATAAGTAAGTAGTGTAGCTAGATACTTTTTTTTAGCTCATTTAAGGCAATATAACTAAGTGAATAACCATATGAATGTATGAGTTTGTAGATAATCTAACAAACTAGAATGTAGATAGAAGGGAAATGTAGTATTTGCTATATCAGTGTTATATTCTAAAAATATTTAACTAAAGAAATTAGTAGTTATCGACTTTGACAAATATTACCTAGCTATGACAACATATTATAATAATTTATAATAATTTACTTATCTATTATGTTAGGTCTTAATCATTTTAAAGGCAAACTACTCATATATCTTGTTCATATTAAGATTACTAATTTTTATACTGTAATTATAAAATTCATAACAACTCTACATGTTTCGTTGTGCTTTCTAATAAATATAATAAAAGAGTATACATATCTGGAACTTACGGGGGTTATTGAAATATATTAAGGAAAAGATCATATGTAAGAACTAAGTTTGTAGTAGATTAATGAACAAATATTGGGTGGAGAAGAGAAGTAGTGACCTTGAATTGACAGAGCTGTAGAAGCATAGTCTACAAAGCCAATATAGGAAGATAGATATGCCTCCACAAGTTCTAGACTGCAAGTGATTAACGACCTTGCCTTCGGGAGACATAATGACATCCACTCACATGCTGCGTACGGTGCCGGTCGGAATCGCAGAAAGAGAACTCTACTGCGATCTGATAGTACTCGACATGCAGGATTATGATGTTATATTGGGTATGGATTTTCTGAGCAAATACGGTGCTTCTATCGAGTGCCGTAAGCGAAAGATCGTCTTCCAACCCGAGGCAGATTCTATGTTTGAATTTATCGGAGAGCCAAGGAAAAGAACCGAAAAATTTTTATAGACTCTCAAAGCATAGAAGAGGTCAGGATTGTATGCAATTACCCAGAGATATCCCCAATGATCTAGAGCTGCGGAGAGCAATATTAGTAGAAGCTCACGAAACCCCTTATTTGATGCATCCAGGATCCACCAAAATGTATCCAGACCTGAAGGAGAAATTTTGGTGGTCCGGCATGAAGAAGGAAATGGGGCTCACAACGGATGTTATCGACAGTGCCACCCGAGCTATACAGAATATTCGACAACGGATAGCAACTGCTCAGAGCCGGCAGAAGAGTTATGCCAATGTCCGGCGTAGACCACTGGAATTTAAAGTTGGAGATTGGGTGTTTCTCAAAGTGGCCCCTATGAAGGGGGTGACAAGATTTGGGAAGAAAGGGAAACTAAGTCCGCGTTATGTGGGGCCATACCAGATTCTGAAAAGGGTCAGTAAAGTGGCGTAGGAGTTAGAGCTGCCTCCAGAGATGTCAGCTATCCATAATGTATTCCATGTGTCCTTGCTCAAAAAAAAAAAGTGTATCTCCAATATGGACCAAGTGATCGAGCCACAGACAGTACAAGTGCAGGAGGACCTGAGTTATGAGAGCAGACCCATCCAGATTTTGGATAGGGAAATTAAGAAGCTGAGGAGTAAGGAGGTACCCTTGGTCAAGGTCCTATGACAAAGTCAACGGTTCGAAGAAGCTACCTGGGAACGGGAGGACGCGCTGAGACGTAGGTACCCAGAGATATTCTAAGTTCGAGGACGAACTTTCAAGAGGTATGGGGGATTGTAACGACCCAGAAAATTCTCTTAATATTTTATTAAAATATTAAGCATGTTTAGATAATTTTCCGAGGGGTCTAGAAATATTAACACAAAATCTGGCCTAGGAATCCATGATTTTCTCATTTAAATTGAGAAATTAAGTACTAATGGGCCTTATATGGGCTTTCTAGTACCATAATTTTTGGTGAATTTTGGGTAAAAATTTATAGAAATATAAAGGGGATTTAATGAGAAATATTAACATAATTATGGGGGATTTTTAAAAGGATTTTCGAAATTTATAGGAAATAAATAAAATAATAATAATAATAATAAAATAGGAAAATTAGTGCATGGACCAAGGGGTTGAACCTTGGACCTCTTGTACAACCATGAATGCTTTAACGAACTCACCTAGCAAGGAATTCTTATGAGGAAATGAAGTGGATGGTGGTTAAGGAGTAGAAGAAGATGAAGGGCCATGGAGAGACTTTTCATTTACCTCTTTAATGGGTGATAAATAAGGGGGTTTGGGAGTTACTTCTTCTTCTCATTCCTTACATTTTTTAAACTCATTCTCCCCTCATCCTAGCCGAACACCCAAGGTTCTCCCTTGGAAAAGCTCCACAAGGGGTCTTATCTCCAAGGTCTAAGAGTTTTTCAAGGATACAAGGACAAGGGTGTGCAAGGGTCCAAAGATCTTACCATTTCCTTCTCATTCAAGGTTCGAAAAATCAAAAGAATCTAAGTTAAGACTCCCTCACCTGTGGTATAATAGTTCCCTATGATTTCCATGATTTTTAGCATGATATATGGGTTAGTTTTTGGATTTGATGTTGAAAGGAAACAAAACCAAGGTCCCTATGTTTATGGGTTCCAGCCACCATGATTTAAATGTCTATAAATATGTTAAAAATCATTATAATATTATTTAATATTCCCTTATGATGTGTAGAAATTAAGTATAATTTTTGGGAATTTTTGGAGTACCATAGGACACTCTAGGGTTTCGGCCAACATGAAAGGGACAAAAACCAAGGTCCCTATGTTTATGGGTTTCAGCCACCATGATTTAAATGTCTATAAATATGTTAAAAATATTTATAATGTTATTTAATGTTCCCTTATTATGTTTAGAGGTTAAGTATAATTTTTGGGAATTTTTGGACTACCCTAGGACACTCTAGGGTTTCGGCCAACATGAAAGGGACAAAAACCAAGGTCCCTATGTTTATGGGTTTCGGCCACCATGATTTAAATGTCTATAAATATGTTAAAAATATTTATAATGTTATTTAATATTCCCTTATGATGTGTAGAGGTTAAGTATAATTTTTGGGAATTTTTGGAGTACCCTAGGACACTCTAGGGTTTCGGCCAACATGAAAGAAACAAAACCAAGAACCCTAAGCTTGAGGGTTTCGGCCACCATGATTTATGTGTCTATAACTATGCTAAAAACCTTGATAATGTTGTTTAAATGTTCTATGATGATGTTAGAGATTAAATACAATTTTTGAGAATTTTTAGGGTACCCTAGAGACCCTATATGTTTCGGCCAACCTCAAGGACCCAAGGATTAGGGTGAGTTCTAAACTTCAAGTATACATTTGATATGTTGTCATGATATAAGGGTGATGGAGGGTGATTATTTAAATTTCCACACGGTCTAGAGACTCTATAAGTTTCGTCCAAGAAGGAATAATAAGGAAAAAGTTATGATTTATTTCAAGTAAGGGCTTCAGTGGCTCTATGGTAAAATGTGATTAGTGTCTTATGATTGATTGGGGATTTTAATGGAATTTTTCCATACCCCCATGGGCCTTATGGATTTCGGCCAGGGCAGGTATCTAGGGTTTGGGATGGAGTTAGGACCCAAAGAATGATGGTTTATGCTCATTATAAAGTATACGTGAAGGTTCAAGCATGTGATGGAAATTAAGTTACCCATAACCCTAACCTTAAGCACCATACTTTATGTTTGTATGTTATGATAAGAATGATGCCATGATAAGTATCTTATATTTATGTTTAGGATAAGAATGATGCCATGATAAGTATCTTATGTTTATGTTCAGGATAAGAATGATGTCATGATAAGTATGTTACGTTTATGTTCATGATAAGAATGATGTCACGACAAGTATGTTATGTCTATGTTCATGATAAGAAGGATGCCATGATAAATATGTTATGATCATGTTCATGATAAGAATGATGCCATGATAAGTATGCTATGAATGTCTTATGAATGATGAAGCATGGAAAGTATTTTACTTTATGAATGGGCTTGTACCGGACCCAAGTATGGGTCCAAGGGATAGGCACCTTAAGAACGCCCCGGTTCTGGACTACCGGAGCTGTCCACGGTTCTAGCACTACCGGAGCTGTTCAACAGGGATGGGCTCCTTGAGAACGCCTCGGTTCGGGGACTACCGACTATGCTGTCCTTACCCTAGTAGGTCGGGGCTCGCTACCTCGGACTTACTAGGGATGCGCGCTATGATGTATGTATGTGGTACAAGCCGGGGACCCCAAATGTTATGATGATTGTGTTTAAGCATTTTAAGAGTATGATTTTAAAAGTTAAGCATCCCTATGTATATGCATTCCACCCATGCATTTATACATGTTATGCATTATGTTATGATAATGATGTGTTATGCTTATGCTCCATGTTAAAAGATATGTATGAGAATGAATGATCCATGTTATGATTATGGTAAGAAGATGCTCTTATGATATGCTAGAATGTATGCCTATGTTTATGCCATATAGGTTGGTTTATATCTTATGTTTATATTTATGCCATGTATGATGCCATGCTTAGAATGTTTAATTATGTTTATGCCTATGTTTATACTTTATGCCATGATAAGAATGTTTAATTAGATTTATGCCTATGTTTATGCTTTATGCTATGATAGAAATGTTTATGATGCTTATGTTCCATATGATTATGAATGAATGACGAATGATTTTAGTGAGTAGGAAAGAGTCTTACTAAGTCTGTGTGCTTATAGTCTTTTTCCTTATACCGCAGATCATGCAAGGGGACCATGAGGAAGCAGCAGGAGGGCAAGATTATATGTGTGTGATAGTGACTTGGCCCATGAAATCAAACGTTTGCCATTATGCTAAGAACTTTACTTTTGTTAAGTATATGCTCGATTAGTGACTTATGGAAACTTATGACATGATGTTATGCATGATATGAAATGAACCTCATGATATGATGTTAAGCTTGTTATGACATGATGTTTAAGTATGAAGTCTATATGTCTAGTGTCCATGTCACTATGTTAGAAATGGTAGTAGGGGCATGTAAAGTTTAAGTTATTCCGCTGCAGTATGATGTTACATGCCTTAAGTATGTTAGCGTAACGCCGCTTTAAGAAAAAAAAAGCGGGCGTTATAGAAGGTTCAGCTGGTTCTTCCTTTCTTCGGCTGGCTTTCCTTCTGTTGGTCTGGTTTTTTAGTTCTTTGTAGTAGTCCCGAGCTAGCCATACCAGCTTAGGTCGATTTCCTTCGCTTTCTTCTGAGTCTGAGTCTGAATCAGACTCGGGTGCAGGTTGAGGTTTCTTCTTGGTCATCTTTCCAGTTTTACCTGCAACAAAAGCAATGCCTTTTTCGACCAGATTGCAGTTAGTCTGTTCATGTAATTCGAGTTCCAAAAATAATTCATCTAGTTTAATTTTAGACAAATCCCTTGAAACTTTATACGCATCTACCATAGATGCTCATAGAGTATTTCTAGGGAAGGCGTTAAGAGCATACCTAATCAGGTCACGGTTCTCTAACTTGTGACCGATGGTGTGTAGACCGTTCATCAGCTCCTGAATTCTGGCGTGGAGCTGAGCTGCAAATTCGCTGTTGTTCATCTTGATTGTGTACATCTTGTTCAACAGAAGGTCCCTTTTGCCGATTCAGGTGTCGGAGGTTCGTTCGTGTAATTCAATTAGCTTACCCCAGAGTTCCTTGGCACTGTTGAATGGACCCACCCGGTTCAGCTCCTCTTTAGTTAGGCCGCATTGGAGTGTTTGGGTTGCTTTAGCATCAGCCTCGATTTTCTTTTTGAGTGAAGCGTCCCATTCAGTGTAAGATTGTGGCACTCCTTCAGCATTTCTGGGGATTTTCAGACCGGATTGGATAATTATCCACATGTCCACCTGAGTTTTCAGGTGGACTTCCATCCTACTCTTCCAGTAGGAGAAATCCTCCCCACTGAAGAGTAGTGGTCTGGCGGTACTGAAGCCCTCTTGCATGGCTATTTAGGAATTACTGAAAAGAAAGAGAGAAGAAAAAAAACGTCCCAAGACTTGATCTTGGATTAGCAGTGCGGGAAGAGAAAAGAAAATTTTATCGAGTGGTGTTGCACCAACCACGATTAACGAAACAAATTCGATTAAAAAAAATTCAAAGAAAAAATCCGAAAAAAATCTCAAATTGGTGGTTACACCAAATTTGAGCTTCCCCGCTCTGATGCCACTTGTTGGATCGAGAGAATACGATAGAGGGGGGGTGAATATCGTAAAACCGTTTCGGATTAGATTGAGAGAAATTACGCAGCGGCAAATTAACACAAAAACAAACACAAACACAAGGATTTACTGTTGGTGCAGACAACACCCAAGTCAAACCTGTGTTTTGATAAATGGCAAAGGGTTCAAAAGTTAAGTCTTATTTGTTTTCTAACATGTTACTCAAGTGTGCAGGAAAAGCCCTAGCGAAGGACTGCTAGGCACCTGGCGAAGGAATGCCAGGAGACAAAGCCCTAGCGAAGGACTGCTAGGCAACTAGCGAAGGGCTGCTAGTCACCAAGTCCTAGTGAAGGACTACTAGGCAACTAGCGAAGGGCTGCTAGTCACCAAGTCCTAGTGAAGGACTACTAGGCAACTAGCGAAGGGCTGCTAGTCATCAAGACCTAGCGAAGGAACGCTAGGCACCAGGCGAAGGATAGCTTGGTACTGAAGTCCTGGCGAAGGACTGCTGGGCAAAAGCCCAACCAGAGGAGCCGGTTGGCAACAGGTAAACTCTCCTGAGAGGAGTAGGTGAAGACGCGTTCTCCGTTGAGGGAATAGTAGGCGTCGGTTCGACCTAGGGTTCCATTTTGGAGACCCAAAGTCAGAACCAAGACAGCTAAGGCTGTATAAAACTAACAACTTACTACTTTATGTTGTTTTCGGACTAACCCTGGATGCAGGACCAAAGGAACGAGTGTCTGCAGCTCAGAGAGCCTCAAAGGAGTGAGGCAGCAGTTGAGCAGGGTGCCCTGAGTGTCCCGGGCGCCCCCAAGGTGAACATAAAACAAATGAAGCAAAAGGAGCTTCGGCTGAATACTGGCCGAGGTGCCCTCAGCAGCCAGGGCGCCCCCAGCACCCAGGGCGCCCCGAACGCCCAGGGCGCCCCCAGCCACCAGGGCGCCCCGCGCTTGGAGCCAGCGAAGAGGATAATATTATCCAACCAAGACTTCCGCAGAACAGGTCAGCCAGGGCGCCCTCGGCTTCCCGGGTGCCCCCGTCAAGGCATTATCCCGACTTTGAAGGGATAACTCGCTGACTGCGAGAAGGAGGGATCACAGGCCACGTGGAGGGCGCCCCCATGCTCCCAGGCTCCCTCAGAACCCTATAAAAGGCCCTCGACCCCTCAAGCCTGAAAACAACTTCTTCCAACGCTGTTACGTTCTTCTGCTCCTGCGCTTCGCTCCAGAAACCTTCCAACTCGACACGAAAGCGCCGACGACGTCCCTCTGCTCCGAGAAACATCTCATATCGGACGTCGATAACGAAGAACTGATTTCTTTCATTTCTGTTATACTATTACTGTACTACAACTGTAAACTTTTGTAAGAATCTTTGCGCGATTATAGAATTGCCCTCAGTAAACGGTCAACGACCGTAGGCCTTGGAGTAGGAGTCGACCCAAGCTCCGAACCAAGTAAAATCATCTGTGTTTGCGTTTGTGTTTTCCGCTGCGTACTTGCTCTAACTCTCTTCCGAAAATTTTTAACGATATTCACCCCCCTCTATCGTTTCTCTCGATCCTACATTTACTTGGTTCGGAGTCGCGGTCGGCTCCTACTCCAAGGCCCATGGTCCTTGACCGTTTACTGCGGGCAATTCTATAATTGTGCAAGTTATTACACAAATTTGTACAGTAATAATGCAGTAAAAAGTACAATTATGCTCTTTGTTAATGACATCCGGTGTAGATTGTTCTTCGGTGTGGAGGGTCGTCGTCGGCGCTTGAATCTCAAGATCGGAGGTTTCTGGAGCAGAGCGCTTGAGTCGAAGTGCGTAGAGGCGTTGGAAGAATTGTGTCTGGAAGCCTTGGGGGTCGAACCCCTTTTATAGCACTCCTGGGGATGCTCGGGGCGTTGGGGGTGCCTGACACGTGCCTTCAGATCCGAGAACCCACATCCGAAGCTCAGTCAAGGCTTATCCCTCCAGAATCGGGCTCGGAGTTGACGGGGGTGCTCGGGACACAGGGGTCGCCCGGGTTGACTTGGTCTGCTGGCTTCTTGAATTCTATCCGCTTCGTTGGCTTGGGCCCAGGGCGCCCGAGGCATCCGGGGCGCCCGGGAGCTTTAGGGCGCCTGGCCCAGTGAGCTTCCGAAGCGTTTCTTGCTCAACTTGTTTTGCCTTCACCTTGGGGGCGCCCGGGACCTCCGGGGTGCCCTGCCCAGCTATCTGCCCTCTCCTTTGGGGCGTTCTGAGCTGCAGAAACTCATTCCTTCGGTCCTGCATCCAGGGTTAGTACCAAACATAATAAAGCAAGAATGTTAGTGATTTTTACAGCCGTAGCTATCTTAGTTCTGACTTTTGGTCTCCAAAATGGAACCCTAGGTCGAGCCGACGCCTACTGTTCCCTCGACAGGGAACACGTCCTCACCTACTCCTCTCAGGAGAATTTACTGTTGGGACCGGGTGCATGTTGACCTGGATGTGGGTTTGTAATTTTAAAAATTAATTACGTGCAGCGGAAGGTTTAGCATAAATAATTTGTCAAATTTTTAAACACACATCTAAGCATGTAATTTTATCTTGTGTAGACATGATCATATATTTAAAATTTTACAGAAACGTAAACTAATTTACGTATTACCTCGTGTAACTCGAAGGAAGGGACGAGATCCATCCGTAAGCGTCCCTTGGAAGCTCCGCCTCTATTCGCGTCCACGCCGAGTATCTTCGGGATGACTTCGCAAAGTCACGAGTTTCGTGTTCTCGAGAACTACTAGAATCTCCGAGAACGCGACGAGAAAAACCAAGAGAGAAGTCGAAAGACTAACCACAAAAGGATGGTCCGAAGGTGCTCCTTCTTGGGGCTGGTTGGCGCACGGCAAGAAGGGGAGAAGAGAAGGAGAGAAAGAGAGGGAGAGAGCCTATGCTTTCATCATATTGATTATCACCCAAGCCTTGCCTTGGGTCCTTTATATAGTGGCCTCTCAACCATCAAGCCTCTCAAATATGGAATAACTTATTCCATCATGCCAAGTTTGATTTTATATCATGGTTAAAATCATATTTTAATTCATGATAAAAATCAATCAAGTCTCTTCTCTTCTATGGAATAAATTTCCTTAACATGGTAAATCAATCCATGACTGATTTTATAAAATAAATCAATCCATGGTTCATTTTAATTTCCATGAAAAATAAACCAAACCTTGGTTTATTATATAAAAATTTATATCATCCATAATTTTATAAAACAAACCACACTTGATTTATTTTATAAATTGAACCAAAAACTTGGTTCTCTCCCTTTGTTGTGGCCGGCCAAGCAAAGAGGATGGAGGCCCTCTTTGGCCGGCCCATCCAAGCCAAGCCCCAATGAATTAAACTTATTTAATTCATCTATTAAGTCTTCAAAAGACTTAGCCATTTTACGCTTCCGATGCGTCTCTGAAAAATTCAGATTCGACTTATCGTTTGGCTCAACCAAACTTAATCTCTCTTCATTGGAAAATCCAAATTTCAACTCGTTTTAAATCCCTCGGATTACTCGTAGTGCGTGTGACTAAATAGGCTTTCGATTTATGTTGGCTGTCTATAATTAATCAATTATAGAACGATCATGAGTGGCACCTAGTAGTACATTATGATCCCCAATTAATCGAAAGATCAACGGTTGACCTCAGAAACAAATCTGAAACCCTTCAGCAGCTATAATGAATCGTGCTCCATTCCCTTCACCATCTTATACCCACTTGGTTCAGGACATGGTCTATGTGTGTCAGTCCCCACTAGGCTGACTACGTCACACCTAGCCCAAGTAACATTTTCTCGTCCTACGGATTCTAATTACTCTCATGTATTTAAGAAATTCATACTCTGAACATGTCATGCTCTGGCCAGAGGCTTCGAGTAACAATCCGACGATAGGCCTCGGGTATACATCTCCTCGCAAGGAGTGGTGAATCCTTTGTAGACTGTTCAAACATCTTCGGGCACTTCGGCTTATACCTAATCATCCTGGGTCCACACCTCCTTGGAGATGCTTGCTTAAGATGTCAAAGTATAAGTCTCCATGACCAAGATGACTTGAACACCGCAAGTCAAAGGAACATCGCACTTAAGCTACAGTAAGAACTTCACTGACATATCTATATGTAGACTACCATATGAAGTTTTACAGCCGGTCACTCCAATGAACTAGTTCCCTTAACTAGCATTCATGTTTATCTCCGGACATCTCAATGTCACCGGCCAGTGAGAATCAGCTGATTAGAGAATAACCCATGCTAGTCTCAACAGAATTGATAGTGTCCGTATTTATCCATTCATCGACTAGGGACAATTTCAATACTTCACAATTGCACATGTAGAGATAATCACTAGTTGTGAATTCATCACAAATTCTCTCATGCTGTGAATTGTATTGCGGGCATTCAGTAAATGAGTTTAAGATCTCAATCAAATACACAAACATGTATACTCAAATAGTGAATATTCATTTATTGAAATAAATGATTACAATCATAAGGCGATTGCCTTAGGACACTTCTCTCATATCACTAACAAACTCCCACTTGGCCTAATGCCAATCACTACGGTACCCAATACCACAGGCTCTAACATGCCCCTCAAACATGCTTTGAGGCAAGGCCTTAGTTAAAGGATCCGCTAAATTCCTTTCAATGAGAATTTTCTCAATTTGTATATCATTCCTACTTATAATCTCTCTGATCAGATGATAGCGGCGAAGCACATGTTTGGATCGCTGATGAGACCTTGGTTCCTTTGTTTGTGCAATAGCTCCATTGTTGTCGCAGTAAACCGGTATTGCTTCATCAATGGTTGGAACCACACCAAGTTCTGAGACCAACTTCTTGATCCAGACTGCTTCCTTTGCTGCTTCCGAAGCTGCAATATATTCCGCTTCCGTGGTAGAATCCGCTACGGTGTCTTGCTTCGAACTCTTCCAACTTATTGCGCCTCCATTCAAAATAAATATGTATCCGGACTGAGATTTGGAGTCATCCTTATCTGTTTGGAAACTGGCATCTGTATACCCACGTATTACCATATCACCTTCTCCATATATTAGGAACACATCCTTATTGTTTCTTAAGTACTTGAGGATTGTCTTGACAGACGCCGAATGATCCATTCCTGGATCAGACTGGTATCTACTTGTGACGCTCAGAGCATACGATACATCGGGCCTAGTACATAACATAGCATATATGATAGATCCTATCGCAGATGCATAAGGAATCTTATTCATGCAAATCCTCTCGTCTTTTGTGCGCGGACACATAGACTTCGAAAGGTTGATCCCATGCCTGATAGGAAGGTAACCTTTCTTGGATTCCGACATGCTAAACCATTCTAGCACTCGGTCTATATATGTAGACTACGAAAGACCAAGCAATCGTTTTGATCTATCTCTATAGATTCTAATCCCAAGGATATAGGTTGCTTCTCCCAGGTCTTTTATGGAGAAAGTTTTGGACAACCAAATTTTAACTAACTGTAAGACTGATATATCGTTTGCTATAAGTAATATGTCATCGACATATAACACTAGGAATACGATTGCACTCCCACTAACCTTCTTGTACACACAAGGTTCGTCAAGATTTTGTGAGAAATCAAACTCTTTGATCAAAATGGATGTTCCAGCTCCTGGATGCTTGCTTTAGTCCATATATGGATTGTCGAAGCTTGCATACTTTGGTTTTATTAACCGATGTGAAACCTTCAGGTTGTATCATGTATACATCCTCAAGCAGGTTTCCATTAAGGAAAGCAATTTTCACATCCATTTGCCAGATCTCATAATCATAATGAGCTGCTATGGCCAGGAGCATCCGAATGGATTTAAGCATAGCTACTGGCGAATAGGTTTCGTCATAATCAATTCCTTATTTCTGACGTTATCCTTTTGCCACTAATCTAGCCTTAAAGGTAACAACATTACCTTCCATGTCGGTTTTCTTCTTGAAAACTCACTTGCACCCTATGGGCTTGATCCCTTCAGGTGGGTTAACCAAGTCCCATACTTGATTTTTGTACATGGAATCCATTTCCAACTTCATAGCTTCAAGCCATTTATCCCTTTCTGAATTTTTCAAAACATCTTCATAACTGATAGGTTCATCATCGTTAATGAGTAACACGTCGTTCGATTCACTTATGAGAAATCCGTATCTCTCTGGAATATT
>JAGFNQ010006122.1:0-60094 GCA_024364735.1 Boesenbergia rotunda | reverse complement strand
CTCCCCTATACGGCGGATAAGTTGGGACAAATATATATAGCTAACCACACATATGATGGCTCAACCATCACAAATATGAAATAAAACTGGAAAGAACTCTATAACCACGCAGTTTATATCAATATAAAAGATAAAGATAAACTAAGCTTAAACACCAGAAACCGTTATTGTCTTTTAGCAGAAATAGAGCTAACGGAAATCCGAAATACCGACGAACTCCAACACGAGTCCAAAATGAACATATCTCTACTACGACAATATCGAACGAATAAAATATATCCAGTCTAGGAAATAAAAATGCAGAAACAACGAAAACGCAGAAATAAAGTACTGCGATAGTAAACCAAATACGGAATAAACTCGACACCATGGGACTGGCAACTGGATCCTCTCCTGGCTCCAAGTAGTGCATCTACCTGCTACTTGAAACAAAAATAGGAGGCAGGGGTGGTGAGTCCGGGCAGACTCTGCGGGTATATGAGTAGACAATAGCATGACATCATAAAAATATATGAAACAACAGAATACAACGGTTTACAATCTCTAGGAAATTAGAGGAACTCAAAACATATATAAAACAACGTGAAAACATTCGACATAGAATATTAATCAAAACAAAATATGTATGTCAACCAAATGCAGCAACCATAGCTTATATAAATGCAACAAACACAAGAAAATACATAAATACAATAGATACATATGATGCAATGACATGTGTCACCCCTGACACCAGTCAAGCCGCCAACACATCACATCTGTGTGGCCGAGTGAGCAGGGTTGTGACAACTGTATGCACTCCAACGAATACCACTGATATATGTGGTTGAGTGGGCAGGATGCTGGGGAGTCAACTACTCCCAAACCCCGATATATAGGAGGAGCTATCAATAGCTTTGATATCCCTCGAAAACAATGGTGAGGGTGTCAACTATTTGCCTACAACTCCAACATCCACTGTACATGAGTGGTCGAGTGTGGCGTAACAGGACGGTTGCTCCCACTCTAGCAACTACCACAACAAGTGGTTGAGTGGCAAAGCAACTAGATAACTGACGATGACTTAACCATATGGAAGCCCAACACTCGTCAGTATGCAACAGTGTAGGTATGGTGCATAATACCAATACACACAATCAACCGAATAACAACGATCCAATAACAAAAGCAACAAACCAGAAAAAACAACCAAAAAACAACGAATATGTAACTAAACTACTAAGTAGGGTGTCCCTAATGCCAACCATCCTAGTGGTGTTTAATGAACATTTAAGTACTCACGTACGAGCGGTACTTTACAGAATTGAAAATCAATGAGAGACTGTACGGATACGAATTTTTGATTTAAACTCGAAGGTCAAACAAGAAAGGTATCAACCGGCGATATAAAATAAACAACAACAAGATCAAGGTCAAGCAATCCTATTTAGACATAATAAGACATGCATTTAAGGTAAATGAACTACAAGACTACAAAGAAGAAGTACCCACCTTTTAAGTAGAACGTGTCCAAATAAATCTCCCACGATCAACCGTGTGAGTCCAACTCAAGGTCCTGTGTTAAGGACTAAAGTTAAGCTACTATGATAAATATCAACTAGCTAAAAAAAATAGTTACAGCCTAATTCAGGACCCGCCTGAAGGTAATACAACATCACGGGAACCAAGCCAAATAACCTCAATTCAAAAACATAACAAAATCATCCACCTAAAGAACCCCACGATAGAACCCAGAATAACATCTCAACCAAAACGAACAACCAATACCAATTCCAACATTCCACCTCATTGCCCAAGCTTGGGATCCCAAAGATAATCATCCAACCTAAAGTTGGAATTACCCATTTACCAATCGTTCTCGACAAATCAAAAACCTAATAAATCAGGCTTTAAGATTGCTAAAAACAGGATCATACAATCCCTCTACCATAGAAAACACATGGATCCTAAAATCACCCACGCATAAATACTATCTCCTAATCCAGAATTCACGGCAACACCAATCCCATATTCTTTCAACACAGAAGCGTTTGAAACGAAAGTTAACAAAAACAAAATACTCCACAAGAATAGGAAAATTCGATTCCAAGACAAACAACTAATCCCCATCACAAAGCTCTTGTCAGTACAAGAACAGAGCAAGGTTCAGCACAAAAAGCTCAATCAGAATAGAAGAACCCAGAACCTCAATGCATTCATGATCCCTACTGATCTAACTCCAATTACATATTAGAAATAAAATCCAATACTCCAAAAGAACACTAGCACACATATCATCCTCAAGAATTCAACCAATTTAACTCAAAATCGAATAGCCAATCAGCACAGAAAACCAAATCCGACAACTAACACACCTACTCTGTTCAAACAAGACTCTACTCAAGGAGTGGTAGCCAAGAAATCCTCACCAAAAGTTTTTGGCCAAGCCTTACCAACCCTAACCACTCACCTTATGGGCGTCGACAAGCAGGGAGGAGACGATCTCATTTGGTGGTGATGCTGCGATCGCGAGGCAGAGGAAGTTGACAATCGGGTGTTGAGGCTGCTCTGCTGAGGACAGGCAACAATTGGCTGGCAATCGCCTCTGGAAGGAGGATCAAGGGAAAGTTGGCGTCGGCGACTAAGGAAGGAGGATCGCTGAGGAGGAGAATCAGAGTGAAGAGGATGAAGGCAGGGCTCTGAGGTGACCTCGATCACGCGAGGAAGGGAGGAAGAAGAAAACCGTCCACTCGGCGTTGGGGTCTCCCGCGTGGAGGAGGCGATCGCGCAAACTCTTGCGTGACTAGGGTTCGCGATGGGCGGCGTCGGGAAGAAGAGGAGTTGTGCGCAAGGAACATGGTCGAGGGGTTTCGGTCAACAGAGGGAATTTAAAGGGTGTTTTGCAAAATGACCCATCAAATTTGGCTATTCAAAGCCAAGCCCTCGACTTTAGGAAATTTTGTGTTTTAACCCCTCTGAATTTTCGATATTTAACCTCATCTCTCATTCTTTAGAGTCGATGTTTGCATACTTGTACCAAATCCATTGCATTCACAATATCCTGATCTTTTTTTGTAATGTCATTGACAATTAATTTGAAATCCCTAAGACGTGTTTCATCAAGTGTAGATTGAATGCAAAATCAAATGAAAGTATTGACTCCAATAAATTAAATGCCTCAGTTTTCTGATCTGGAGAACTAAAATTATCTTCTGAAATCATTTCGAGTACATCACTGATAGCAGAGAACATAGAAATCAACCTAATCAAAGAATTATAATGTGAATCCCAACGTGTATCCCCAACACGTTGAAGGGAAGTTTCTTGATTGAGTCCTCGACTAGTAGAAATTTCATCTCTCTCTACTGCCTCGATAATAACATCTGAATGTTTCTCCTTAAGAAGATTAGACCATTCGCAGGATGATCCAACAATATTTATCACATCACCAACAACACGAAAGAAATTAGAAATCGGAAGATTTTTCTTTGACACGGCAATAAGAGCTAGTTGAAGTTGATGGGCAAAACAATGAATGTAAAATGCACATGGGTTCTCCTTTAAAATAAGTGCTTTTAGACCATTAAATTTACCTTGCATATTACTTGCTCCATCAAAACCTTGTCCTCTCAACTTAGACATGCTCAAATTATATTTAGAAAACATCTTATGAATGACAACTTTAAGTGAGATTGCTGTAGTACTAGTAACATATTCAATTCCGATAAAACGCTCATTTGCATGCCCACTGCTACCACATAATGCAAAACAACTGACATTTGCTCCTTTGCTGACACATCATGAGATTCATCAACTAAAATAGAGAATAATGAATCACCAATATCTCCAATAATAATATTAATTGTTTCAATTGCACAAGCACTCACTACATCCTTCTGAATATCAGGTGATGTTAACTTGCAATTTTTAGGAGCATTTTTCAATATCACATCATTAATCTCTTTATTATGAGCACCTAAAAACTCTAATTGAATAAAAAAGTTTCAAGGATTAAGAGAACCTTCAGTTTCATCGTGACCTCGAAATGAATTTCCTTGACGCAACAAAACTCTGATACAACCAATTGAAACATTGAGATGGATACGATAATTATTCCGCATTTGCTTTGACTATTTATGCAAAATTGATTGAATGTCACTACAAGAAAAAAGTTAAACAACAACGCTTTTTCCGCGTTGTCGTTAATGCTTAAAAAGCGATGTTGATGAAGCCGTTGTAGAAAGTATATCTACGACAACGCTTTTTCCGCGTTGTGGTTTGGAGCAAAGACAACGCTTTTTTCGCGTTGTCTATTGGTTTTTAAAAAGCGTTGTTATTGACGCTGTTGTTAAAAGTCGGGTATCAAAGACAACGCGGAAAAAGCGTTGTGGTTTGGCACAAAGACAACGCAAAAATCGTGTTGTGTATTGTTACTTAAAAAACGTTGTCTTTTTAATAGGCATGTTTTTCACAATTTATAATATTCACAATTTATAAACATTTTTATTCACAATTGATAATATTCACAATTTACAATATTCACAATTTACAAGCATTTTTATTCACAATTGATAATATTCACAATTTACACTGATAATAGTTTACAAAATTCACTTATAATACAGTGCATTATTTACAAAAGTGTTTGTATTCCATATTAAATACAAAAAATATCTCAATTCACAAGTTCTATAAAACTTCATCATTCACAAGTTGTTCTTTGGGGCTGCTTGTTAACTCGATCTGCTTTAACACTGCATAAAAATAATAAATTGGGATAAGAGATTATATACACACAAATAAGACTGCTTCCATATGTGACAACTAAAAAGAATATAAAGCATACCTAGATGAACTATTAGAGATTATGATAAACAGAATCAATGTAACACTGACCTTTTGTTAACTGAAAAATATGCAGAGCACAACGCTCAACGGTAAGTCTTACTGGGCCACTCCCATTCTTTAACTGAAAAGATCTATGTCTAATGAACTAGGTTGCAGATTCAGTCATATCCATAAGTACTTGTAGCAGATCCTGGAACTCATTATCTTCCATGTACTGAGAATAAATAAGATTGTACATCAGTGCCTCAATGCAAAATAAAACAAAAGTATACAAAAAATCTCATAAAGCATCTTAAAGAAACTAAAACGAAGCAGAAGCATTTGTAGCAAGTTGTTGTAAGTATTTCTCTAATAGTAGATTCATCTATCATTTCACAGCTAGACCAAATATGGTAATCAACTTCAGACCACTGTCTTGCAATAGACACAAATCCCAAAAATCAATCACATAAAAGATGTTGTACCTGAGACATGATTCCTATGACTTTTGTTGCAGAAACTCGCACCTCATCATCATCAAGTTGCAACATGGCTCTCAGTAAAGTAGCAAGTTACTTAAATAAGATTATAGATTATGTTATGTAAACATGGTACTGTTAGAATGTAGATTGAAACTATTCATACTAAATAGTAGCAATTTCTTAAGGGAACTTAACATCAGTCATATATCATGCAGAATGAAGCAAGTACCAATAAAATTTTGGTCCTTAAGTCATATAACTCTCATAAAGCATAGAAAAATAGTATGTCATGAGATTTGATATTGAATGGCAAACCAAAAACGAAGCAAAATGCTCAGATGTCATCACTGCGTTGAAACCAACTATAGGCACCAAGGAAGCTAACAGTGTTCTAAAAACCACCTACAAAGGCACAGTAATGTTATGTGACAAAAGTGTCACCTCTTTATTAAAAATAAAACATTTGATGTATTAGAACTAAATGACAGCTTAAAGCAAAGTAGCAAACATTTGATGTATTAGAACTAAATGACACAATCAAACAAGGAAAGAAAATGAGTTTCAGAAGGTTCCCTACCAGAAATTCCATGTTCTGATGTCCTGTTCACCAAAGAAGAGAAGATTTTGTCAAGAATGAAACAGTTTGAGAGGCCGGAGCTACAATTATGTGCAAGTTAAATTATTAAGATGCATTCACAAAACCATCATGGGTCCTAAGGAAGAATCATTGGCATTGGATCAATAGTTTTGACTTGTTAAAAAGAAAATTGATAAAAATTACAGATTAAAAAAACACACTGAATATTTGGTCTCAACATTAGTTCCAAGAACTCAACAAGAAAAACATGGATTTTAAATATTATAAAGGGTCTGATTCTGAATAGCTGACTTTCACAGAGAAAACGAGAAAACAATTATCAACCATGAACCATTTGCAAAGTTCAAAGAGTTAAAAAAAAATGAAAAAAAAAACGCCAAATCTTCAAGGACTTACTTTTCTTCTGTTTTGTTGTCTCCTTCAGCAACTGTACCACTTGCTGAACTGGAAAAGCAAAGCTTACTCTGGAAATTGACATGAAAAAAATCAACAATTTTAAAAATAACTAACTTAAGAGAACTTCAAACAACAGGGAGAGTATCGTTAATCAAGAAACTGCATCTGGAAAAAAGAAAGAGCCTAAGAGGCTCAGAAGAGTCAGAACACAGGTTACCAAAACTAAAGAAGCATCATATAGTGTATACGAGATGATAATGTAGAAGCATCATATAGCATATACGAGATGATAATGTAGTCCAACAAATATTGAGACCATTAGACAAGAAACTCCGGTCGATATATGAATTCTGCATATGAACAAATCCAAAGTAAGCACGGATCTTAAATAAGAATGCATATGAATTCTGCAAACAATTCAGATGCAAGAGTTGATGATGCCAAATTTAAAGTGAAAAAGAAGCTTCAAATAATCCAATAAAAAAAGAAGCATAATAAGACCAAAAAATTCACTAGTACAGTGACCAAATAGTATACAAGGATAATCGATCAAAGACAAGTATTTAATATTCTAATTTTGAAGTCCAAGGAATTCCCAGACAAGATAAATAAAAGCTCACAGGTATCACTAGTTTGTTGGATAAAAAAGATAACGCAATTTTATATGACCAGTAGCATCATGTAACGTTATATAATAGCATGGGCTAAGAAATTTTGAGATAGCATGCATTCAGTAGACTTCTATAACTATTGAACAATAGAACTTACTAATGCATATACATAACGACTGAAAGGCCCATCTGTAAAGCTGTTCCACGACATATAAAACTGATCTGCAAAAAGAAGACACTTTGATCATGAGATACAAGAGACAGTCTGGGATCAGAATCATTTTCGACATTTAGCAAGCTTTTAAACATCAGACATCATTCTGAAAAATAATCCTTCACAAAAAGATGGAAAGCAAAGGTAATATAACTAACAAGTAACAAACCAATTATCCTTTTCAATTACTTACCTCTAAGTTTGTGGCCCCATAGTGAGCTCACACCATTTGCCTTGTGTGCTGCAAAAGTAGATAAGAAAGATATATAAGCTTAAGAAAAATGTTGAGAGAGAAGATATTGCCTTTAATAGAATGGAACAAGTGGAGGATAGACAATATTTTTAAAGCATCAGATTTGAATCCAAGTCTATTGAGGTTTACCAATGTGAAACCAAGATCATCTACTTTAATACCGTTATTATGCTCCACCCAATTACATTTAAACATTGGAATTTGAAATTTATGGTAATCAACTACCCATATTTCTTCTATAACTCCATAAAAAACCATATCTGACACAATAGGTTTTTTATCTTTTGCACTTGCAACTTGCATTGTCTTTGCAACTAAGCTGACTCCGGAGTTTTGAACAACTCGTATAGCATCCCGCTCTTGTGTAGCATAAGTAACCCCATCAATCAAATAGCTAGAGTACTTTAGGACTTGCTTGTTGGGTCCGCAAGCTAACCACTTCAATCTTTCTGAAACTTGATGAGTCGAATGGTCAACTACATCAATAACCTATATTTTTAATGTAAAAAACTTTGAGTTATGCATAAATATGATAATGATTGTATACCAATATGTAATACTAAAGTAACTTACACGATCACGCAACCAAGTAATAAACGTTCGATTATGCTCATCTTGTAACCACTTCTTGGACTTAGCCTTACGAGGAAAATTTTCATTCAAATACGCCATATGTTCCCTAATCAAATTATTTGGTATTAAAAAACCAATAGAACGTAAGCAAACCATATTAAAATATTAATAAGTTAGATTTCTTACTCGATATAGATATCAATCTCATCATCATTTGCCAATACGTAACGATGTGCTTGCGTCAACTCATCGTGAGTAGTGGAGCAGACTACTGCACCTGATAAAGGCTGAGTAAGTTCTATTTGTCGATGACTTGATGGGATCCCAATTGTGTGCACACTAGACAGATAGTATGAGCAAAATTCAACAGCCTCTTCAGCAATATAACATTCAGCCATACACCCTTCAGGTCGATTGCGATTTCGCACATAACCTTTCAAAATCTTCATGTATCTTTCAAATGGATACATATACCTATACCAAACTGGTCCACATAGTTTCACCTCCCGCACTAGATGAACAGTTAAATGAATCATTATATCAAAAAATGAAGGGGGAAAATACTTTTCAAGTAAACACAATATTGTCACAATCTCTTTTTGCATATCATCCAATCTTGAGACATCTATCACTTTATTACATAACATATTGAAGAAGAAACGTAAGCGAGTGATAGTGACTCTGACATGTTTGGGCAAAACTCCACGTATCACCACTGGAAGCAATTGTTGAATTAAAGCGTGGTAGTCGTGTGACTTAAGGCCAACAAGTTTCAAGTCCTTCAACGACACCAGGTTTTTAACATTGGATGAGTAACATGATGGAAGTTGTATTCCATACAACGAATTTAAAAATTTTCTTTTCTCATCCTTACTAAGTGTATAGCATGCTGCTGGCAAAAATGTTTTCTTCTCCCTCATCCTTGGTGCCAAATCTGTCCTTACATTCATTTCCAAAAAGATGTCATCCTTCAAAATTTCAATCCGCTGTCTTTTTGTTTTACATGATCATTTTGTTTTGTGATTAGTAATCTTCATGAGGTAAATACAATCAAAGTTATCTTCTTGTTGCATTTTGTAGTTTATTCTTGTGATCATCTTATTTCTTTTATTTCATTCGTAGATTCTTAGAACACCTGATCTAGTACACCTAATAGCATACTGTTGTACTTCCAGGTTTGGGTTGCAACAGACACTGGGAATCTGGAAGTAGCATACATTCCATTTTAGAAACCCTTAAGGATTTCGGAAACCCTAAACTGGAAAATGCCTAGGGTTTTAGAATCTATCGATCTTACTCCCAAAGCGGTAAGAGAGAAGTGTGATTCGAGGAGGATGTACCTTGGTGTAGTAATTTGCAACCCCCTTCTCCCCGAGCGTCACCAGCAGAAGCTTGAAATCTGACCGCCACAGAGTCAGAACGTCGGCGACTGCGAGAGAGAGAGATGGAGAGGGTAGTGGCGAGCGTCGTGATGCTGCCGCTGGGGTTCAGTTTCCACTCGACGGACGAAGAGCTCGTGGAGGATACTTCTTGGTGGTGAGCTAGGAGAAGATGTATGTTCACCAGATCGTACACAATGTCGATTTCGTGGAGAGGAGAGGACGAGGGAGGTGGCAATGAGGGAGGTGGAGGGAGATATTTCACGGAGAAAAGAAGCTCGGAGAGATTTTTCGCGAGCCGCCGAGGGTTGGCAATGAGCGAGGTGGAGGGAGGGGATGTGTTTTTTATTTTAGCGGGAAAAACGACAACGCTTTTAAAAAACGCTTTTGTAACAGCGTTGTCTTTCATCCGAAACCACAACACTAAGCACATCGCATCATTATAAAACGTTGTCGTTATTAAAAAGTAAAACACATAGACAACGCTTTTACTAAAAACGTTGTAAAACAAAAAAAGACAACGTTTTTTTAAAAAACGTTGTCGATTGGGCGTTGTTGATTGCAAAAATTCTTGTAGTGAAGTTTGAATTGGTCGACCCAAAGATTATGTCATCGACGTAGATTTGGGCAATAAAGATTTCTTTTCCTAAGGTTTTAATAAATAGGGTTGAGTCAATTTGTCCTTGATTAAATTCTTTAGAAATTAGGTAGGTTGATAAGCGTTCATACCAGGCCCTAGGTGCTTGTTTTAGTCCATAAAGTGCTTTGGTGAGTTTGTAAACATGGTCAGGTCTTTCTAAGTCCTCAAAACCAGGGGGTTGTCCTACATAAACTTCTTCCTTAATAAATCCATTTAGAAAAGCTGACTTTACATCCATTTGATAGAGTTTAAATCCTTTATGGGATGCAAAGGCTAATAACATCCTAATGAACTCAAGTCTAGCTACTGGGGCATATGTTTCGTCATAATCTAACCATTCTACTTGACTGAACCCTTTTGCTACTAAGCGGGCTTTATTTCTAACTATTTCTCCTTGATCATTTAGCTTATTCCTAAAAACCCACTTAGTGTCAATGATGGATTTGCCCTCAGGTTTAGATACTAGTTCCCAGACTTGGTTCCTCTCAAATTGGGCTAACTCTTCTTGCATAGCTATGATCCAATCAGGATCAGGTAGGGCTTCCTCTATAGTCTTAGGTTCAATTTTTGAAATCATTGCTATCTGATTAAGGTTTCTATAGGAGGACCTAGTTCTGACTCCTAAAGTTGGATCACCCATAATTTGATCAGTTGGGTGACTGAGTCTGGGTTTCTTGGTTTTTCTAGAACTTGGTTCAGCCTCAGGTCCGGCTGGTCGATTTGGTTCAATATTTGGTTCAACTACTCGGGTTGGTTCAATAGTTGGTTCAATTGACTCACTAGTTGGTTCAATAGTTAGTTCATTTATGGGTTCAATTAAAGGTTCAACAGCTTGTTCATTATCTTCTTGATCAGTATTTGATGAATTTAGATCTGGATTATCAGATTTTGAGTTGATTTCTTCATCAAATATCAGATTTGTTGTTTCTTCAATTTTCTTAGTTTGTTTATTGTAAACCCTATAGGCTCTACTTGTTGTTGAATATCCTATGAAGATGCCTGGGGTTGACTTAGACTGGAATTTACCTAGATAGTCCTTGGTGTTTAGAATATGGACTTTGCACCCAAAGACCCTTAGATAATGTAGGTTTGGAAGTCTATGGTTGTATAATTCATAGGGTGTTTTATTGTGTCGTTTGTTAATTAGTACCCTATTTTGGATGTAGCAAGCCGTACTAATTGCTTCTGCCCAATATTGGTTAGCTAGGTTAAATTCATTGAGCATAGCCCTGGCGGCTTCCTGTAGGGTTCTATTTTTCCTTTCAACTATCGCATTTTGCTGGGGGTTCTAACACACGAAAATTCGTGTATATACCCATTTACCTTACAAAATTCCTCGAATCGTTGATTTTCAAACTCTCCCCCGTGGTCACTCCTAAGTCTTTTGATTTTGGTATCATTTTGATTTTCAATTAACTTACAAAAATCATTGAATAGGTTTAGGGTTTTATCTTTGGTCTTTAGAAACCTAACCCAGGTAAACCTAGAGTAATCATCAACTATTACTAAGCACTACCAATTTCCGCTTAGTGACTTGGCTCCATGTGAATCAAATAGGTCAAGATGCAGGAGCTCAAGTGTGGTTTGAGTTAGATCAGACTGAATAAGTTTGTGATTAGACCTGGTTTGTTTACCTTAATTACATGATTTACATATTAAGTTTTCATGGTTCTTAATTTTAGGGATACCTTTAATTATGCCAAGTTGAGTGATTTTCGAAATTATTCTCAAATTTGTGTGACCTAATCTCCTATGCCAGAGGTTTGATTGTTCTAACTGAGTTAACATGCATTTAGGTACTAGTGGTAGGTTTATAGTGTAAACATTATTTTTTCTAGTGCCCTTAAGCATGATTTCTGAGTCTTGTAAGTTTCTAATCAGGTAGTTAGAGTTAGTAAAGATAACTACATAACCAGTATCGCACAATTGACTTATGCTAAGCAAGTTAAATTTAAAATCTTCAACCAAAAGAACCTTCTTAATAACAAAGTCATATTTAAGTTCAATGTTATCTGACCCAATCACCTTGAGTGTAGCATTGTTGCCAAATGCTACTGAGCCTAGGTTTTTGAGCTTGAGATTGGTGAATTTTAATTTATCCTCAGTCATGTGTCTGGAGCACCCGCTATCCAACATCCATTGGTCCAAACCTTTATGTTCCTACACATAAAGAGTTTTGTTGATTTAGATCCAATTAGAATCAGGAATAGCCTAAATTGATTTTCACAACTTAGTATGTCTCACCCAATCTAGGGTTGTCAATCACGTTAGCCTTATATGTTTTGTGAGACAGGTTTTAGTAGATAGAATTATTTTGAAAAATTATGATTTATTTTGAAAAACTTAAATTAGTTTTGAAAACAGTGTTGATGAAGTCTGTCCCTAATTGTTGTTTTAGTGTTGACACCGATTTTAGTTTAGGTTGATGATTATAATTAAGTCCTGATCAAGGATTAGGCAGGGTTTGGAAAATCCTAACCTAGTGGGTTAGGTGTGTAAAATCCTAGCTTGGAGGGCTAGGTGTTGGAAAGTCCTAATTCGGAAGGGTTGGGTGAAAAGTCCTAGCTTGGAGGGCTAGGTGAAAAGTCCTAACTTGGAGGGTTAGGTGCAAAGTCCCAACTTGGAAATTAGGTGAAAAGTCCTGGCTTGGAGGGTCAGGTGCCTAGCTTGGAGGGCTAGGTTGGATGAAGTTCTAACTCGGAAGAGTTGGGTGAAAAGTCCTAGTTTGGAGGGCTAGGTGAAAAGTCTTAGCTTGGAGGGCTAGGTGAAAAGTCCTAACTTGGAGGGTTAGATGCAAATTCCCAACTTGTAGAGTTAGATGAAAAAATCCTTAGCTTGGAGGGCTAAGGTGGATGAAACCCGAGCTTGGAGGGCTGGGTTTGACTCCCTGGATCGGTCTGGTGACCGATCAGGGATATTGGCATGCTGCTCCTTTGGGGATCGGTCTAGTGACCGATCCAGCGATGTCTGATCGGTCCGGTGACCGATCAGGGAGCAAGCAGCTTCCTCACTGACTTGCTCCTGATCGATCTGGTGACCGATCAGGGAGAGAACAGTGAGTGAGTTCTCCTCCGGATCAGACCCTGGATCGGTCCGGTGACCGATCAGGGACTTAGGATCTGATTACAGAATTACTGTTCATATGTCCTGATCGGTCTGAGTGACCGATCAGGCTTCACTCTGATCGGTCTGGTGACCGATCAGGCTTTACTCTGATCGGTCCGGTGACCGATCAGGATGTGCTACCGTGAGAGCTGGGAATCCCAGCACAGAGGTGGATCGGTCTGGTGACCGATCCACAAGCCCTGGATCGGTCCGGTGACCGATCACTTTAATTCAAATTGCACTGTCAGACGCGATCAGAGCGTCTGATCGTATCCGATTCTCTGCGCTTCACTTCTGAATCTTGATTTACTGCTTGATATGCTGCTCTAACACTCTGATTAAGCTGCAGGTGACAGGGGAGGATTCAAACACTCAAGGAGAAGTCAATGGAGGCTTTCCTTGGAGCAGGTTTGTCCGTTTTCCATCTCAGGTTTCAACGGCCGGAGTTGCAGATTGGAGCCGCTGACTGGAGCTTGGCTGAGGGAGCTCAGGAAGTCCAGGGAAGGCTCAGTGGTAGCTGGCGTTGGCAGTGAGGTAGCTGGAGGCTTCAGGAGATGTTGTCACCTGATGCTGAGTGGAGAAACAAAAAGGGCGGAGAAGGCTTCGTGGAAGAAGAGACTGCTGTCTTTGCGAACTGAGTTTTCTTGCCGCGCCTTGAGTTCTCCACAACTTGCTTGTTGTGTGTCTGAAGTTCTCATCACCTTGAGCAAGCTACTGCATTCTTGAAGCAACCATTACTTGAGCGCTTGAAGGAGAGAACAAGAGGCTTGGAGTCCGACAGCAGGAAGACACTAGGAAGGGTTCCTTGCGTGAGATCGCCGCTGGGTGGAGCTCGGGAAAGCATGCTGTGTTCTTGTCTTTGCTGAGTCCTTGAGTAAGATCCTTCCTATTGTTTCATTGTGCTTAAACATATATTTGTGATTGAAACGCTGTGGAGAGGTTTCTCCACCGAGAAGGAGGTTGTCTTTATCCGGTGTTAACCGGGGCTTGATCTGCCGACGATCAAGGGATCGCCCACCTTAAGGGCACGCCAAGGAGTAGGGGCAAGTTATCCCCGAACCTTGTAAACCCTCCTTGTTAGCGATCTTGCTAGTTGAGTTTGTTTTGCTTTCGTTTCTGTTTTTAGTTTTCTGCACACTCTGTTTTCTACTCTTTCCGCTGTGCTACTGATATCTGAGTTGCAGAAATTTCATAAGTGTTTAAAGTCGAAGTGATTGGCTATATTCACCCCCCCCCTCTCTAGCCATCCGTTTCCAACAAACAGTTGATTTTGAGTTTATTTTAAAAAAATGTGTGAATCTACAATTAACTGAAAATTTGTGTTAGATTCGAATTTGACAAAGAATAATTTGAATTTCAAAAATTGGCTTCCAGGTCTTGGCGAGGCACTAGGCCTTCTTTGGTCGTAACCTTATTGGATCATCAATCCTTTCCTTGACAAAGTCTTTTGATGAAATTTCATTTTCAAGATTATTTCTTGAAAAATTCTGGTCTAACTAGTTTGGGTCTTGGATCGGTAGCTTCGGCTAGTTTCACCAGTCTAAAGAGACCAAGTAGAGTATACTTGACCTTATTAGAAGGGGCTTCCCTAACGTACTATCATCTCACCGCCACCCAATACTAGGTTGTTCAAATTTCAGTTAATTGGTTCAGTTCTTAAACTAATCAGTCCTAAGTCTAAGCATGGTAAATTACAGAAATTAAATAAACAAGCAATCATGTAATTTAAAAACAAGAATAGAAATTTATCTAACTATGAATATTGTTTTTAATTTGGCTCCCCCTGGACTAAAACCACGATAATGATTTGACAAGATGTGAATTTTGTCCTTGGGGATCCAATACTGATTTGATCCAGTTTGTTTATTCAGGCATCATGTTTGATCGTATGATCCCATTGTTTTGTATCTTTTTTTTTATTGTTCGTTGGCATCTATGTTTGGGTTGTACCCATGCCTGGACTTTAGGTCTGGACTGATTCAGTACAGCATAGTATGTTCTTTGTCTAGACTTGGTTCTATAACCTAATCCGGATCGATTTAGAACTGACTTCTATTTTCCAAGGATCATGTCAAGACCCTTGGAACCAGAAGTAAATCGTTCTAAGGCTGTTCTGAGGTCCTTGACTTGAGTTTTCAAGGAGGAGTTCTCTTTCTCAAGTTTTTCAACTTGAGTAGAGGTTCCTTCTTGAACCTTCTCAGTTAAGGATCCAAAGTCAGCTCCCTCTTTTAGGAGTTTTACTTCCTGTCGGAGAGATTCGACTCGGAGTTTGGCTTTCGCCAAGTCTCGAGAAAGATAGGCAATTAATTCGTTTAACTGATTTCTAGAAAAACCACTTACAGTGATTTCGTCATCCTCTGAAAACGTGAGTTTGCCATCGTCCGGCTCCGATTCTGACTCGGTCTCGATTTCTTCTGAGGCGGTTAATGCGAGCAAGTTCGACTGTGGGGCCTCTTCTTCTTCGGAGGAGGAGGACTCGTCCCACGTTGCCTGAAGGGCCTTCTTCTTTCTCGTCTTCTTCGTTTCCTTCAGATTGGGGCATTCAGTCTTGTAGTGACCCTTCTTTTTGCATTCGTAACAAGTCACATTTGGATTGTTCTTTTCATTTGAGGGTTCAACTGGTTCTTCCTTTCTTCGGTTGGCTTTCCTTCTGTTGGTCTGATTTTTTAGTTCTTTGTAGTAGTCCCGAGCTAGCCGAACCAGCTTAGGTCGATTTCCTTCGCTGTCTTCTGAGTCTGAATCAGAATCAGACTCGGGTGCAGGTTGAGGCTTCTTCTTGGTTATTTTTCCAGTTTTACCTGCAACAAAAGCGATGTCTTTCTCGACCAGGGTGTAGTTAGTCTGCTCATGCAATTCTAGTTCAGAATCCAGTTCATCTAACTTGATTTTAGAAA
The DNA here is from genome assembly GCA_024364735.1 of Boesenbergia rotunda. Classification (NCBI taxonomy): domain Eukaryota; kingdom Viridiplantae; phylum Streptophyta; class Magnoliopsida; order Zingiberales; family Zingiberaceae; genus Boesenbergia; species Boesenbergia rotunda. The sequence goes on along the minus strand of JAGFNQ010006122.1, from coordinate 44,143 downwards.
GATCGCTTGAAACTTTATACGCATCTACCATAGATGCCCACAAAGTATTTCTAGGGAAGGCGTTAGGAGCATACCTGATTAGGTCACGGTTCTCTACCATGTGACCGATGGTGTGTAGGCCATTCATCAGCTCCTGAATTCTGGCGTGGTGCTGAGCTGCAGATTTGTTGTCGTTCATCTTGATGGTATACAACTTGTTCAGTAGTAGGTCCCTCTTGCTGATTCGGGTGTCGGAGGTTCCTTCGTGTAATTCAATTAGCTTACCCCAGAATTTCTTTGCGCTGTTGAATGGACCCACCCGGTTCAGCTCTTCTTTGGTTAGACTGCATTGATGTGTTTAAGTTGCTTTGGCATTGGCTTCAATTTTCCTTTTTAGGGCGGTATCCCATTCAGTGTAGGATTGTTGTACTCCGTCAGCATTCTTCAGAATTTCCAGTCCGAACTGGATTATTATCCACATGTCCATCTGAGTTTTCAAGTGGACTTCCATCCTAATCTTCCAGTAGGAGAAATCCTCCCCACTGAAGAGCGGTGGTCTTGCGGTACTGAAGTCTTCTTGCATGGCCATTTAGGATTTACTAAAAAGAGAGAGAAACGAAAAAATGTCCCAAGACTTAGTCTTGGATTAGCAGTGCGGGAAGAAAAGAAATTATCGAGTGGTGTTGTACCAACATCGATTTACGATAAAAATTCGATTAAAAAAAATTCAAAAAATATCCGAAAAAAATCTCAAATTGGTGGTTGCACCAAATTTGAGCTTCCCAGCTCTGATACCACTTGTTGGATCGAGAGAATACGATAGAGGGAGGTGAATATCGTTAAAAACTTTTTAGATTCGACGTTAAGAGAATACGTAGCGGAATTGAAAACACAACACAAGAACTCAATCGATTTTACTTGGTTCGGAGTCGCGGTCGGCTCCTACTCCAAGGCCCACGGTCGTTGACCGTTTACTGCGGGCAATTCTATATGTGCGCAAATGTTTACAAAAAATATTATAGTTGTAGTACAGTAAATTAAAAATTAAACTCTTCGTTACCGACGCCCGGTGTGGATCGTGCTTCGGAGCAGCGGGTCGTCGGCGGCGCTTGAGTCTCGAGATGGGAGGTTTCCAGAGTAGAGCGCTTAAGTCGAAGAGCGTATTGGCGTTGGAAGTGTTGTCTCAGAAGCCTTGGCGGTCGAGCCCCTTATATAGTGCACCTGGGGGCGCCCGGGACGCTCGCGGCGCCCACCACGTGTCACTCGATCCACAAACCTCTCGGTCAGCCTTTATCCCTCCAGGATCGGGCTCGAGGTTTGACGGTGGCGCCCGGGATGCAAGGGCGCCCGGATTGACTTGGTCGACTGGCTTCTCGCTGACTTGAACTCTATCTGCTTCGTTGGCTTGGACCTAGGGCGTCCGAGGCATCCGGGGCGCCCGGGAGCTTGGGGGCGCCTGGCCCAGTGAGCTTCCGAAGCGTTTTCTTGCTCAACTCTTATTTGGCTTTGACCTCGGGCGCCCGGGACCTCCCGGGCGCCTAACCCAGCTGCTGTCCCTCTTCTTTGAGGCGTTCTGAGCTGCAGAAACTCGTTCCTTCGGTCCTGCATCTAGGGTTAGTACCAAACATGATAAAGCAAGTATGTTAGTGAATTTTACAGCCGTAGCTATCTAGGTTCTTACTTTGGATCTCCAAAATGGAGCCTTAGGTCGAACCGACGCCTACTGTTCCCTCGACGGGGAACGCGTCCTCACCTACTCCTCTCAGGAGAATTTACCTGTTGCCAACCGGCTTCTCCGGTTGGACTTTTGTCCAGCAGTCCTTCGCCAGGTGCCTAGCAGTCCTTCTCCAGATCTTCGGTACCAAGCTGTCCTTCGCCTAGTACCTAGCAATCCTTTTCCAGGTCTTTGGTACCAAGCAGTCCTTCGCCTGGTGCCTAGCAGTCCTTCACTAGGTCTTCGACTCCTAGCAGCCCTTCGCTAGGTGCCTAGCAGTCCTTCGCCAGGTGCCTAGCAGTCCTTCGCCAGGTCTTCGGTACCAAGCTATCCTTCGCCTGGTGCCTAGCAATCCTTCGCCAGGTCTTCGGTACCAAGCAGTCCTTCACCTGGTGCCTAGCAGTCCTTCGCTAGGTCTTCAACTCCTAGTAACCCTTCGCTAGGTGCCCAGCAGTTCTTCGCCAGGTCTTAGGGTTTCGCTGCCTAGCAGTCCTTCGCTAGGTGCCTAGCAGTCCTTCGCTAGGACTTCAATCTGCATACTCAAGTAACATGTTAGATAAACATAACATCTTAACTTTTGAACCCTTTGCCATTATCAAACCCCAAGTTAGACTTGGGTGCTGTCTGCACCAACATTCTCTACATTATCTCACTATCGATTCAACCAATCGATATAATGTAGATAAGAACATACTACCCAAGGACATTATTATACTTAGTTATTTAGCACAAATACAAAGTAAGTATAATAACCATGCTTTTATTAATGATAGAATATGATACAAAATGTCCTTAGTCAATCATCATATAGTTGACTCTAGGGCTCCTACTAACAGGCGATCCCTTGATTGTCGGCAGATCATGCCTCGGAACTCCGGATATAAATCTTCTCCTTCTCGATGGAGTAACCTCTCCACAAGCATCTCAGTAGGATAATAGTTAAGTGCACGAGACAACAAGAAGGAAAGCTCATAAGGATGTAACAGAAGCGCTCAAGCAAGAAGATACAGAGAGCTCAAACAACCCAGCAAAACCAATCTCTAGTTTTTTGTCTGTTCTACTTGCTCCTCTGCTTCGCCAGCTCTTCTTAAGCGTCTGCTCATTCGGCGCGTCTGCAACCTCTGATCAGCTACGTCATCACTGACCCACTGACCTCTACTGGGCTCAGTCTACTGAAACCACTTCAGCTGAGCCTCAGGTCAGTCGCCAGCTTCACCAGACAATTGCCAGCTCGCGCCAGAAGCCGTTGAAACCTGCGAAGGGAAAACGGACAAACCTGACCGAAGCGAAAGTTGCCACTTGACCCTCCTTCTTGGTTTGAGTCATCCCTGTCTCACCTGCACACTCATTAGATGATTAGCAAAGCATATCAAAAGGAAATCAGCAGGTATCAGAAGGATTCAGTGCGAGATTAGAGAGTTATCCTAAGTCTGACAACATTTTCAAATTAAAGTTCTGACATTGATCGGTCACTCAGACCGATCAGTGAGGATCCTGATCAATTAGGCTCCTGCCTAATCGATCCAGTGACTCTGTGATCGGTCACACTGACCGATCAAGGATCAAGGATCGGTCACCAGACCGATCCACAAGCTTACTGGGATTTCTTCTAGTTCCCTCCAGCCAAAGGCACCTGATCGGTCACCTAACCGATCAGGTTGTGCCCTGATCGGTCTGGTAACCGATCAGGTCACTCCCTTATTGAGGCAATCTATGGTCCGGAGTGACCAAGTGTTTTGATGTTTGGGCAAAGGGTTTAAGTTAGATTTACCCTTGTGTTCTAATATGTGTATGTTGAGTGTGCAGGTTGTACAGGTACACATATTGACTTGATTGGACGGCCTCGGTATGGTGAAGGGTGGCATGGAGACAAGATGGAGGCTTGTGTGCACCCGAGGGACCTTGGAGAGCAGGGACGATGAGCTGAGGGGTGCGGACTTCGAGGCATGCGTGAAGGATGACATGGAGGCAAGCTAGAGGCTTGCGTGCATCCGAGGGACGGGAGCCGAAGATGAAGAGGGCGCGAAGGCAATAGTCGAGGTTGCTGTGGAGGAGTCAGTCGAGTTGTGAGGGTATGAGTGTTGTGGGATTGTACTCAGGAAAGTCCTAAGGTTTGAGTGCGGAGTGGAATGTACTCAAGAAGGGTAACCTTAGGTGTGTGAGTAGACCAGTCGACTGGCCTGGGGGCAGTCGACTAATGAAACTCACAGAAGGGTCTCAGCCTGGGACCAGTCGACTGCCCTGGGGGCAGTCGACTAGTAGGTGGCTGGTGAGTTGGTTGAGAATTCGAACGTTGGGGTGCAACGGTCGAATTTCAGTGGCACCAGTCTACTGCCCTAAGGGCAGTCGATTGGTAGCGAGGGTTTTTAGCCCGAGTCCTATTTAAAGAGGACTTCGTGGTGGCTGAGATTCTTGACGAATCTTGTCATGGTTAAAGGCAAGATAGTAGTCTTTGTGCTCAAGTCTTCAAAAGGTGTTGTGGTGAGGTTTCTCCACCCACAAGGAGCGACGAGGGCTAGCCGGAGGTTATCCAGGGATTGATCCACCGATGGATTCTTGGATTAGTCACCCGTCCGGGGTGGATACCAAGTACATCGGTTTGTTAGCATTGTCTATTATTGTTAGTTTATTTTTATTTGTATTTCCGTTGCGCTATTAATTCTGTAGAGAATCCGACAAAGTGCTATTCACCCCCCCCCCTCTAGCACGCTATTCGATCTATCAGTTGGTATCAGAGCGAAGGACCGCTCTTGATTGGACTAACCGCCGAGGGAGCACACGCTAGAGGAAGAAGAACGATGGAAGACAAACTTGGGGAAGATATAAACTTACCACCACCATACGAGCATGAAGATTTTGATTATTAGAAAGCTAGAATGAAGAAGTGGCTCGGCATGGATTGGGAGTGCGTAATGGTGCTAGAAGAGCCATTCGAGACCCCTAAGGATAAGCATGGAAAGAAGCTCCGACCTAGGTATTGGACCAAGGAGCAACAAGAACAAGCAAGGGCCAATGAAAAGGTAATCAATATCTTGGTTAATATTTTGCCTACTAATATCTTGAGTGATGTAGGGAAGTATAAAAATGCCTATGAGTTATGGACGAAATTGGAAGAAGTACATAAGAACCCGACACAAGAAGAGCCCAAAGAAATAAGCTCAAGTGTCCAAGAAGACCAAAGAGAAGGAGAATCATCAAGTGATGTAGAGGAATCAAGTGAAAAAGGATCCATCTCATCAGAAGAAGAAGAAGAAGTATCAATATCAAGGGTTGAGGGGGAGGAGAGACCCTCATCCCCACAAGAGCAAGAAAAGACTTCCACCTCCACCAAAGCTAAATCGAAAGAGCACATCACATGCTTTGGTTGCAACGAAAAGGGGCACTACAAGGACAAGTGCCCGAAAGGTAAAAAGGAGGTACAATCTAAACCAATTTCAATTCCATTTAAATCTAACATAAAGTGTAGGATTGGAGAAGCCCACAAGAAAAGAAAGAAAATTCGATGCTTTACATGTGGAGAGATGGGGCACTTTCACACCAAGTGTCCTAGAAAAAATGAGCTAAAGAAAATGGAGCACTTGAGGAGATGGGAGAAAGAAGAAAGAAAGAAGAGAAGAAGCCCACATCAAGGATGAACTCCAAAGGTAAGGAAGGTAACTTCTAACCTTAAGCCAAAATGTAATTCAATTTCAAGTTCTTCCTTGCATTTTAAGAATCATGTTAATTACTCATCCATGCATGCTAAAATTAATGAAAATTATTTACTAGTGCACAACTTTGGATTTAGATATAATGATAGGACTAGGGTTAACAAGGTAGATCATAACCCTAAGAAAAGCATGCATCATGAGCCCAAGACTTCTAGACCTAAGGATCATGGCACTAATCCCAAAAAGGGGTGGAATGTGCCTAGAAAGGAGGGTAGGCCTAGGAATGTCCAAGGTGGACCTATGGAAACCAAAGTTAGGGACTTGGCAAGGGAAAATCAAGGCTTGAGGGCAAGGATTGATACATTAGAAAAGGCCCTAAAAAGATTCACGGTTAGATCTAAGGGCTTAAACATGGTATTAGGTAGCTTAAAACCCAACTATAATAGATCGGGTTTGGGCTACCGGTCTAAGACCTTCAAGGCAAATGGAAAGAAATATGCTGGGGAAGCATATAATCATGGCAAGGAGGGTAAGTCCAAGGATGACAAGGGAGTGGCATCCAAAGGGAAAAGAATGACTTAACCAAAGACAAGGTGTCCAAGGTTAAGAAGGTACATTTTGTAGGCCAAGAATCATCGGTGGCACATCAGTGTGGTCTAGTATGGGTTGAGTCACCTAGGGAGGTGGCTAAGGCTCAGAGCTCAAGGGGGAGCTCTAAGAGCCTTTGGGGTCCATGGTAAATGGATCTCAAAAGTTTCTCTCCTAGGAAATTAGGTGAATTGTGCCAAAAAGGGTTGGAAGACTTGGGTAAGTCTTAATCTAAGGTTTTGGCACATTAGAAGGGAATTTAGGGAGAAAATGAGGAAATAGGATTATATTGGATAAAATTGGGTTTTAATGTGTGAATACCATGTAATTCAATGATCGAAATGAACTATAATCAAGGGTAAGAAGAAACAGTGAGGAGAAATTACAATTGAGACTTTTGGGATGAGTTTCAATGATACACATTAGGATAAGTTGAGTTTCGTGTCAATCATGGGATCCAAAGTACATTTTGTTGGATCGAGAATAACGATAGAGGGGGGGTGAATATCGTAAAACGTTTTCGATTTAAAAAAGAGAATATGCAGCGGAAAAATTAAAAACAAAACAACACACGAACACTGAGATTTTACTTGGTTCGGAGTCGCGGTCGGCTCCTACTCCAAGGCCCACGGTCGTTGACCGTTTACTGCGGGCAATTCTATATGCGCAAAATAGTTTACAGAAAGATGCTACAAGAGTAGTACAGTAAACTTAAAAAATAGCTCTTCGTTACCGACGTCCGATGTGGATTGTATTTTGGAGCAGGGGGACGTCGTCGTCGCTTGTATCTCGAGTTGGGAGGTTTCCGAAGCAGAGCGCTGGAGAAAAAGAGCGAAATTGCGTTGGAAGAAGTTGTATCGAATCCTTGGGGGTCGAGGGCTTTATATGGTAGGTTTGGGGGCACCCGGGACGTTGGGGCGCCCTCCACGTGGCCTTTGATCCGCATCAGTCTCGATCAGTGTTTTATCCCTCCAAAATAGGGATCGAACCTTGACGGGGGCGCCCAGGAAGCAGGGGGTGCCCTGGTTGACTGTTTCAACGGCCTTCTCGGCTGGATGAGGTTTATCTGCTTCGCTGGCTTAAGCGTGGGGCGCCCTGGGCACTGGGGGCGCCCGGGAGCATGGGGGCGCCCCGCCCAGTAAGCTACCGAAGCACTTCTTTGCTTCACTTGTTTTGTATTGGCCTTGGGGGCGCCCGGGACACTGGGGGCGCCCTGCTCAGCTACTTGCCTCTCTCCTTTGGGCATTCTGAGCTGCAGACACACGTTCCTTCGGTCCTGCATCCAGGGTTAGTCCAAAACAATATGAAGCAATAGAGTATTAGGTTTATATAGCCTTAGCTGTCTTGGTTCTGACTTTGGGTCTCCACAATGGAACCCTAGGTCGAACCGACACCTACTGTTCCCTCGACGGGGAACGCGTCCTCACCTACTCCTCTCAGGAGAATTTACCTGATGCCAACCGGCTCCTCCGGTTGAACTTTTGCCCAGCAGTCCTTCTCCAGGTGCCTAGCTGTCCTTCGCCAGGTCTTCAGTTCCAGGCAGTCCTTCGCCTGGTGCCCAGCAGTCCTTCGCCAGGTCTTCAGTTCCAGGCAGTCCTTCGCCTGGTGCCCAGCAGTCCTTCGCCAGGTCTTTAACTCCTAGCAGCCCTTCGCTAGGTGCCCAGTAGCCCTTCGCTGGGTCTTAGGGTTCTGATGCCTAGCAATCCTTTGCTAGGTGCCTAGCAATCCTTCGCTAGAACGTTAATCTGCACACTCAAGTAGTATGTTAGAAAAATAAGACATCTTAACTTTTGAACCCTTTGTCATTGATCAAAACACAGGTTCGACTTGGGTGCTGTCTGCACCAACACATTTGTTTGGAAACGTATTTTTCCCAAGTAGACATTGGCCCCATAAATCTCCCCATGAAATTTCATAATTTTTGGAGATTTGTAGAATTATCTAGACATTACTGAAATTGGGCTAAAAAACCTAAAAATCAGGTATCAATCGACTGCCCAAGGGGCAGTCAACTGGTCTCAAGCCCAGAAACTCTCTGTGAGTTTTGGTAGTTGACTGTCATATGGACAGTCGACTGATCCATTAGGGTTACAGAAAAATGGCTAATGGATGATAGTATGTGATGTCTAAATTAAGATCCTTGATTATACTCCTTGAATAAAGGTTTGACTCATGATTTAAATGATGATTATGTGGAGCTATATGGATATCATAGAATTCAAGGAGAACGAATGAGTAGTTGAGATTCAATGGGTGATATTGAATGATAAGTTCTTAATAAATAAAAGGATACATAAAAAGGGAGAATTGAGGACAATTCCATGTGTCGAATTATGATAGTTAGCCTTGACAAACACATGGAATTAGAGATACATTTGAAAAGTAATACAAAATGCCAATCTTTTAAGGAAATTAGAGGATTGTACCAACGTCAAGCACATTTGATAATCTTAATCAAATCATATTTTTTTAGGATAAGGCATATCCTAGCAAGTGTGCTTACAAATCTTTAGGTTTTTGTTGGGTATTGTTGAGTTCTTTTTGGCACTAGGGATAAGGTTGCTTGGGGTAATCCTTTAATGGTGTCCAAAGGGAGAAGAACTTGGTTGTTAGGTTGGGTAGAACCTAATTTGAGTTATGGTGTTAAGTTGGGTAGAATTTCACCTATGTAAAATGAAAATTGGGGGAAGGCATAGGTTAAGGGAGAGGTTGCCTCCTAGTTGCCTTGATTTTCATAGAAAATTTTTGAGTTTTGTGTCCAACTTGGGAACCGTGATAGATACATAGTGGAATGTATTTTTTCCAAGTAGGTATAGGTACCACAAAGTTCTCCAAGGAATTTGAGAATTTTTGGAGATTTGTGGAATTTCTAGCGTATTTCTGAATGTTGCCTGAAAAACTGACTTTCAGAGTATCAGTCAACTGCCAACAGGGGCAGTCGACTGGTTAGGACTGGTGTGGGTATCCAGCAGCTGACATAGGTCCAAATGGTGTGAAACAAGTGTATGGGGGTTTAGTACACTGTGTTTAGGACCATTAGGGATTAAAAGAACCAATAATTGGGATATTATTGGGACCTTTTTATGTATGGCAAAAGGGGAGAAGTTTGAGTTTAAGTTGGGAAACCAAACTTACCTTTGCAAGAAACCCTAGGCTTAGGGGGAGCTGAGTTTAAGGGGGAGCATCGTTGCTCCATTCTTGGCGTAAGGGGAACCTTGGAGAGGTTTTCAAAAAACCTTTGTAAGTCCAACATAGGGGGAGCTTTGGAAAAGCTTTAAAAAGCCCGTGTTGGTGAAAATTCCTAACTTGGAGAGTTAGGTGTGCAAAATTCCTAGCTTGGAGGACGAGGTGTGAGAAAGTCCTAACTTGGAGGGTTAGATGTGGAAAAGTCCTAACTTGGAGGGTTAGGTGTGGGATGCATTGGGATAGGATTCTGTTGTGAAAAATTTCTAACTTGAAGGGTTAGGTGTAGGATGCCTTGGGATAGGATCCAGTTTTGCATTGCATATGCATTCATTTAGCATTGTTTTTGCTATTGACTACTATTTTGCTTTCCCTAACTTAAATGTATTGTCAAACATCAAAAAGGGGGAGATTGTTGAGGCAATCTGTGGTCCGGAGTGACCAAGTGTTTTGATGTTTGGGCAAAGGGTTTAAGTTAGGTTTACCCTTGTGTTCTTATATGTGTATGTTGAGTGTGCAGGTTGTACAGGTACACATATTGACTTGACTGGACGGCCTCGGTACCGTGAAGGGTGGCATGGATACAAGCTGGAGGCTTGTGTGCACCCGAGGGACCTTAGATAGCATGGACGATGAGCTGAGGGGCGCGGACTTCGAGACATGTGTGAAGGATGGCATGGAGGCAAGCTGGAGGCTTGCGTGCATCTGAGGGATGGGAGCCGAAGATGAAGAGGGCGCGAAGGCAACAGTCGAGGCTGCTGTGGAGGAGTCAATCGAGTCGTGAGTGTACGAGTGCTGTGGGATTGTACTCGAGAATGTCCTAGGGTTTGAGTGCGGAGTGGAATGTACTCAGGAATGGTAACCTTAAGTGTGTGAGTAGACCAGTCGACTAACCTGGGGGTAGTCGACTGATAAAACTCACAGAAGGGTCTCAGCCTGGGACCAGTCGACTGCCCTGGGGGCAGTCGACTGGTAGGTGGATGGTGAGTTGGCTGAGAATTTGAACGTTGGGGTGTAATGGTCGAATTTCAGTGGCACCAGTCAACTACCCTGGGGCAGTCAATTGGTAGCGAGGGTTTTCAGCTCGAGTCCTATTTAAAGAGGATTTCGTGGTGGCTGAGATTCTTGACGAATCTTGTCTTAGTCAAAGGCAAGATAGTAGTCATTGTGCTCAAGCCTTCAAAAGGTGTTGTGGTGAGGTTTCTCCACCCACAAGGAGCTACGAGGGCTAGCCGGAGGTTATCCGGGGATTGATCCACTGACGGATTCTTGGATTAGTCACCCGTCCGGGGTGGATACCAAGTACATCGGTTTGTTAGCATTGTCTATTATTGTTAGTTTATTTTTATTTATATTTCCGTTGCGCTAACAAATCTGTAGAGAATTCGACAAAGTGCTATTCACCCCCCCCCTCTAGCACGCTATTCGATCTATCATCCCTGACCGATCATGAGCCATCCTGATTGGTCAGGGTGCGGACAGACCGATCCCTGATCGGTCAGTCTGATCGATCAGGTTTATCTTCTGAGATCTCTCTGATCGTTCACCAGAACGATCAGAAGCCAAACAGAAACCACACAGAGTTTTTTGTTTTCTTCTTGATCGTTCACCAGACCAATCAGACTCTCTGGATCGGTTACCAGACCGATCTGTTCACAAGGGAACTCGTGTCAACTCCTGATCGGACTCCAGACCGATCAGGTCACTTGGCTCAGTCACCTAGCTTCACTCGCTAGGACCCGGCTTCACTCACCGGGGTTTCCATCACCTGGCTTCACTCACCAGGACTCGGCTTCACTCACCGGGGTTTTCGTCACCTAGCTTCACTCGCTAGGACCCGACTTCACTCACCGGGATTTCAGTCACCTGGCTTCACTCACCAGGACCCGGCTTCACTCACCGGGGTTTCCATCACCCGACATCACTCACTGGGACCCGGCTTCACTCATCGGGTTTTCATCACCTGACTTCACTCACCGGGACCCGGCTTCACTCACCGGGGTTTCCATTACCCAGCTTCACTTGCTAGGACCCGGCTTCACTCACCGGGATTTCGGTCACCCAGCTTCACTCACCGGGATTTCGCTTCACTCACCGAGATTTCGGTCACCCGGCTTCACTCACCGGGATTTCGGTCACCCGGCTTCACTCACCGGGATTTCGGCCACCTGGCTTCACTCAACAAGACCCGGCTTCACTCACAGGGGTTTTCATCGCCCGGCTTCACTCACCGGGATTCGTGCCCAGTCCTCGACCAGGACTTAAGCCGAACTTATCCAACCAAACTTAAATCAATGTCAACACCAAAACAACAATCTGGTCAGACTGCATCAACAGTTATATTCATTAAGCATGGTCTTAGCTGCTTCTTGGAGGGTTCTGTTTCGTCTTTCAACTAGGCCATTTTGTTGGGGGTCTTAGGGCAGAAAAAATTCATGGATATATCCATTTGTGTTGCAGAATTCAGTAAATTTTAAGTATTCAAATTTGCCCCCGTGATCACTTTGAATTCTTTTAATTTTGGTATCTTTTTAACTTTCAAGGATTTTAGCTAAAGTTCTAAAAAGATTCAAGACATTGATCTTTGGTTTTATGAAATTGGACCCAAGTGAATTTAGAATAGTCATCAATTATAACTAAGCAGTACTGGTTTCCACTTAGTGATTTGACTCTGTGAGAATCAAATAGGTCCATGTGTAGGAGTTCAAGTACAGATTGGGTCAGATCAGGCTGAGTGATTTTATGGGTAGACTTGGTATGTTTACCCTGTTGACATGGACCACAAACTGAATTTTCAAGATTCTTAATTTTAGGTATACCCTTAACTAATCCTTTTTGGCTGAGTCTGGAGATTAGCTTTAGGCTGACATGTCCTAATCTCCTATGCCAGAGTTTAGTTTCTTCTACTTAAGTCAGATAACACTTAAGTGAGATAGGTAGATTTATTACATAGATGTTATTTTTCTTAAGTCCTTTTATGGTAACCTCGAGTCTCGTAAGTTCCTAATCTGGCAGACTTAGTTGGTAAAGGTAACTAAGTATCCATTATCACAAAGCTAACTAATGCTGAGTAAATTAAATTTAAAACTGTCAACCAAAAGGACCTTTTTGATAGTAATGTCGGAGCTTAGTTCAATGTTACATGAACTGATTACCTTAAGTGTAGCGTTGTTGCTAAACGCTACTGTTCCTAGGTCCTTGTATTTTAGTTTGGTGAACTTTGACTTATCTCTAGTCATATGTCTGGAGCACCCACTATCTAACATCCACTAGTCCAAATCTTTATGTTCCTACACATAAAGTGACTTAGTTTGGATTTATTTTAGTAGAAGTACAGGATAGGTTGTTCAAGTTCACATGCCTTTGTCTCACGCAATTTAAGTTATCAAGCATGTTAATCCTATGTTGATTTTGTGAAACAGAGTTCATTCTAACCAGTTTGATCTGATTAGTTGGATTGAGTAGACAAATTTGAAGAAAATTTGAAAATAAATTTTTGAAAAAGATTAAGAAAAATTTGAAAATGTATTTTTGAAAGAGATAAAGATACGAGGAGAAATTGATAGAATTTCAATTGATCTAACTTTATTCATCCTAATCATCTCACCCATTTTTAAGTGACAAAACAGGGATCCTTATTTATTTTGTGAGATACTTTCAATTTTATCTTGAAAATTAGATTAAGTCTATGATATGATTGAACCTTGAGTTAGATTCAAATTTAAGAATTAGTAATTTAAAAATGAACTTCAATATTTGACTTCCAAGTTTTGACGAGGCATAGGGGCATTCTTTGGCCTTAGCCTTATTGTATCAACAACCTGTTCCTAGATAAAGTCGCATAAAGAAATAGTATTTTTAAATTTCTCGTTCAGAAATCTTGTTCTAACTAGTCGAGGATTTAGCGAGGTAGCTTCGACTAGTTCCACCAGACTAAGAAGACCAAATAGGAGACACCTTCCCCTACTTGACTCCCTAGACGGCTTTCCTAACGTACTATCAGCTCGCCCCACCCTAATACTAGGTTATGCAAGTTTTAATTAGATCTAATCCTTAACTAACCATTTCTAATCCTTATCATGATAATTTGAAAAAAAGATAACAACAAAAAAAATAAACAAGCATAAAAAAAGGTATTCAAATAAAAACTATCTATCCACATGAATAGTTCTTATATTTGCTCCCCCTGGATCATATTAGACTCGAACACAGTTTGGAACCGATGGTTTGACGGTTCAGAACCGCCGGTTCGACGGTTCGTGGGAGGTCGACCCTTAACCTTAACCGTCCAAGACGGTTACGGTTCACGGTTCGGAGCCGTCGGTTCACGGTCCGGTTCACGGTTCGCCACGGTTCGGCACGGTTCAAGATTATTATATTAAAAAGATTAAAAATTAAAAAATAAATTAAAAAATAAATTTTATTAAAAAATGGCTTGCACTTATATAAGTTGCCTACGTATCCCCTTAGGGTATAGGGGAATGAAAGCCCACGTAGTTCTTTTACATTTTTACCCTTTTACATTTTTACATTTCTCACTCACTTGCATTTCCTCCTGTTCCCGTTGTATTTGTTCCTTCGGTATCAAATTCTTCAGCTTCGTCTTCTGAAAGTTGCATTCCTTGGATTCGCTTCTCGGCTCTGGTCCAATCATCAAGTAATGCTTGAGCTTCCAATGAGTCGGGAGACATGGTTGATCGTCGTTCATCTAATATGTTGCCGTCGGCACTGAACGTCTGCTCCACAGCAATAGTCGACACTGGAGAAGCTAAAATTTCTTTTGCGATCACGGAGAAAACGGGAAAGCTTTGAGCCTTCTGTGACCACCACTTCAAGATGTCGAAGTCTTCGCTATCTGCTTCATTAAAATCAAAAGAAGTCATAAAATAATTTTCAAGTTCCTGTGTGGAACTTGAGGATCCTCGTGGACGTTTCGTTCGTTCTTTTAAAAAAAGTTGGGCATTTGTAAGTTTTAAATTAATAGTAGTAGATTGTTGTGTTTCAGAAATATTAGTTTGTGTTCCATATTTAACATAATATTGATTATAAAGATCATATAAATAATTTTTAATATTATATACAATATTAGCTGGATCCGGAGAGGAAGGATCCTTAATAGGAATTAATGCGTCATAATATAAAGTTAATATTTCTTGTAAAACTTCTAATTTAAATCTAGGATCTAAAGCAAATGCAATTAAATAAATTTCAGGAATTAAATAAAAAAATTTTGTCCCATTTAGTTGTCATAGCTATTATACATAAAGTTAAAGCTTCATAATTTACATATTCATTTAATATTAATACTATACTACAAAAATTTACTAAAATTAAATGAGTAGTAGGATAATAAACACCAGAAAGTTATTCAGTTGAATCGTTAAAAACTTTTAAAATTTCACAAATACTACTACAAATATTCCATTGTTGTGAAAATAAATATATATTAGTATTACTATTTTGTGCAAAAAATAAACATAATAAATCTTTATATTGAAAAAATCTTGTAATAATTGATATGTTGAATTCCAACGTGTTGGAACATCACGTGGAAATTTTTTTGGTCGCATTCTATTAACTTTACAAAATCTACCCCATTGTTTCATCATAGATGGATGAGACCATAAGTATGAAATTGCGGTTCTAATTGGTTGAATATAATTTTGTAAAAGTTTTAATCCATCTTAAACACATAAATTTAAAATATGGCATACACAACGAATATGAAAAAATAAACCACCAATGACAGGTTGACAAATAAATTTTAATTCATCTATTGAAGCGGTATTAGATTTTGTCTAATGATATTGAAAATATTTGATGAGTCAATCCATATTCTTCTAAAACTATGTGTAATAATTGTGCAATGTTATGAGCAGTGTGTGATTCATCAAAAGCTCTATAAGCTAATGATCTTTTTTGAAGGATCCAAGAGTTATCAATCCAATGGCATGTTATACCCATATAAGAATGAGTTTGCCAATGATCACTCCAAATATCGGAACATAAAAAAAACTTTATTATTTAATTTACTAAATTCTTCAATTAAATTCTTTTTTCCTTGTTTTACTAATCTTTTAATTGTACGAGTTAGTGTAGTCCTAGGTACACGTTTAGCAGCAGGATTAAGAGATTCTTTACACAAATCTTCAAATGTGCATTTAGATCCAAAACTAAAAGAAAGATGTTCTACGGAAACAAATTTAGCTAATGATTCTCTTAATTTAGTATCTGAATATAAAAATAAACCAGAATCAGTACTACTACCGCTATAAAATCTAGATAATTGTGTTTGAGAGTGGTCAAGCCCATATTCCGTCGGGTGCTTCGTTTCTACATGTCGTTTCAATGACCCATAGCCGCCGCCGGCTTGGAATTTGTAGGAAGCATTACAATGCTTGCATTTTGCACGCATTTCTCCCAACGGAAGTGTGACCTTCTCAAAATGTTTAGTGAAAATAGACGATTTTAAAGGGGATTTTCCCGAACCTTAGAAGTAATCGCATCGGTACTTCCTTGCGTTTCGGGGATCGGAGGGCGTTGGGGTTGAGCCTCGATCTCATCATCGGTGGATTGAATTTGAAGGTTGGGATTCTCGTATGCAATTTCTTTTTCCCCTCCGAGATCGAGATGATAAACCTCCGTGACCTCCTTCCATTATCGTCGATGAAGAACGTGGAGAGAAGATGAGAGTTAGAGAGTTGAGAATGAGAGATTGAGACTTGAGAGAATAGAAGTTGTTTTGTGAGTGAAAATGATGAAATGAGCTCCCTATTTATAGAGTTCGGATCATAACGGTCACTAAATCGTAGCCATTGATCAAATGATCTCATCCATCCAACAAAAAAAAATAAAAAACTCTCGGTTCAGTGCCGTTGGAACCGGTCGTTAATCACCGATTCACGATTTTCTGCAGCTGGAACCGGAACCGGCCCGGCATCCTGCCGAGCCGGTTCTGGTTCAGCCCAGCAAACCGGGTCAACGGGCCACCCGGCCCGTTGACCCGGACCGGTTCCGGGCCGGGTCCAGGCTGGACCCGGCCCGGGGTCGGGTCTAGATCATATCCCCGATATGGTCTATCTAAGTAATAGATATGATCCTTCGGAATCCAATATTGATTTGGTCTAGCTTGATTGGTCAAGCTCAGTTTGGGGACTCATGCTTGGACTCGAGTCCTAGAACGGTTAATTACTGAGTAGTAAGACCTAACTCAAATTGATTTTAAATCCAATTCTAGATCGATTTAGAACAGATTTATGTTTTCCAAGAATCATATCAAGATTCTTAGAACTCAGGGTAAATTGTTCCAAATTTGCTCTAAGTTCTTTGACATGAGCTTTCAGGGAGGAATTCTCTTCCTCAAGTCTTTGGACTTGAGTAGAGGTTTTTTCCTGAACTTGCTTAGTCAAAAGACTCTAGCTGGTCTCTTCCTTAAGAAGTTTTAACCTGACCTGGTCATTGGACCTAGCCAATTTGTGAGATAAGTAGGAAATTAGCTCATAAAGATCCGGTTCGAAAAAACTAGTTACCTTAAGTCGGCTCATTTCTGATAGTGAGATGGTTCCGTGCTCCGTTCCTTCATCCGATTCAGAGTCGATGTCGATATCATCTTTAGCCGTTAAGGTGAGGAGGTTGGAGTGTGTTGGTTCATCCTCGTCTGATTCCGAAGATGACTTGTCTCAGGTAGCTTGCAACGCCTTCTTCCTCCGTTGCTTCTTTATATCCTTTATGTTTGGACACTCGGATTTGAAGTGCCACTTCTTTCCACACCCATTACAGGGGAGCCCGCCTTGTTCTTTGGTTCAATCGGATCGTCCCATGGCTATCCCCTTTGCTTCTACTTTTGGGCTTTCTGAACTCTAAACAGTTTTCGGAAGACATTCACAAGCTCCGCCAGCTCTTCCACTTCGGATTCCGAGTCAGAATATGGTTTCGGTTCCGGAGTCTTCCTCTTGATTTTTCCTGCAATCAAAGGTACACCTTTCTCTACAAGTGAATCGTTAATCTACTCATGTAACTCAAATTCAGAAAATAACTTATCTAGTTTTACTTTTGAAAAATCCTTAGAAACTTTGTAGGCATCAACCATAGAGGCCCACAGCGAGTGTAACGCCCCAAATTTTCCACTCTAGCGTAGTAATAATGGAACATGTGGCCAAGAATAATATTATGAATTTAGGGGGAAAAGTTGCGAATAAAGAAATGTTAGACATTATCTTAACACGTAGTGGATGTGTGATAATTATGTTTATATGCTACATTAATATTATGCTTGACATCATGCACATGAATGAATGAATAATGATATAAATATGCATGTGTATGAATTAAATAAGTAGCATTCTCTAGGTGGGCTTTGGTTATGCGGGCTTGGAAAAAAAAGAAATAATAAAAGGAAGAGAAAGCAAAAAAAGAAGAGGGGGTGCCAAGGATTGAACGTTGGACCTCAAAGGAAAGCAAAGCCTTAAGAATATTCATGTAACCAAGTCACCTAGCAAGGGAGTGCTATTAGAAGAGGATGGGGAATTGTAGATAAGTGGGAAAGAAGATGAAGAGACACAAAGAAGATGAAGAGACACCATTAAAGAGGTGCTTGCCTCTTTACTCATCATAAAAGGCCATGAAGAGGAGGAAATGCCTAATGCATTTCGACCAAGAAACCTTCCCCTTTTCTCTCCACCAAACTCTTCTCCTTCCTCCTCTTCCTCACCGAAATCCTTGGTCCCCTTGCTACCATTTTCAAGTCCTTCACCTCCTAGAGAAAACCGGACCAAAAGAAGAGAAGAATAAGAGGAGTACCAGAGTTTAAGAGGTCTTTTCTTCTCCAAAATTTGAAGATCTTTTGGGAACATAAGAACAAGTAGTAAGACTCCCTCACCTACAATATAATGGCATTTTATGTGTTTTTTTATGATTTTTATGTTGCTTGTGATGTTGGCTGAAAGAAAATGGAAGAAATCCTTGAGAGAAGTTTTGGCCATAAAGGGGTACCCCCTTTTCTATGTCCAAAAACATAAAGGAAGAGTTCATGAAATTGTTACTACCTTTTTGTAATGAATATATGATGGATACATGGTGTTTGAATGCTCTCCATGATGTAAAGGACTTGGAAGAATTCGGCCAAGTCATGAAATGGATAAATGTTAATGCATGAAGTAGGCTATTGTTCTAATGATTGTTTTCTTGCTATATAAATGTTTTAGGACACGAAATTTTGTGGAATCTATGCTAAGGGACCACTGTAACATTCGGCCAAGGGACCTTAAATTATGCCTTAAAACAGATTTTTATAGACCTTCATGAAGTTATGGTTAAATCGAGTGATATGCATGTGATTGGGTGTTTTATTTCATCATGGAAATAATTTATACCTTAGGGTCAGTACCTTATCTAAGTTGTTTGAGCCTAAATGCATGATTCATTCTATGTATTGATATTTAGAAAAATGTTACATGTACCCATATGCATGATAATCCAAGTAGAACTCTAGATCATACACCTAGACTAGTGTTTGGTGAAGTACAAACTACTTTTGTACTTGTGAATGAATTCTTATGAAAAATATGCTTTTATTCCCATGTTAGGTGAATGATTATGCTATGAAATCCCTACTGTGAGTTTCAACAAATTACAAGAATAGGGGTTAAGAATAGGTTCGAGTACAAAGCATGCCCCTAAACTAGTATTTAATGAAGCCTACACTACCTTTATGCTTGTATATGACCTTAATGGTAAAATATATTTTTGTTTACATGTTATATGAACTTTTATACCATGTTATACATACTGTGAATTTTGGCCAATTACTAGAATAAAGGCTAAGAATAAGTTCAAGTACAATTCATGCACCTAAACTAGTGTTTAGTGAAGTCTAGACTACCAGTGTACTTGTAAATGACCTCTTATGTAATGTATGTTTTTATTTCCATGATTATATGACTCTTATGCTATGATATCCTTGCTATGAAGTTTCGTCCAGCATGTATTAAGATGAGAAAAGAAAGACTAAACTAACATATTGCCTTAATTAAGACAAGCATGTTATAAGTATGATGTATTGATGAAACTAGCATGATGGTTGCTTCACTTACATGTGTTAAAAGAAAGGTCCTTCCCTGTCTTGCTATTTATGCTAATGATTATGCCATGAAAGTATGCCTATGTTTATGAATGATTGAATGCCTATAGTACATGTAATATGAAAGAAAGAAAGAATGCATATTCTATATATGAAAGTATGCTTATGATTATGAATGATTGAATGTCTATAGTACATGCAATATGAAAGAAAGAAAGAAAGAAATGAATGCATGTTCTATATGAAAGAAAGAAAGAAAAGAAAAGAATGCATATATGTATTTTACTTTAAAGAATGGCTTGTACCGGGTCTTGAAAAAGATCCACGGTTCAGGACTACCGAAGCTGTCCCTAGGCTTAAAGATAGTAAGTCTAGAATGTAGACCCCTGTAGGTCGGGATTAGCTACCTCGCATCCTACATAGGGGTATGCGCTGTAACGACCCACCTTTTGGTACTAAACTTTAAGTTACTACTACTTGGCTTCCCTTAACTTGCTCTAAATTTTTTTTTCTTCCTTCTCTTTTTTTTTCAATAAAAACAAAACAACTTTCATTTTATTTGCTTTGCAAGGATTTGACCCCTAGACCTCTTAGTTGTAAGACTAAAACACTAACCAGCTGCTCTATACCACTTCTTTGCAATGGTACCAGTCGACTGCTATATAGCCAGTCGACTGGTATCGGCCACAGCAAGTTTCTGGGCGCGGCACCAGTCGACTGGCCTCTTGGCAGTCAACTGGTGCATCGAACAGAAGCTACTATTCGATAGAGCAGTCGACTGGTTCTGAACCAGTCGACTGGCACGCCTGAAAACCTGCATTTCAGACCTGAAAACTTGTTTCAAAAGTCCACAATTCACATACCTCCAATGTATACAAAGACATAACTCCATTTCTATACTGTATACTAGTTTTATAAACATTTTAGCAACTCAAAACGAATCCATTAACTTGAAATTAGGATCTTTGCGAGATTTAACAAAACTATCAAAATATAAGCAAAACACTCTAGAGTTTGTACCAAACTTAACTTCTATGCGTAGTTTAAACAAGGTCGTTCATTCTACCACTTCAAAACACCAAAACACATGTTCTACAAGACTTAGCCCAAAGATCTCTTCCACGGTTCCGCCGCCACTGAACATCAAAGCAAGTCCCTTCGCCTCCTCAACTTATGCTTTTTCTTTACCTTTATCTGCAATAGAAGGAAAATGCAACTAATAAGCAAATTGCTTAGTAAATAAATCCTAACTCACAAATCCAAACGATAAGGGATAAACATGCTCTTTTCAAAGAATGCTTACTTCCAAAATACATGCACATGGGAAACTTACATATACTTATCATGCTCAATCATGATGAAAACATTACTTGCATAAAACATTTGCAAACTTAACATGCTCATACATTAAAAACACTAACTTCTTTACTCTTACCCTTTATCATGCTTGCAAAGTATAAATGTGAACTTATTGAAATAAAGACATGTACTCAAAGCTAAAACACTTGTAAATACTTATGTACTTGAAAATAATATTCAACTTTCTTTAGGCCTTGACATTGTACCATGGTATCAATGTACCAATTGCGCGCTTCTCTAATAGGTTTCGGGGTAGCTAGTCACCGCACCCTACTAGAGCTTCTTTCTAAATTTCTGTGGGCCTCTCTTTTGCCCGGTACATGTCACTTTACAAAAGTAAAATACTTTCTTACTTATAAAGCTTATAATTATCAAGCTATCTTTCCTTTTGCATAACTTTTTGCACTACAAAACTTTACCTTTCTTACTTGGAACTTTCATCGAGCACCATGCGTGCCCTTAACCCAAAACTCATTTTTGGGACTTTTCAAGAATTTAGTCTTACCATACTTAGGTCACACAACCAAAACTTAATCAAAACCAAGTTCTAAGTTAATAAACATGTTCTCTTTATAAACTTAAGACACGCAATTAGCATAAACTTAAAACAAGCACTTAGATCATAAAATCATGGTTCTACATCGGAAACGACATAATGGAAACTACTTCTATTGCAGATGAGTGATCTACTTACACTTTTCTTGAAGAAAACTCACTAAGTATCTCAAAATTCCTAGCGTAGGGTTCTTTTCCTCTTCCTTTACAAGAAAACTTCACCCTTGGCCCTAGGGAAGAAGCCCTAGGTTTTCTACTTCAAGAGGAAGAAGGAGGAAGAAAACCCCCCCCCTTTTTCCCTGTTTTCGCAGCCCCCTCTCCTTTGCTCGCGCGGCCTCCCGAAACCCTAAGAGGGGTCTTAACACAACTTAAACGGAAGTTTAAATACCTCCTCATGAAACGGGCTAAATCAAGTATAATATTATTTCGCTTCATCCTTTTCTGTGCTTGATACCCTAGCCCAGCTGGTTCCTTGGATTCTCTTAAGGCACTGCTTCTCGCGTGGTCGCGAGATCGATCGCGATCGATCCCCACCCGACCTCTTTAATTTTTTTTTCCTATTTTAATCCGAAAAAATGCTATAATATTCCGAAAAATACTAGAAAAATTCCTAAAAATCCCTAATAATACCAGGAAATTATTGGGTGTTACATGCGCGCAAAAAAAAGAATGGGTACAAAGCCGGGGACCCCAAAGAAGATGATGTATATGATTTTAAAGTATTATTTAGTATGTTTTCCAAAGAGCATCCTAATGTTTTGAAATGCACATGTTCTATGTTTATATGTCTTCATGTATCTTATGTGCCATATGAATTTTATGCTATCCATGAAATGTTATATGTTTTAAAATGCATGCAATGTACGGATTTAGTGAGTAGGAAAGAGCTTACTAAGTTTTATACTTATAGTTTGGTTGCTTATGTTGCAGATCAACATAGAAATTTCTAAAGAAAGGGAACCTGCAGGAAGGGCTAATGTGTGTGGTGGTGACTTGACTGATTGATCCACTTTAGTGCTATCTATAGACTTAGTTCTTATTTCTAATAAGACATATGTTGCTACTTTATGCATGATACTTGCTAGTTCTTTTGGAGTCTATTTAAGTATGGATGCTATTAGATGTTATATGACGTTATCACTTCCTTATCGTTGCATATGCTTTTAGTTATGTTTCATTTCCGCTGCAAAGTTAGATTCATACGCAATGATATAAGTAAGTAAGGAAAAAAAGGTTAAAGGTAACGCCGCCGCCTAACGGTAAGGGGCGGGCGTTACAGTGAGTTTTTAGGGAACGAATTTAATGTGTACCGAATCAGATCCCTATTCTTGATTGGGTGTCTGATGATGTGGAGCTCGTTCATAATTTCCTGAATTCGAGCATGTAGCTGGGAAGCTATTTCTCTGTCCTACATTTTTAGGTTATAAAGTTTATTCAACAAGAGATCACGATGACTTACCTTAGTATCGGAGGTTCCTTTGTGGAGTTATATGAGTTTACTCAAGAGTTCTTTTGCGTTGTTGAAGCGACCGATGCGATTAAGCTCCTCCTTCATAAGTCCACATTGGAGGGTTTGTGTCGTATTTGCGTCAGCTTTGATTTTCTTTGTAGCAGCTACATCCCATTTTTCATAGCTCAAAATCACCCCTTGCTCATCTCTCTAAAGGTTGAATCCGGTTTAGATGATTATCCACATGTCCACCTGAGTTTTCAGGTGGACTTGCATTCGGCTTTTCCAATACTCGAAATCTTCCCAAGAGAAAAGAGGGGGGAGGCTGTAGCCCTCTTGCAATGCCATAAGGATAGTAGAGAGAATTTCCTGAACTTCCAAAAAAATAGCAAAATATACCAAGACTTTTGTCTTGGGTTAGCAGTGTGGGATAAAATAAAAAATGCAACTAAAGATAACTTTAAAAAAAATACCCAAAGAAAAAAGAAAAATCTGAAAAGTACTCAAGTGGTGGTTTCGCCAAAATTGAGCAGCCCCTACTCTGATACCAATTATAGGTTCAAGATGAGCAATAGAGGGGGGTGAATATCGCTTCACAAAAACTTCGGATTTAATACTTAAATTACTAAGCGATCAAAGTGCACAGCGGAAGCTTCGATAATAAGCGTATGAGTTAGAGAGATAGAGCAGTGGAAATAAACAACAAATCAAGATCACTAACACGAGTTAGTTTTACATGGTTCGAAGTCTTGACCGGCTCCTACTGCAAGGCCCACGATACTTGATCGTTTACTTTGGGCGTCACTAAAAATTACAAAGATGTTTTACAAGTTACAAATTAATGTGTGCAATAAAAAAATTAACAACAATACCGACTCTTGAAATGTGAGAGCAGGTCTTCGTTCGGAGAGTCGGACGGTGTTTCGGCGTTGCCTGAACTTTGGTTGCGCAACACACAGAAGAAGAAAGTAATCGCAGTGATTGAGTTGATGTACTGAACAGCTGCATTCGACCCCTTTTATACTAGTCACTTAGGCGCCTGAAAGGTCATTCAGGCTCCCTAGCCGTAGCGAATCGAGCGGAAACTTTATCTGTTGCGCAGTCAAACTCTATCCTGGTTAGGCGCCTGAGTGCTGACGTAGATCCTCCACTCAACACACGCCACGTCAGTCTGACCGATGCCCTAGCTCAGTCTCCAACTGCTAGCATTAGGCGCCTGAGTCCCATTCAAGCGCCCTAGTCAAGCTGCTTCAACTTTTTCAGCAGTAACAAGGGTTAGTTCCAAACATACAATAATATATAAATGAAGCATATATGAAACACAGCCAGTGTTGTCTTGGTCTTGATTTTCAAGTTTCAACTGAAACCCTAGGTCGGACCGACTCCTACTATTCCCTCACCGGGGAGTGCATCCTCACCTACTCCTCTTAGGAGAGTTTACCTGTTGCCACCCGGAACTTCCAGTTGGACTTTTGCTCGGTCTCCAAGAACACGAAACTCGATGACGTTCGACCTCGACCCATCTCGACTCCTATCCATGATCCCCGCTCGGCAAAGTCTTCTGCTCGGTCCCCCGGACCAAGTCTTTCTGCTCAGCTTCACTCGCCAAGTCTTCATTGCCCGATCCTCGATCAGGATTTTGTGCTCAACCCTGCAGGTCAAGACTTCTTGCCTAGCTTACCTAGGACTTTCCTACAAACTCCACAAATCTATTAGTACACAATACCAGCTTAACTTGAACCCTTTGCCACTTATCAAAACAATGTTCGATCTGGTGCTTCCGGCACCAACATAAAAAATAACAACTGTAATACATTTTTCTAGTCTTTTTGTGAGCTTGACAACATCTTGTAAGAGGCTTCTCCACCTGCAACGAATAAGTTTTGAAACTAAGCTTTTTCAGTGCCTTAAATTAGCAATCATTTTGGTTGCAACCAAGTAAAATCTGAGTCTCTTACTATTTCTTCAAGTTGTTCATGTTTAAATTAATTATTATCTAATCTGTTATCTTTGTCGAGTTCAAAAATAAAAGATCAAGTTTGTATTTATATGGTTATTCACACCTCCTCTAGTCGGCCTGTGCGAGACCTACACAATATAGGTCAAAATAGCGTGAAATAATGATGAAATCCCTATACACTTCATGCTAATCATATACACACATGACATAAATGATGACATATCACATAGCTAGCTTGACATATAAAATGATATAACATATCACATGCATGACATAGATGCATGCATGACATAGATGCATACATCTAATATATCTACATGACATACATATATGGTATGAGATTGCATAACAGATGTCATAGTTGTCATAATATTATTTGTAAATAAAATATAATTAATAATCTTATTATTATAAATCAAGATTCCTATAATTAAATTAGAAAACAAATTTCTAAATTTTAATTACATATTTTATCTTGGAAATAATTCCCAATTAAGAAGATCTAATTAATTAGGAATCAATTCCCTAATTTAAATCTCATAACAAATTAGAAATTTATGATTAGAAATTCTTAATTAATTCAGAATTTTTCAAATTTAAAAATTTTCTAAATTATTTCTAAATTAAAATTTCCTAAATTATTAAAAAATATTTCCAAATTAAAAGTTTCGAAATTATTTTAGAACTTTCCAAAATTAAAATTTTCTAATAAATTAAAAAAAATTAAAAATAAAAAAATTCATTATAAATAAGAAAAACTTCAGAAATCAATTTATGACTAACTATGACTTATAAAACAATTTGACGATAATGTCAAAACACGATCAGACTCTGATACCACTATTGGAGTGCCCGATGTGGTGTATGTTAAAACATATTTCAAAAATATGCATAGTGAAAAATAAAAAAAATATAATATTTTTCTAAATTATTACATCACACACCACATATATACAATGATAGAACACAATAAAACATGATCACAAAATAAAAATTTTCCTAAAATATTTTTTATTCTAGGTATACCTAACAGATGACGCATAGTGGAAAGGGCATCAATTAGCAAATCCAATGGAGCTTGCCTTTACTCGTATCCATGCCGAGTGATCACCGAGATGACTTCATAAAGCCACGCTTCATTTTTCTCCGATTGTACTAGCCAACCGTGGAGATGAAGCGATCAAGAGAACTTCCCCTCAATCTTATGCCCAACATCTCAAAGTAACTCGACTGCACAAAGGAGAAATCCAACCAAGGATGGTGGCTAGCGGCTTGTAAGTGGCTATCGGTGACTACTCCAACAGAGGATGGCTAGTAGGGTGGTGTGGTCGGAGGGCTAGGCCGACGGCGGTGGTCAACGACGACTAGGGTGGCGGCAACAAGGAGGGGACCTCCTTGTTGTGGGAAACGACCAAGAGGGAGGGAGAGAGAGATTTATACACCTCATCTCCTCATAGAGGGATATTTATATAGCTCTACATTACTTAGAGAGCAAGTCATCTTCCAAACCCAATAAGCAACTCCAACACGATACATTACCATTAAGTTTAAGTTTTGGTTCAAAACCAAACTGCTTCGGTTCATATTTTACCCAAAACATTTTGGTTTATTATTAAAAACACCTTAGTTCATAACTAAACCAAACCCCTTTTGGTTTATTATTAAATCAGAATGAATCTATCTCGCTTATAATAAGTGTGGTTCATCCGCGCTTCCGTTCTAACAAATATCTTTCCATATTTGTCCGTCATTTAGTCTGACAAAATTTTGTTTCTCTCTTGATTTGAGAATCCAATTCTCAACATTGTTTTAAGACTTTTGGATAAACTCATAGTGCGTGTGACCATATAGGATCCCAATTATGTTGGGTGTTTATAATTAACCATTAATTATGAATCGATCATGAGTGACATCTGTTGGTGTCGGAAGCACCAGATCGAACCTGGTTTTGATAATGGCAAAGGGTTCAAAGTTAAGTTTGTATCGTTATCTAATAGATTTACCAAGTGTGCAGGAAAGTCCTAGTTCACCTAGGCACGAAGTCTTGACCTGTAGGGTTGAGCAAGAAGTCCTAGTCGAGGACTGGGCAAGAAGACCTGGCTGAGGGTTGGACAAGAAGTCCTAGTCGTGGATTGGGCACCGAAGTCCTGATCCAGAAGATTGGGCAGGAGTCTTAGCCTAGCGAGGATTGTGGATAGAAGTAGCCGCAGGTCGAGGAATGAACATCTCGAGATCCGGCAATCTCAGAGGCTGAGCAAAACTTCAACCGGAGGAGTCAATTGGCAAAAGGTAACTTCTCCTTAGAGGAGTAGGTGAGGGTGCGTTCCCCGGAAGAGGAAACAGTAGGCGTCGATTCGACCTAGGGTTTTATTTTGAAATCCAAAGTCAGAACCAAGATAGCTCCGACTGTGATTTATTCACTTAATATTTAATTTATACTGTTCTTGGACTAACCCTAGTTGCAGTATTGAATGGAAGTAAATTCTGCATCCCAGGCGCCAGAGAGGACTCAAGCGCCCGAGAAGCCAGGCGCCTGATAGGTATCAGGCGCCCCAGATGGTGTTTCTCAACAAGGGGAGGGGCTGAGCTAGCAGGGTTGCCACGTCAACATCCAAGGCGCCCGTGAGCCATCAGGCGCCTCAAGTATCCCAGGCACCCAAGACCAAAGGATAGGTGTTCGGCCGAGTCTGCGGATAAGCATGTGCCCGATTCACTACATGTGACACGCGCCCCATAAGCCTTAGGCGCATGAGAACTGTATATATAAGCGGCTTCACCCCTTGCTTTCCAACAATAAATTCCATTCAACGCAGAGAAGCTTTCTCGCAACTCAAGCACTCCATCGCTCTTCATACTTCTTCCGTGCTCGAGTTGTTCCACGCAGCAAACGGTCAAGATCAACGACACACCACCCAAGACACTCCGCAACCATTATTGTGTCGTTGGTACAATATTAATTTAGTCGTTTCAATTCTGTACTTTGAATTACATATTTGTAATTGTTATTCAACTTATAGAATTGCCCAACGAAAACGGTCAAGGACTGTGGGCCTTGGAGTAGGAGCTGTTAAAGACTCTGAACCAAGTAAAAAGAAAGTGCGTTAGCATTGTGATTTTATTCTTCCGCTGTGTTTCTGATTATTCCGAAATGTTTACGTAATCGCTATTCACCCCACCCCCTCTATCGATTACAACGATCCCACAAGTGGTATCAGAGCGGGTTGCTCAACCTTGTGAAACCGCCAACTGAGCAGTTTTTCGAAATTATTTTTCCGTTCGTTTTTAAAAAAATTAATATTTTCTCATTTTTCGAGGTTGGTGCAACACCACTCGAATTGCTTTTAAGTTTACCTTTTTTTTTACCGCACTACTAATCCAAGACAAAGTCTTGGAATGAGTTATTTTTGTTTTGGTATTTTTTTTCAGGAATACTAAATGGCCATCCAAGAAGGCTACAGCACCGCTCAACCTCCTCTGTTCTCCGGTAAGGATTTCTCCTATTGGAAAAGCAGAATGGAGGTCCACCTGAAAACTTAGGTGGAAATGTGGATCATCATCCAGTCTAGATTGGAGATCCCGAAGAACTCTCAAGGAGAAGTTCAAGGATATTCTAAGTGGGGTGCTGCACTCAAGAAAAAGATAGAAGTAGACGCAAAAGCCACTAAACCCTTCAATGTGGACTGACGAAGGAAGAACTCAACCGCGTCGGCCCTTCCAGCAGCACTAAGGAATAAATTGATCGAGCTGCATGAGGGAACGTCGGGCATGAGAATTAGTAAGAGGGATCTCCTTCTCAATAAGCTGTATACGATCAAAATGCAAGACGGTGAAACAACTGCACAACTACATGCGAGGATCCAAGAACTTATGAATGGTTTGCACATGATAGGTCACAAGGTAGAAAATGGTGATCTAATCAGGTATACCCTAAACTCGTTCCCAAGGAATTCATTGTTTTGCAGGAAAAGTCCCTGCAAAGCAAAAGAAGAAAAAGGTGCAAACGATACCCGAGTCAGATTTCGACTCAGAGTCTGACGACGACAGAATCGATTATCCGAAGCTGGTCCGAATTGCCCGAAGTCACTACAAAATGATCAAGGGCCAAAGAAAAAAGAAGAAGGTGAACCAGCAAAAGGATGATCGAACCGAACCTTCTACTAGCCAGAAAGCCAAAAGTGAAATAACCTGTTATGGGTGCAACAAGAAGGGCCACTACAAATCAGAGTGTCCCAACTTGAAGGAAAACAAGAAGAACCAAAGGAAGAAGGATCTCAAAGCGACGTCAGACGAATTATCTTCAGAAGAAGAAGAAGAAGTACCACATGCCAACCTCCTCACGCTGACTGCTTCAGAGAATCTCGACACCGAATCGGAATCAGAATCGGAAGAGAATGTTAGAACCGGAAGACTCTCAATTTCGGAAGACGGGCAAATAACGGTAAGAGGTCACCCCGAATCTCAGTTTTACGATTTAATATCTTATCTATCTCGTATGTTGGCCAAAACTAATGTTAGGCCCGAATTCCTCCGACAGGAAGTCAAAATCCTGAAAGAGAGAGTCAACTCTAGTTCCTTAACTGAACCAGTTCAGCAAGGAAGCTCCACTCAAGCCCAAAAACTTGAGGAGGAGAATTCCTCCTTGAAAACTCAGATCAAGGAACTTAGAGTTGCATTGGAACAATTTTCTTTGGGTTCCAAGAGTCTTAACATGATTCTTGGAAAGCAAAAATTAGTTCTGAACCGATCCGGACTTGGTTATCGAACCAACTCACGATATAAATCTTACTACTCTATGTTGAACCCAAGTAGAACCTGAGTCCAAGCATGGGTCCCGAAATTATGCTTGACAAATCAAGCCGGACCAAACCAATATTGGGTTCCCAAGGAAAAGATTCACATCTTGCCTAACCCTTACCAGACTTTAGTTCAGGGGAGCCAATATAAAAACTATTTTTATAATTAGATAAATTGTTTGTCTGTTTTCTGCTTAATGCTTGTTTATTTTATTTTCTGCAAGAATATTATGCTTAGACTTATGAACGGTTAGATAAGGATTTGACTTAATTGAAACTTGCACAACCTAGTATTAGGGTGGAGCGAGATGATAGTACGTTAAGGAAACTTGTCAAAAAAGTCAGGTAGGGTAAGGCGTGCTATATTTGGTCCTATTAGTCAGGTGGAACTAATCGAAGCTACCTCGCCAAACCTCAACTAGTTAGACCAAGGTTTTTCAATAAGTAATTTGAGAATAAAATTTCTTTAAAAGACTTTGTTTAGGAAAGGGTTAATGATCCAATAAGGCTATAGCCAAAAATGGCCTTTGTATTTCGCCAAGACCTGGAAGCCAATTAACGAAATTTATTTTCAACTTATTAATTGTTAAACCTAAATCTAACACAAGTTTCAATTAAATCATAGTATTAACATAAAACTCATTAATGCATCTCACAAAACAGATAAGGATACCTGTTTTGTCACTTAGAAATGGGTGAGATGTTTAGGACCTAACAATGTAGTCCAACCCAACCACTCAATTTTACCCTTAATATACATTTAATCAAATTCAAAAACTTAACTTAATTCAATAAACCATTTTTAAAATTCCAACTTAATATTTTCAAAATTTTAATTTAACATTTTTAAAAACCAACTTAATAATTTTCAAAAAAATCAATTTAACCTTTTTAAAAATCTAACTTAATAATTTAAAAACAAATCAATTTAACATTTTTAAAATTCAACTTAATAATTAAAAAATAATTTAAATTCTTAAAATCCAACTTAATAATTTTCAAAAAAACAATTTAACATTTTTAAAAATCCAACTTAATAATTTTTTTAAAAAAATTAATTTAACATTTTTAAAAATCCAACTTAATATTTTTCAAAAAAAATTACATTTTTAAAATTCAACTTAATAATTTTCAAAAAAATTCAATTTAACATTTTTAAAATTCAACTTAATAATTTTCTAAAAAATTCAATTTAACATTTTTAAAATTCAACTTAATAATTTTCAAAAAATTCAATTTAATATTTTTAAAATTTAACTTAATAATTCCAAAAAATTCAAGTTAACAGTTTTAAAATTTAACTTAATATTTTCAAAAAATTCAATTTAACATTTTTCAAAAATTTAAATTAATCAAAAATTCAACTTAATAATTTCCAAAAAAATCAATTTAACAGTTTAAAATGTAACTTAATGTTTTTCAAAATTTATGTTTTCAAAAATTAACTTAATGTTTTTCAAAATTTATGTTTTCAAAAATTTAACTTAATGTTTTTCAAAATTAATGTTTTCACAAATTTAGCTTAATATTTTTCAAAAATAATGTTTTCAAAGATTTAACTTGATGTTTAAATTTTCAAATAAAACTAAGTCCTTAACTCAACCGCCGTTTTAAAAGTTACACAAAACTCAACTTAGGCCTTGTTTGAACCCGATCAAAAGAAGTCAAGCAGTCGCCTGAGACCTGAGGGGTGCCCGATACTTTATCCCCTCCCAAGGCAGTCAAAGGGTGTCACACCTGAGTCTTAACTAAACTCAAGCGCCCGAGTAAGATCTCGGGCACCTATCTTCTGTCATGGGCGCCTCTTGGCCTTCACGGGCGCCCGGGAAGGGCTATATAAGCCCTCGCCCATGGCACCCTTTCCATACCAAACTCACACCACTTTCTCACTTCTAGGAGTCTTTTCAAGCATCCCAAGTCTTCTTCTCTTCTTCCTCTCCTACAATGCCTCCTCGGTATGTTTTTCAATGTTTATTTTTCTTTTTCAACTTATTATTATTAATTAGTTTAATTGTTGATTATTATTAGCAAACGTCGTTCTATTGAGACTGACCTCAATACCGAACCTAGCCCTGACCTTAGGTTTCCTACATTAGCCATTTTTAACAAATTTGCTACCACTACGTACAAACCCATAAAGACCAGCTATCTGAATAGGGGATTCTTTACCCAGTCCTGTCCTACGACTATGGATGTCATTACCTAATACCAACTAGAACGACTAGTATACTGTAATCATTCAATAAACGCAACTTTGTGTGTCGAGTTTTATAACAACTTGGTCAAAGTCGATGACTTCTGCTACACCACTATTATTCAGACCTTTCCACTTAGCATTTCTTCTTCTTTATTTACTAGATTTCTTAGACTACGACCCTCTCAGTCCACCTTGTTTTGTTATCCTCCTAAGGATCTTCCCTTTGTCGCCCCTTACTCCCACATTACCCTCGACCTTATTTACTCTTATTTTTTCAGACGTGAGAGAGATCCAATGGTTCAGAATTTTGGATCCATCGATCTACGCATCCAGGACTACACCCTCTATCGAGTCCTGGTTCGCTGCATTCTTCCCCTGACTTCAAGGGATGTAGCAGTTATGTGTCCCTTTCACTCATTCTTACTTTACGCGATGATCCATCATCTGGACATAGACATCGGTCTATATATGTTCCAGACGATCATCTATGCCTCTAGCATCTCCACTCACTTTAGAGTGCGGACCCCCTACTGTCACATCCTGACTACACTTTTCCATCATTACGGTCATGATGTTTCTGTCGGAGAGATCATCACGATGATCGAGTTTGACGAAATAGGAATTAGGAACCTTTCCCTAACCGTTGTAGATATCTCGGCCACCGGGGTCATTTCATGGAGACGACGTGGTGCTCCA
This sequence comes from Boesenbergia rotunda, assembly GCA_024364735.1. Classification (NCBI taxonomy): domain Eukaryota; kingdom Viridiplantae; phylum Streptophyta; class Magnoliopsida; order Zingiberales; family Zingiberaceae; genus Boesenbergia; species Boesenbergia rotunda. The sequence goes on along the minus strand of JAGFNQ010006122.1, from coordinate 11,941 downwards.
CCCCAGGTCGACTCGGACGACGAGGTGGACGCTGATGTAGCAGATCTCGCCGCCGAGATCGAGGAGCAGCTAAGAGAGTCTCCACCACCACCCCCTTCGATGACTACGGACACCAGTGCCTCGCACAGATAGAGATGGAGGTTCATAGTCTTCGAGAGGAGATGGAGGCTCATCACGTCGAGCAGATGGATGCCCTTCAGGCCCGACATGATGAGAGGCTTGCAGCAGACCAGGCTCGACATGAGGAGATGATGTCGATGTTTCGGTCATGGTATCATGGCCCTTCTTGGCATCCGGGCTCGTCTTCTTAGTTATTGTACTAGGGATTTGTTTTCTGACTTTGCCTGTTTGTAAAAATTGACTTGATCATCTACATTAGATTTATGCACTCTGAGCTGATCATCATGAGAAATATGCTTAGTAGAATAGGACTATTTTTTTTAAACACCGTTTTATTAGTTTAAAATTTAAAAAAAATAAACACCAATTTTTCAACTAAGTTTTGAATTGTAAAATATTTTTTCGACTTATTTTTTTTTACAAAAATTACCCTCTTCAAAACTAGGGTTTTCAATGCAATGGATTTAGCTTAGGACTTAACCCTAGAATTGCATGCTCCTATAGATCTAGAAGTCAGCATCTCACAAGCACATTAAGGTACTTTGACTGACAACCTAGATTGGGTTGAGATGCTTAGATCTATGTCTTGACTCAAGATGCTTTAAGTCAGTGCATCAAGAGCAGTTGGGGCGATAAAATATATTTGAACAATAATCAAGTTAAGTATTTAAGATTAGAAAGTGTAACCTGATCAGACTACTTAACTTGACTAACCCAAGTGAAAGCGGTTGTTATATAACAGTTAGTAAGTAGCTAACTAGGTTATACAGGGACCAAAAGAAGATAATTTGATCAATTTTTTATGAAAAGTTTTTTCATGCTTGGACTCACTAATATGTTAACTGGGTTCAAAATTTATTAGTTGGGTTAAACTGAGATCAATTCAATTACTTACTGCAATTTCCTTCATTATTTTTACAACGCAAGTAGGCTCTGATACATTATTATTTTTTTCATGCCAATTATGTTTTTTTATCTTTTTTGATATATGGCAAAGGGGGAGAGAAGGAAAAGTTAAGTTAAAAATTATCTTTTTCCCAAGTTAATTTTTTTTTTCAAGTTAAAAAAAAACTTTTTGTTAAGTTAAAATTATTTTTCCCAAGTCAAGTTTCAACATTATTTTACTCATAAAATTTGTGTGTTCAGAAAAGTCAACGTCAAGTTAAAATAATTTTTTTCTCTCTCAAAATAATTTTTTAGTTTGTTACTCAAAATTTTTCTTCAAAAAAGAACATTTTATTACCTGAATAACTTTTTGAGAAAATGCTACTCTTTTTCAGAAAATTCAGCTGGAGAAAAACTTTAAGTTAGAAACTTTTCAAATTTTGTTTTTCTCAAAATTTCCATTACTTAGAAGTTTTCAAAATTATTTTTGGAAAACTTTCAAAATAGAAAAATTGTATATTTTCAAAAGCTTCACGGGGAGATTTTTAAATTAAAAAGAAGTCTTATGCAATGTTTCGAATTTTAGCTAAGTTTTTTTAAATATTGAAAATATTTCTAAGAAAAAAAGGGGAGAGAACTAATTAAAGGGGAGAGTAGAAAATCTATTTGTTCTTTCCAGTGCATAACTAGTATGAATTTGTTTTCTATTTTTTAACTTAACCTTTGAACGATGTTGCTATAAATCAAAAAGGGGGAGATTGTTAGTGCCAGAAGCACCAGATCGAACCTGGTTTTGATAATGGCAAAGGGTTCAAAGTTAAGTTTGTATTGTTATCTAATGGATTTACCAAGTATGCAGGAAAATTTTAGTTCACCTAGGCACGAAGTCTTGACCTGCAGGGTTGAGCCAGAAGTCCTAGTTGAGGACTGGGCAAGAAGACCTGACTGAGGGTTGGGCAAGAAGTCTTGGTCGTGGACTGGGCATCGAAGTCCTGATCGGGAAGATTGGCCAGGAGTCTTAGCCGAGCGAGGATTGCGGACATAAGAGGAGGTGGGTCGAGGAACGAATGTCTCGAGATCCGGCAGTCTCAGAGGCCGAGCAAAAGTCCAACCGAAGGAGCCGATTGCCAAAAGGTAACTTCTCCTGAGAGGAGTAGGTGAGGATGCATTCCCCGGAAGAGGGAATAGTGGGCGTCGGTTCAACCTAGGGTTTTATTTTGAAATCCAAATTCAGAACCAAGACAGCTCCGGCTGTGATTTATTCACTTAATATTTATATTATACTATTCTTGGACTACCCCTGGTTAAAGGATTGAAAGGAAGTAAATTCTGCATCACAGGCGCCTGAGAGGACTCAGGCGCCTGATAGGTATCAAGCGCCCCAGATGGTGTTTCTCAGTGAGGGGAGAGGCTAAGCTGGCAGGGTTGTCACATCAGCATCCCAGGCGCCCGTGAGCCATCAGGTGCCTCAAGTATCCCAGGCGCCCAAGACTAGAGGATAGGTGTTTGGCCGAGTCTGCGGATAAACACTCGCCCAATTCGCTACACGTGGCAGGCGCCCGAGAACTGTATATATAAGGGGCTTCACCCCTTGCTTTCCAACAATAAATTCCATTCAACGCAGAAAAGCTTTCTCGCAACTCAAGAACTCCAACGCTCTTCAGACTTCTTCCGTGCTCGAGTTGTTCTGCACCGCAAACAATCAAGATCGGCGACATGCCGCCCAAGACTCTCCGCAACCATTATTGTGTCGTCGGTACAATATTAATTTAGTCGTTTCAATTTTGTACTTTCAATTACATATTTGTAATTGGTATTCGACTTATAGAATTGCCCAATGAAAATAGTCAAGGACCATGGACCTTAGAGTAGGAGCCATTGAAGACTCCGAACCAAGTAAAAAGAAAGTGCATTAGCATTGTGATTTTATTCTTCCGATGTGTTTTTGATTATTCTGAAAATTTTACGTAATCACTATTCACCCCCTCTAACGATTACAACGATCTCACAACATCTAGTATGACATCATAATCCCTAATTGACCAAAAAATCACAATTAATTCCCGAACTACTTCTAAACCCTTCAATAGCTGCAGTTGGTCGTGTTTTGTTCCTTTTACTTGTCCTTATACCCACTTGGTTTAGAAAATAGTCTATGTGTCAGTCCCTACTAGGCTAACTATGTTATACCTAGCTTAAGTAATACTTCCTCGTCTTGTAAATTCAAATTACTGTGATATGTGTCCAAGAGTCTCGTATGCTTGAATGTTATGCTTTGGCCAAAGAATTTGAGTAACAATACAAATGAGTGTCCAAAGGATATACGTCTCCTTGCAAGGAGTGGTGAATCCTCTATGGGTTATCCAAACACCTTCGGATACTTCGATTTATACCCAATTATCCTAGGTCCACACTGAAGGGATCTATAGGTAAAACTATTTAAAATTGCAGCGGAAATAAGATCCCTCGAGTGATACATGCGAAAGAAAAACTCATACAAAGTGATCTACAATTCCTATCTTATAGGAATACCTTTGTCGCGTGCCCTTCGCTTATCCCGCTAGTCCTTTGGTTAGCCGGATCTCTTGCACGTTCAAGTGTCCGTGCCTCTATGCGTATCCACACGAACACGATTTATGCCTCGGAGAGGAACCACCTTAGTTGTGTTAGCAACTTGGGATGGTTTACAAAGCACAAGAACCTCCACTAGAAAGTTATGGACAAGGAGGAAGAAAGAAGAGGAAGAGAGATGCACCCCCTAGCCTTCGACAAGGGGGTATTTATACTCATCTAATGAATACCAAGGGTCTATGTCCCTTGAGCTCCTCTTATCTTAATGCTAATAAAACCCAATGAATACCAAGCCTCTTGGTATTCCTTGAGACTCTTAATATTTTATTCATCTAATGAATAGAATGTCTCTTAGTCTTCCTCTTATTTATTAAACCCTTTAATGAATATTATCCATAATTAAGTGGTTGAGTCTAATCTAGATGAGTCTAACTCAAATTAGACTCAACCCCATAATCTAATTGGATTCACTTGAGTCTAACTCAATTAATCCAATTCGAATCAAATCTTAGTCAAACCAAGATCAATTAATCTCCGAAGCATCGTGTCCTTAGTGTGTGACCCAATATGTTCTCGTAACGTTGGCAATGTGTCTAAACCACTTTAGACACATAAGTAATGAGCGGCATCTAGCAATGCATCATTGCTACCCAAGTAACAAGAAAAGTAGAGATCCGACTAAACCTCCATGACTATGATAATGTATGACCTTGTCCTTCTATCCTTGATATCTAGATTGACCGATGAGGCATAGACTGTGTCATCCTCAATCAATCTTGTGTTTCTTGATCCCCGAGTAGACTCACTCAAACAAATGGGCACAATATCTCATATTGACTCATTTGAGCATGGTCATACATTTTAGTAGTCCTACTCGATCAAGGGCCCATAGATATCACTCCCGTCATATGGGACGGATAGATCCCATCTACATCACTCACATCCCTCCGCATAATTCATTACATACCCAGTGATCACCTTTATAGTCCACCCTGTTACGGGTGACGTTTGACGATACCAAAGTACATAACTCCTTATGTAGGGAACCGTAGTGACTTCAGGTCTAAGGACTATTCATACCAATAGGCACATGAGAAAGTTTATGACACTCATATGACAATCTATGAAACTTTCTCATGGTGGGTCATTCAGTACACATTCTCCAATGTATACCCATGTGTCAACTTGATATCACATATCTATGACTTGTGAGCTCAAGTCATCAGTTGACCTACATGCTAGTCTCCATGCATTAATATTGTCCTTGAATATTAATACTTGACTAGCAATGGTTTAGAATAGTGTTCTCTACATCATCTCACTATCGATTCAACCAATCGATATAATATAGATAAGAACCTACTACCCAAGGACATTATTATACTTAGTTATTTGACACAAATACAAAGTAAGTATAATAACCAAACATGCCTTTATTAATAATAGAATATGATACAAAATGACCCTAGTCAATCATCACATAATTGGCTCTAGGGCTCCTACTAACAATCTCCCACTAGCACTAGTGCCAATCACTGTAGTATCTAATACCCAGTGACCTGGTATGACCATCATGCTTCTTTTGTGCCAAAGCCTTGGTCAAAGGATCTGCGATGTTAGAATCAGTGTGTACTCTGCATATCCTCACATCTCCTCAATCGATAATCTCTCTAATGAGATGAAAGCGCCGTAGTATATGTTTGGTCCGCTGATGTGACTGAGGTTCCTTAGCCTGTGCAATAGCCCCATTGTTGTCACAATAGAGGTCTATCGGGTCCATAATGCTAGGAATCACACCAAGCTCTGCAATGAACTTCCGGATCCAAACAGCCTCTTTTACAGCCTCAGACGCGGACAATGTACTCGGCCTCTGTTGTAGAATATGCGACTGTGTCCTGCTTCGAACTCTTCCAGCTCACAGCGCCACCATTCAGGCAAAACACATACCCTGACTGCGATCTAAAATCATCCCTGTCTGTTTGGAAGCTTACGTCACTGTAACCCTTTACAGCTAGCTCCTCAGTGCCTCCAAATATCAAGAAATATTCTTTCGCCCTTCGTAAGTGCTTAAGAATATTCTTGACAGCTGTCCAATGACTTTCACCTGGATCTGACTTGTACCTGCTCGTCATGCTCAAAGCATATGAGACATCTAGTTGAGTACAAAGCATGACGTACATGATAGACCCTATAGCAGATGCATAAGGGATCTGATCCATACGGTCTCTCTCCTCCTTAGAAGAGGGACCTTGAGTCTTCGAAAGACTCACACCATGTGACATTGGCAGAAATCCCTTCTTAGAATTCTGCATGGCAAAACGATTAAGCACCTTATCAATATATGTACTCTGACTTAAGCCAAGTAATCTCTTAGATCTATCTCTATAGATCTTGATGCCTAGGATATAGGCTGCTTCACCTAAGTCTTTCATTGAGAAACAATTCCCTAGCCACGTCTTCACAGACTGTAGTGAAGGGATATCATTCCCAATGAGGAGTATGTCATCTACATACAAGATCAGGAAGACAACTGTGCTCCAACTAACCCTCTTGTAGACACAGGGTTCATCTTCATTCTTGATGAAACCAAACGCTTTGATTGCATCATCGAACCGAAGATTCTAGCTTCAAGAAGCTTGCTTTAGTCCATAAATGAATCTTTGCAATTTACATACCTTTCCAGCATGCTCTGGATCTATAAAACTCTCAGGTTGTGTCATGTACACATCCTCGAGTAAATTCCCATTTAGGAATGTGGTTTTGACATCCATCTGCCAGATCTCGTAGTCATGGTAAGCTGCAATAGCAAGCATGATCCGAATAGAATTAAGCATCGCCACTGGTGAAAAGTTTTCATCATAGTCGATACCATGAATTTGTTTGAAACCTTTAGCAACCAATCGCCCTTTATAGGTATGCATGCGTCCATCCATGTCAGTCTTTCTTCTAAAGGCTCACTTACACCCAATGGGTTTAATCCCCTCAGGTGGATCAACCAAAGTCCATACATGGTTAGTGTACATGGATTCTATTTCGGATCTCATGACCACTAGCCATTTCTCAGAATCTGGGCTCATCATAGCTTCTTGATAGGATGTAGGCTCATTCAACTCAATAAGCGTAACGTCATTATGGTCAGACAAGAGAAATGAGTATCTCTCAGGCTGACGACGTATCCTATCAGATCTGCGAAGAGGTTGGTCTACTTGAACAGCTTGTTGTTCCACAACTTCTTGTGCAACAATCTCATGATCCACAACATTTTGTCGTGCCTGTTCAATGTCCATTAAGGCCTCAGTACTATCTGCATCTTGAACTTCTTTAAGATAGATTTTACTCTCACTAGTTCTTCTAGAAATAAACTCCTTTTCTAGAAAAACATCATTTCTAGCGACAAACACTTTGCCTTGTGTGGGATTGTAAAAGTAATATCCCTTCGTTTTCTTGTGATATCCTACAAAATAGCACTTATCAGATTTGGGTCCTAGTTTATCTGAGACTTGACGTCGAATGTAAGCCTCACAACCCCAAATCTTTATAAAAGACATCATGGGACTCTTCCCAGTCTATATCGTATATGGTGTCTTTGTGACGGCCTTTGATGGAACTCGGTTATGTATGAAAGAGTCGTCTCTAGAGCGAATCCCCAGAAGGAAGTAGGAAGGTCTGTCTGACTCATCATCAATCGTACCATATCTAATAGAGTACGATTTCTCTGCTCGGACACATCATTCCATTATGGTGTTCCAGGTGGAGTGAGTTGGGATATGATCCCACATTCTGCTAGATGGTCACAAAACTCTTGGCTAAGGTATTCACCACCTCGATCTGATCGAAGCATCTTAATACTCTTGCTAAGTTGGTTTTGTACTTCACTTTTGAATTCTTTGAACTTTTCAAAGGATTCCGACTTGTGTTTCATGAGATATACATAGATGTATCTACTGACATCATCAGTGAAAGTGATGAAGTACTGATAGCCTCCTCTAGCTGCGACATTGAAAGGTCCACATACATCAGTATGTATGAGTCCTAACAAGTCTGTCGCTCTTTCGCCGTGTCCACTAAATGGAGTCTTGGTCATCTTGCCTAGAAGACAAGATTCACATGTCTCATATGATTCAAAATCAAATGAGTCCAGTAATCCATCCTTATGGAGCTGGGATATACGACTCTCATTTATATGTCCCAAGCGACAATGCCAGAGATACGTTTGGTTCACATCATTGGATTTGAACTGTTTGGTATTTATGTTATAGATTGGGTTTTCTAGGTCTAGAACATAGAGTCCATTCACAAGTGGTGCATTACAATAGAACATGTCATTTAACATTATGGAACAACATTTGTTCTTTATGATAAATGAAAAGTCTTTCTTGTCCAAACAAGATACTGAAATTATGTTCTTAGTCAATGCAGGTACATAAAAGCACTCCTCTAGTTCTAAGATAAGCCCAGTGGACAAAGACAAGGAATAAGTTCCTACAGCTATGGCAGCAACTCTTGCTCCATTGCCTACTCGTAGGTCCACTTTGCCCTTTGTCAATGATCTAGCTCTTTGAAGGCACTGCACATTAGTACAAATATGATATGCGCATCCGGTATTTAATACCCAAGAAGAAGAGATAGATAGATTGACTTCTATAACAAAAATACCTGAGGCAGAAGTCTCACTTCTTTTCTTCTTTACTTCCTCCAGGTAGAATTTGCAGTTCCTCTTCCAATGTCCGGTCTCACCACAATGGAAGCAGGTCCCTTCCTTAGGCACCTTATCTTTAGCCTTGGATGTAGTAGAGTTGGCCTTGCCTTTGGCTTGGGTCTTACCCTTGCCTTTAGGCTTCCATTTGCCTTTGCCCTTTTGTACCATTAGTACATTACTGGTTTTGGTTTTCTTGAGATTAGGTTCAGCAGTTCTTAACATGCTGAGCATCTCAGGCAAAGGCTTGTCAATTTCATTCATGTTATAGTTCATGACAAATTGATTGTACCCTTTGGCAACGGTTGCAAGATAAGGTCCATAGCCAATTCTTGGCCCAGTGAAAATCCGAGTCTTTCAAGGTTCTCGGCATACCCAATCATCTTGAGTACGTGAGTTCCTACAGGAGTTCCTTCTTGCATCTTGCATGCAAATAGGGCTTTAGACACCTCAAATCGCTCGTGCCTAGCTTGCCCTTGATATAGTTATTTTAGATGCTCAACCATCTCATATGCATTCATGTTCTCATGTTGCTTCTGAAGCTCAGAGTTCATGGTGGCAAGCATAAGGCATAATACATCAAGTGCATCATCCTGATGCTTCTTGTAAGCATCCTTTTCGGCACGGGTAGCGGTAGCGGTGGGTGCTTCTGGAAGAGATTGCTCTAGGACATACAGTTTTCGTTCTTATTTGAGGACTATCCTCAAGTTTCTGTACCAGTCCAGGAAATTAGCTCCGTTGAGCTTGTCCTTCTCAAGGACGAATCGCAAAGAGAGAGTATTTGACGTGTTAGATGACATGGTGATCTACAACAGTAAAATTATGCAAAGATAAGTATCATATCTAATTCATTTAATTAGGCCTTTAATTAAATGACGCTCCCACTGAATCGTAGAGCTTTGGTTGGGGCTAGTCATGGATGTAGGCAAACTCAATTTACCAACACTACCAGCTCCAAACCAAATAGCAATCATTATTCATGTGGGACAAGATCCATATTATACTTCATCTTGAGTTAACTTTAGCTAATCGCCCAAGACTTGGTATAATTAGGTAGGTAACATTTTACCAATTACATCTCATGCAACTCTTTGAAACAAAGGGCTAAGATCCACATTACACATCATCTTGAGTTAGCTTTGGCTAATCGCCCAAGATATGGAATAATTGTTCTCTTACCCAATTTTCCTAACTTTTGGGATATGCCTCCAAGTTTCTCAATCTAATTGAGAGGACTTAGTTAAGTCTCACCCAAAGTTTGATAGCGGGGCATCACAATTGTCCTCTCACACTCTACCAAGATAAAATACGTTGCTTTGCTTTGGCAAACCCAACAACAATGATCGAGGTAGTTTATGAGTACCAAACTTTGGTAGGCATATTGAGTTGACTTAATTAAGATAAACATCTAAGCATGCATCACATACACGCACATAGCATATATCAACATATAAGTAAGAAAATGTGACATGGTTATGGCCCGTATACTACGATCTTCTCAAGCCAATGAGAAGATCGATGGTCAACCTAGGGATAACATCTTCTCCAAGTGCATCCTTCGTTCATCGTGTGTGGTCAGCATCCTTCTTGTAACTTCATTCCTCAATAGACACTCCACTGCTCCTTTTGTACATTACAATGTAGGAAAATTCGAGTTACATTCAAGTCTAAATCTATTTTTTACAACTAGGAAAAATAGAGGCAAGGCACGACACGCAGACCGTATTATGAATTACAACATGCACACACACATACATCCAATCACATTGGGGTTAAGTCCATAACCATGCACCATGTCATCAATCACATACAATAGATTTAGGACATCAATTTTATTATGATTGTAAAAATGCTCATGAGTCGAAACCATAGGTTATAAAATTTGTCAAGTACATTCGCATCATAGCACACTTCCATATTTCATATGATGATGCTATAGACTTTTAATTTGATCAACACAAACTTTTGTATCTCGACAAATGCTCATACATTATACAATCTATAATAAAATTATATCCTACTTCTATATCACATATAAAAGTTTTCTAAACTTTGTACGATCATTCGGAAGTGGCTCTGATACCACTGTAGGGATCAATGGGTAAAAATATTTAAAATCGCAGTAGAAATAAGATCCCTCGAGCGATCCATGCGAAAGAAAAACTCATGCAAAGTGATCTACAATTTCTATCTTATAGGAATACCTTTGTCGCGTGCCCTTCGCTTATCCCGCTAATCCTTTGGTTCACTGGATCTCTTGCACGTTCAAGTGTCCGTGCCTCTATGCGTATCCACACGAACACGATCTACGCCTCGGAGAGGAACCATCTTAGTTGTGCTAGCAACTTGGGATGGTTCACAAAGCACAAGAACCTCCACTAGGGAGTTATGGACAAGGAGGAAGAAAGAAGAGGAAGTGAGATGCACCCCCTAGCCTTTGACAAGGGGGGTATTTATACTCATTTAATGAATACCAAGGGTTTATGTCCCTTGAACTCCTCTTATCTTAATGCTAATAAAACCCAATGAATACCAACCCTCTTGGTATTCCTTGAGACTCTTAATATTCTATTCATCTAATGAATAGAATGTCTCTTAGCATTCCTCTTATTTATTAAACCCTTTAATGAATATTATCCATAATTAAGTGGTTGAGTCTAATCTAGATGAGTCTAACTCAATTAATCCAATTCGAATCAAATCTTAGTCAAACCAAGATCAATTAATCTCCGAAGCATCCTCTTCACTTGCCTCCTTCATCTAGTATATAAGAGGGAGGAATGGAAGAGACAACTTAGCACTTAAGCATTTGTCTTTTCATCCACCAAAAACTCCTTCCCTTCTTCTTTCTTCTTCTAGCCGAAACCCACAAGGGTTTCTTTTCCTTTGAAAAGCTTCACCAAGGACTCCATCTTGAAGATCTAAGGCTTTCTACAAGGCTACAAGGGCTAAGGAGAAGTTTAGGGTCAAGAAGGTTTCTCTTTTATTTTTATTCAAGGATTATATCCAAGATAAGGAAAGGTAAGACCCCCTCACCTGTGGTTTGATAGCTTCCAAGTTGTTTGTCATGCTCTAAGTTCTTGTTGGCATACTATGTTGAGAAATCCATAGTTAGGGCTTGTGAAGGTTTCGGCCAAGCAAGTTTTTGAGGCTAAAATCATATTGAAAACCCCTATTATGTTTCCTAATGTTTACTCATGATAAGTTAAGCATAAAAGTATGATTTTGTAAGTTTTGTAGCACCCTAAAACCCCCTTAGGGTTTTGGCCACATCAAGGTACCATGGCTAGGTGTAAACTCCAACCCTTCAAGCATGATTAGTATGTTTCCTATGATATCTTATGTGTAATAATGGTGATTTATATGAATTTTTCCTATGGGCTTATTACCCTTCTAGGGTTTCGGCCAATTCATGGTTTAGGCCTAGGACTTAGGGTTAAATCCAATCAAGGGTTCAAAGGGTTTTCTATGGCATAATATGTAGTGTATTGGATGTTAATCATGACCTATGTGAAAACATCCAATTAAGGGTGTACCTAGGATCTAAGGCATGCACAGGTGTAGGTCATAAATCATGATCTAGAAAGTAAATTACCAGGATACATGTAAGGTACTACTCGCGATCAATTCCTACCGTGTACGAGCTATGCAGGAATAAATAGGATATAT
>JAGFNQ010006121.1:115963-172616 GCA_024364735.1 Boesenbergia rotunda | reverse complement strand
TTTCAAAAGACTCTAAAATGCTATGGGATAACCTAGAGGGATACATTTATTCCTAATCATGCAAGAAAAAGTGTCCAAAAGAAATAACATGGTATTTACAATGACTTTTATTCATGCTACTCTACTCACGTGTTTATTAGCAAGAACTCATTTTAAGAGTGAAAACATGCAATAAAGGAAAAGGCAACAAAGATCAAACTCCCTTTTATCTCTGGCGGTCGGAGTCTGTCAAGAAATAGCCTCCACCGTGGTAGTAGAGTCTGGGTGTGCGAAAGAGCTTCTTCCATTTGTTCAACTTTACAGTGCATCGCTCCCCCACACTTAGACTTTACAGCAACCTGTTCAGGTGGACGAAGGTTATTTAAATACAAAACCCAAATAAGAGGTAGAGTGTTTTGAATTAAAGTAAAATCATCTCCTCCCTCTTTATTCTTTTTGGAACACCCTTCAGGAGGTTTGAGCCTGTTCAGATGAAGCTCCCACTCCAGAAGTCTTCTGGACCCTGCAAAACCATGTAATACCCCTCTCAAGCGTGCAGGGTAAGAAAGAAATGAAATAATATCAGTCTTTGCAGAAAATGTATCCAAAAATGCATCACATCCAATAAAATCAATTTTAGGCAACTCAAAGAATTTTTCACAATGAATATCTACCCAAGATGCATCAAGAAACTTATCATAATCAATGAAATCTATTTTGGATACTTCAATGAAATTTTCACAATTATTTCCCAAACATGATATATCAAGAATTCTATCACAGCCAATAAAATCAACTTTTGGTACCTCTCTTGATGTTTCCAAAAAAGTAAAAGAAATACTTACCTGATCGCGCTGAAAAATACCTGGAGGTTCCACAATGATAGATGTGTCCATAGCTCCCTCCTGGTCAAGTATAGGTTCCATATCAGGTTCAAGTTCTAGTAAGCACTCTACTGGTACAAGTGATCCTTGGGGCTCTGTGCAATCCCCTACACTTTGAATCTCAACAGAAATAGGTGATCCTTGGGGCTCTGTGCAATCCCCTACACCTAGAAAAACCTCTCCAGCTGGAAATACATCTGAAAAATCTTCTGAAAATTCCTCAGTCTCAGCAGTAATTACTCTCTCAACCTCCTCTGAATACATAGCTCCTCCAGAAAAATCAGGTAAAAATCCCTCAGCCTCTAACTCTGTCTGCTCCAGCTTCTCAATAATATCCATGCTCCTGATGGAGTGATCCTCTCTCGGATGCTTCATAGCATCGAAAAGGCTAAACTGGACTACTGTGTCTCCCACCTCCATCGAGAGTGTGCCAGCATAAACATCAATCTTTGTTTTGGCAGTCTTCAGAAAAGGCCTCCCAAGGATGAGTGGGGATCTACGTGCAAGATACTCTCCCTCCATGTCTAGAATGTAGAAGTCCGTAGGGAAAATCAACTCTTTCACTTTAACCAACACATCTTCAATAACTCCTGCCGGGCGGTCTGGCTCCTATCTGCTAGCTGAATCACAACTCCAGTGGGCTGTAGAGGACCAATGCCAAGCATCTGGAAGACTGTCCTGGGCATGACATTAATAGAAGCTTCTAAATCAAGCATGACATCATGTAGCGTTGTGCTCCCTATCTCACAAGATACAGTGAACATGCCAGGGTCTTCACATTTCTGAGGTATAGCATGGATAAGTGATGAAACATTCTTCCCCATGCTGACCAACTCATTTTCCTTAAGCTTCTTCTTATGAATACAAAGATCTTTCAAAAATTTTGCGTACTTAGGAACCTGTTTAATCATTGTCAGCAAGGGTACATTAATTTCGACTTTACTAAAAAGTTTTACCAGCTCATTGTATTCTTTTACTTTCTCCTCCTCCACGTATCTTTTGGTTGGAGTTTTCCCCTGTGGAAAAGGCAAGGGTACCTTAAATTCTTCCTCTTGAACCGAAATGGGAGGGGCTGATTTTTGAGCTGCTGCCCTGTTTGGAATGGCTGCTGTAAAATCTGTTTCGCCACTGATTTATGCTTCGTTTTCCACCAAAATTAGAGGATTGCTAGATGAGGAAGTTGGGCACGGGCTAGGGGTGGAATCAGCTGAATTTGAAGACGTTTCATGCATGTTCTGAGCTTGAATCGAAGTTGCTATCCGGTTTTCTGGAAAATCTGCTCTCGGACTCTTTGGAGATGAAGTGACCTTCCCACTCCTCAAATAAATAGCACTCACGTTTCCTTTAGGATTAGGAACAGTTTGGGAAGGTAGTTGACTTAATCCTTGAGCTTGATTCTGATTGATCCCACTAGCCAATTGACCCAATTGCCTCTCAATGTTGTGATTTTGTTGTTGTTGTTGTTGGAACATTTGTTGAAACATTTCCATCATTTGTTGATGCTGCGCATTTCCTCCACTTGAGCTCCCATACCCTCCTTGGTTAGCATAGCTCCTTGACTGATTTTGAAAGGATGAATTAGTCGGCTGAAATGGTGGAGCTTGCTGATTTTGTTGAAAACAATGCTGTTGGGGCTGATTAAAGGACTGATTAGGCTGTTCATAGGGCTGATTAAATGGCTGATATGCTTGGAAACCTTGCTGGGAATTGTAGGGCTGAAAGTTCTGATTTTGAGGTGGAAAATTAGGTGGCGAGGGCTGAAAACTCTAACCTTGAAACCCTTGATTGTAGGGCTGGAAATTCTGATTCAAGGGCTGTGAAGGCTGAACATTTTGTTGGTTTTGAGCTTGGAAAGCTGGGAATGATTGAGAACCTTGCTGCCCTTGATGATATTGCTGAGATTGAGGTTCGAATTGCTGAAATTGTTGCTGAAATTGTTGTTGAAATTGTTGGGAATTAGGCTGAAACGGAGGCTGAAAATTTTGGTTTGATGGCTGAAAAGCTTGCTGATTGTTCTGAGTTTGTTGGGGCTGCTGGAAATCCTGTAAAGGCTGCTGTGAGGGCTGACTTTGAGGGTCTTGTTGGCAAAAAGCATTCCCGTACCTCAAGTTAGGATGATTCCTCTAACCGGGGTTGTAAGTAGAGGAATACGGATTGTTTCTTGCTGGAAATTGTCCTCTTACTAATGTTGCTACTGTCTCATCCTATTGAAGGGTGGGGCATGAGTCTGAGGTGTGCTCTAGACTAGAGCAAATGCCACACACACATATCATTTGACTTGACTGTGGAGGTACTGAAGGAGTTGAGCCTTGATTTACATTATTAACCTTCAACTCCTTAATAAGTGATGTGATCTCTGCCAATCTCTCAAGCATCTTATCAGTAGGAACTACCTGAACTTCGCCTACTCCTCTGGTGGTCAAGGCTCTGCTCCCAAATTGTTGGGAATTCTCAGCCATATTAGAAATTAGCTCCCTAGCTTGCATTGGCGTCTTGTTCACTAGGGCCCCTCCAGCTGCAGCATCTATCATGACTCTGTCCATCTGTAGCAATCTCTCATAAAAATACTGAATCAATAATTGCTCACTGATCTGATGCTGGGGGCAACTTGAACACAGCTTGTTAAATCTCTCCCAGTAATCATATAGTGTCTCGCCCACCACTTGCTGAATTCCACAGATGCTTTTTCTGATTATAGCTGTTCTGGAGGCTAGGAAGTACTTTTCCAAAAATGTCTTCTTCATAGCGATCCAACTAGACACATGTCCTGTAGGCAGATAATAAAACCAGTCTTTTGCTGCTCCTGTCAGTGTGAAAGGGAAAGCTCTCAGCTTGATGTCTTCTTCAGAAATGCCCTGAGGCTTCATAGTGGAGCATACCACATGGAATTTGTGCAGGTGTATGTTGGGATCCTCTCCAGTCAATCCCTGAAACTTTGGCAGCAAATTAATAAGTCCAGATCTTAACTCAATATTCCCTCCCAGCTCTGGATAAGCTATGCTGGAGTACTGAAATGCAGCATCTGGTGCTGCGAGCTCCTTCATGGTTCTTTGGTGGTCTGCCATGTCACTGCCTGAGTGAGTGAAGATAGTCTGAATAGGAGGGATATCTGTAGTCTCAGAAAGAATGCCCTGGCTCCTCCTGGCTCTGAAAGTCCTCTCAATCTCAGGGTCAAATTCTTCTAAATCACCACCTGAAGACCTGGTCATAAAACAAAATAAATCGCAGTAAAAGTGGATAAAGAGATAAAACAAATAGAATTAAATCAAAAGATATAACAATAAGCACAAAAATAAATCAAGAATGATATAAAATAAGTGCTCAAGCAAAAATCAAACAAATCAACTAGTAGTTCCCCGGCAACGGCGCCAAAAATTTGATAGGCCCAATCTATGTGTTACGAATGTGGGTCTCAAATTTAGATATGAATAAAATGCTGGAAACCCTTTTTACAATCAAAATATGAAAATGTAGCAAAGGTGCCACAGGTCGTATTTTTCTCGGAGCTAGTTGATATAATTTGATTCTAACTTGGTTTATGTGTCATTTGTATTTTTGGGTTTCAAATAAGTAATTGGGTTTTGGGTTTGTTCGTAATTCAGAAATGGAAGCAGAAGAAGAAAAACAAAGGAAAAGGATTTCAACTAAACATGGCAACTAAGAAATTAAACCTAGAGGAAACCTACTCAACCAAAGTAGCTAAATCGAACTGAAAAGGGAACACAATGGATATTAAATACAATCTTATTGCTGAGCAATTGAATGAGTTCAATTATGGCAGGTTTCGGAACAAACAAGTTCAACACAACTCAATGCATACGAAATTTGAAATCAAACAAACAATTTAACTTAACTACAAGTTTAGGCAGCTAACCAATGCAATAAAATTTAGAAATGCTAAATATGCTACCAGTTGGCTTCAACACTTCGATACACCAAGAAACTAGTGAAAAATCTGATGTAAAAACAAGGCCCAAAATGGATTGGCACGCAAGCTGAAATCTGTGTGCCAAAAACTGAATTCTTGTGCCTAAATCTACTTCTAGCAGTTCAGAAATGAAGCTGACCGAATGAAATTTGAAAAGAAAACTATCAATTAAGAACTTGGCAGGAATGGATGAAGAAACCAGACACAAACAGCTCACTTTAGACACAACCCGAGCCAAAGAAAATGATGCAGAATTGAAGGAAAATGCAGTAATGAAAACAGAATTTCAGAAATGGGGTGCTAGCTAAGCTGGAAACGTGGACTGAATTGCAGGGGACTAAAACCAAGTTCTATGTTAACTAAGCAAGCATATATCTAACTCTACTGCAGGAATTAACACAACTAAAATGCAGAGACAATTTAGCCAACAAACAACCTTGAGACAAACTAAGAAATCAGCAGAAATTGCGGTAATAAAAGTGGCACGCTATTGGAATTTGGCACGCAAGAAATTGACAAAGAAATAAGCTGAAATAACATTCAATTTATCACTAACAAACTTCTAAACTACTTAACTTAAAGATTAACAACCTAATTAAACGAAACAATTCAGAAAACAAACTACAGCTGATGAAACTGAAATTCTAGAACAGGACAGATTACAGCATAAGTTAAACTACAGCAGAAACTAAATTGTAAACCAATTAAACTACTCCTCAACCCTTCCTCAGCTTAAGAACTTCTTGGTCGTCAAGCAAGAGCTGGCTTCGAACCCCTAGGCTCAGCAAATCAGTGGAAATTCGTTTCTGAAGTCGATTCTGTTCCAATCTGCGCTTGGTTGGAATTTACAATCCGAATCTCTCTATCTCAATTGGTGGAGCTGCGATGATGAATTGGGAAGCTTCTGAGCTCACCTAAGAACCCCTACAAATGGCTCAGAAGCTTGGAGATGGACTGTGGAAGAGAAGACAGTGGTCGGACTGAGGAATTGCCGAAACCCTCAAGCAATCCCTGTTCCAGCGCAAATGTGCAGAATTCTTCAAGCAACGATCACCAAAGACTCAATTCTTGATCTGGGATGGAAGTTGAGGTGGTCACGCCTTCTTGGAAGAGAAATCTAAAGCAGCGATGAAGAACGGCGAAGAACAGCGAAGACGTGACGAAGGGAAGAAGCTGCGCAATTTTTGATTAAATACTTAAGCATGGACGGATGTGATTGATTTGAGGAAATCCAACGGCGGATCTTGCTCTGATTGGAGCCAAACTTTGATGATGATGATCTGGGGTCAGGATCTGCCTTGTGGTAGCTCGGATTCTCCAGATATGCAACGGATGGTCCAGATCAACCTAATCTTTGAATGGACGATCTAGAACCCTCCAAGCTTGATCCAACGGTTGATTTAGCTCTCATTGGGATGAAATCTTCATATCTTGATCAGAGTGCTTGATCAACCCTAACCCTAGCTCGGATTGCTTCAGATGGTCCCGGATGGCTCAGATCTAGCCGCTTTTGAATCGGACGGCTCGGATTAATCGTAAGCTTGATAAATCGATCCGGTTCACTTCCGACTCAAGTTTGACCCAATATGCTCTAGGTCTAGGATCCTTTCATGCATACAAAAATATATCAGAAAATTAGTGGCCAAATAATCCAAAAATGTGTAATTTTGCAATTAAGTCCAAAATAAGAGTAAATCCTAAAACCTAGGGCAATTTCACAATTAATCATTAAAAACATAGGTCAAACAGGGATTTTAGCAACTCAAATGATCAATAAAATGGAATCTATCAGTTAGCTAGACATTCAAGTGAGATCTCTTCCTTTTATGCTTGAGATCTCTCTTGAAGTCTTTCCAAGTGGGGGGAAGTTTTTCAATCAAAGAATTAACAATTATTGTCTCATTCATGACCAAATTGTGTTGAGAAAAATGGTTTAACATTCTTTCCAATTCAGTGAATTATTGCATGATGGGCCTATTGTCCATCATCTTATAATTGAAGAATGTTGAGACAAGAAATTTCTTACTTGTGAAGTCTTCTCTCATATACCTTATCTTAAGTTTTTCCAATAGCTCCTTGGTAGTTCCTATCGTAAGGTAGATGTCAAACAGGTTGTCCCCTATGACATTGAGGATGTGACCTCTACAGATTTCGTTGTTCGTCTCCCACTTCTATTTTACATGGAGCTCGTCCAATGTCTCCTTCTTCTCTTCTTCATGTGTTGGCTTTGGGGTGTTGAGCACATAAACTACCTTCAGGGCCTCCAAAAGGAAATGAACCCTCAATAGGGTTGAATGCACATGAGAGGGGGGGGTGTGAATCACATATGTTTTAAAATTGTCACTTTTCAGATTTTATAAAATTTCGAGTGCATAGCGGAAACTTGAGAGAAGCACAAAAAGAAGCAAAAACAATGACACCAAGATTTTTACATGGTTCAGAGTCTTAGGTGACTCCTACTCTTAGGCCTAGTTCCCTTCGACCTTTTCGACGGATAATCCATTAATATTCTCTACCGATAAACTCCCGATAGAGTGATCGAGTACAAATAAATAATCGGGAAGTGCAACAACCCTATACTTCCCTATTTTCGATATTGAAAGTACAGAAATAAACTTTCGTTACCCAACACAATAGTAGACTTATGGTCATGTTTGGGTGTTGGGATCAGTCTTCTAACAGTGGTCGATCATAGTCAAGTCATAGCAGGGTTATAACACGAAGATGGGGAAGCAAAACGATCACTTTAGCTCAAGAATGGAGTGTAGAAGTTGTTGTTTGAAGCTTGCTCTCGCTGCTCTTTTATAGACCATCTAAGGCGCCTCAAATCTCAAATTTTTATCAGATCCGAAGCTTGCGTAGCTTATCCTCTGGAAGGCGCCTTCGATCCCAACTAAGGCGTCTCAGTTCCCAACTGAGGAGCCTCTGATCCAAGCTAAGGTGCCTCAGTCCGCTGAATCCTCATCTTCAATGATAGCTACGCCGAGGCACCCTCAAACATTAAAGGCGCCTCGTGTCCCAACTGAGGTGCCTCGGGCACCATTCATTAGAGGTTAATTTTTGCATTTAAGACCCTGCAAAAAGTGTTAGTCTAAAAGTCAAGTAGACCTTATAAAATAAAGTTAGCATGTGTATAAAACAAAGTAAATGAAATTAGTATTAATTAGATCATGTCTTCTCAAGATCAAAATCTAGTCAAGGCCTCAATTTAGAACTCCAAAATGGTTCTAAGTTGGACCATGCCTAAAGTCCCACTGGGGATTTGTCCTCACCAGATTTTGCTCTTTCAGTGACTTACCTCACCTATCTTGTGCAAACTTTCTTAGCTTCTTAACCCACCAGATCTTTCAGCCAACCATCAGGTCTATTGGACCCAGTTGGACTTCATACCAAGCCTCCACAAACCTGGGCTTCAGCTAGTTGTCAAGCCTCATGGACCCAGCTAGACTTCCTTCTAGGACTCAACCACCATTGAGATCAGCCTAGTGTTAGGTCCTAAGTCTTTAAATCTTATACACTTGGTATGAAGGTTAAACAATAATACCCCTAACTTTAATCATTTGTCATACATCAAAATCTATGTTTGATCATTAGTGAAAACTGCACCAACACCTTTTTCAAATGGATGAAGTTGCCGCCATCAAACCTATCAAGCTTAACTATACTAGATGTCAAGTTTTTCACAACACTAGCCATTTTGGGTAGTAGCATGTAAAACCTTAAGACTGTTGTAGAAATTCGAGAATAGTACTCAAGAATAAGACCACTCTAAACTCCAAATCGTGTTTCAAATACTATTATTAAGGCTTTATTTGGTCAGTAAATCGTGCAATACATACACCAAATATCCTTTAGGATTTGATGAAACCAATTGTCTTTACTTTGCACTAAGTAAGACAATTTAGAAAACAAGTAAGAAAGAAGAGCAAGTGTCACACCCATGGGGGACCAGCATGTCTGATGGCAAATTGATAGTATCTCCCCAGTACGACAAACAATCTGAGATATTTATACATAGCCTATACGGTTCCCTCATCTACCTCGGCCAACATGGCCGAAACATAGCATATAAGGGAAATAAAATTCATCACAAACTGTCGAGTGGGTAAGGTTGCGACAACTGTATGTACTCTGCCACTACTGCTCCGGAGTTACCGAGTGGACAGGAGGCAAGTGGAGTACCACACTCCTACCCATGTGAATGGGGGAACACCGCTCTCATTTTCTCATATCACCAAAATGAGAAGGGATCCACCAAATACACATCGCTCCGATCTACGACTACCCCTGAGTGGTTGAGCATGTCCTGATAGTAGCAACTGCCCACACTCCGACAACAACTAACCACTTAGTGGTCGAGTAGGCAGATCCTGATATGACTGTCGACCCGTCTCAATCACAAAAGAGCCAAGGGTCAACAATTATGCAACAATACAAGGATGCTACATGACACTAATCAATGCAATACCCACCAAATCATCATCCATACAATAATATGGCATGCATAGGTTTAAATCAAATATCATAACCTAACTATCATGTAACTAGGTATACAGGTGAAAGTATAACTAATGGTTAACTTAATGTCAGGTATAATGTGACACAACCAATCCTAAGCACACGTTTACACATGTGTACTCTACAGAGTAAGAGTATCAAAGTGAGACTGTTTAAATATATAACATGATTATCATAAGTCCAAACAGCTAAGTATCAAACGGGATAATAAAAAATAGATAAAAAGTAATAACTTACTGTTATCATAACAATAAGTCATGCATACAATACTAGAACTAAGGAGACAAGTCAAAGATATCCGCCTCAATGGAGAAGTCCACAATGTGGGAATCCCCCCCCCCCCATCCAGGAATCTAGAAATAATTAGTGTCATGTATCAAAGAACATAAGTTTAGCTATTTTCATAAATAGTAATTAGCTAATCTAAATACTTAACTACAACAGGATACATTCTAAATCATTTGTACATCATCAAATCCCTATTTAATGATGTACTCCCAATCAACCCAATGTGTTGAGATTAGGGTGGCCACGAACTAACCCAAAACCTAATCTCCAAGATCTACAAATCGTAAATTAGAACTCCAAGACAATCGACCCCAAAGCGATACGATTTCTCATGACAACAAGCTACCATTAGTTTTTAAATCTAACTCACAACAACACATGATCAATGGAAACATGATAATGCTAAACCACTCAACACATGCTCACGACAACCCAAAGTGGCACAAACACCCACCACCATTAAGTCAATATCCAAGTTCCACAATTCATCAAAAACAAATCCAATCCAACTGAACTTTCTACCATCACAAAGTTGAGCTCACAAACCAAGCCTAATTCTACAAGGAAACTCACGGCATCATCATAACAAGGAAGAACCAAGAAACCAAAATCCAGTTCATCCTGCCAATCCAACAGAACCATAACACATTTTCCATCCAAGATCAAACTCATCTCATGCCCATATCTCAAAATCAAAGAGTTACAACTCTAATCAAAAATCAAAAATCATTCAAGAAGATAGATCCGAAAATCAAACATCCATTCCATACACAAACTCAAACTCCACCCCAAGCATAGCATAGCAAGAGATCCAAATAGAGAATCACAAAAACCAAATTAGCCATCTTAAGATGAACTCTAACACCGTAACCCTTACTTGAGATGGTGCGTCGACATAGACTTCCTTGATGGATGATTCCTTAATTCCCGAATCCACCTCCAACACCCGAATGGTAGATTACCACAGAGAGGATTGACCCTGGATTGGCACCCCATTGCATCACCAAGAGGAAATCAGAAGTTCTTCTAATGTCGTCAGCGCAAGAAGGTTCGAGTGGGGTAGTTCTTCTTCATCCTCCGAGGATGATTCGCCCCACATAACTTGGAGCACTTTCTTTCTTCATTGCTTTTTCGTCTCTTTCATGTTGGGACACTCCGATTTGATGTGACCCTTCTTATTGCACCTATAATAGGTGATCTCTGTCTTGTTCTTCTGGGTTGTGCTTGGTTCAATCAATCACCCTTTGACTGAACCGATTTCTTCTTCTTCTGACCCTTGTTCTTCTTGTACATCCTTCATACTATATTGACTAGCTCAGAGTAGTCAATGTCATCTTTGTCAGATTCTGAGTCAGAGTCATACTCGGGTTGACGTTGCATCTTTTTCTTCTTGATTTTTTCTGCAACTAAAGCAATACCTTTCTTGACCTATGTTGTATTAGTTTGTTCGTGTAATTCAAGTTTAGAAAATAAACCATCTAACTTAATTCATGTTCTGAAAATAATACCTTTCTTGGTGGTTGAGCTATTTTGTTAACAGTTCTCTCCTCTATTAAAGGGAAAGCTTTGGGGCATGAAGAAGTGACGAAATTGTGATTGAAAACCTTCTAGTTTGCGCTCAAAGCTTCTAAAGCTCAATCTCTTCCTTCTAACCTTAATTCTCAATCTTGTAAAGGGAAAGAGTGTTTTGTGAACGGTTGCACTCCACAGAGAAGGAGTGAGTTCTAGCCGGAGATTGCCAGGGACTAATCCTCCGACGAATTGAGGGATCGTCCAACTCAAGGACAAGGCGTAGAATAGAAGCAAGTATTCTCCGAACCATGTTACATCGATAAGTGTTAGTGCTTGTATTTGTTGATGCAGTCTGGCCCTGATTGTTGTTTTGGTGTTGACAACGATTTTAGTTTAGGTTGATGACGATGACGGTGATTATGATTAAGTCCTGATCGAGGATTAGGCATGATTTGGAAAATCCTAACCTGGAGGGTTAGGTGTGAAAAATCCTAGCCTGGAGGGCTAGGTGTTGGAAAATCCTAACCTGGAGGGTTAGGTGTGAAAAATCCTAGCTTGGAGGGCTAGGTGTTGGAAAAGTCCTAATTCGGAAAGGTTGGGTGAAAAGTCCTAGCTTGGAGGGCTAGGTGAAAAGTCCTAACTTGGAGGGTTAGGTGCAAATTCCCATCCTGGAGAATTAGGTAAAAAAGTCCTGGCTTGGAGGGTCAGGTGCCTAGCTTGGAGGGCTAGGTGAAAAGTCCTAACTTGGAGGGTTAGGTGCAAATTCCCAACTTGGAGAGTTAGATGGAAAATCCTTAGCTTGGAGGGCTAAGGTGGATGGAAACTTAGCTTGGAAGGCTGAGTTTAAGTCCCTGGATCGGTCTGGTGACCGATCAGGGATTCTGGCACGCTGCTCCTTCGTGGATCGGTCTGGTGACCGATCCAGCGATGACTGATCGGTCGGGTGACCAATCAGGGAGCACACAGTGAGGTTGGGAACCTACTGTGCTGCTCCTGATCGATCTGGTGACCGATCAGGGAGTATGCATTTCACCCATTGACTGGCTCCTGATCGGTCTGGTGACCGATCAGGGAGCAAGCAGTGAGGTTGAGTTCACTTGCTGAACAAGCTCCTGATCGGTCTGCTGACCGATCAGGATCACTGTGTAGATCATTCTGGTGAACGATCCAGCTTCGCGGGCTCCTCACTAAGATCGATCAGGATGGTTCCTGATCGATCAGGTGATGACCTGATCGGACTGTTGACCGATCAGGTGACCGATCAGGAGGGTTAGCCTGTGAAACTCAGAAATCGCCTCAATATAAGGGTGGATCGGTCAGGTGAACGATCCACGACCTGGGATCGGTCTGGTGATCGGTCCAGGAGAATCTCAAAGAAATCGCGATTTCTGATTGAGCATTGGGGATCGATCAGGACGGAGCCTGATCGGTCTGGCACCAGCTGATCGGTCTGGTGACCGATCAGGAGGCTCTCTGATCGGTCAGGTGACCGATCACTTTAATTCAAACTGCACTGACAGACGCTCTGATCGCGTCTGAACACAACCGATTCGCTGCCACTTTCCTCTGATATTTGATATGTTGCTTGATATGCTGCTCTAATACTCTGATTGAGTTTCGGAGGATTCAAACACTCAAGGAGAAGTCAAAGAGAGCTTTCCTTGGAGCAGGTTTGTCCCTTTCTCCACACAGGTTGCAACGGCTGGATGCAGGACTGAAGCTGCTGACTGAAGCTTGGCTGAGGGAGCTCAGGAAGTTCAGTTAGGGTTCAGTGTAGCTGGCGCATTGGCAGTGAGGCAGCTGTAGGCTGCTGGAGATGAGATCATCTGTCGCTTGGCGGAGAAACAAAAAGGAACGAGAGAAGTTGAGTTCAACAGTGCTTCAGTTTTTGTGCTCTTGAGTTCCTGCGTTACAAGCTTGCTGTTCTTGAGTTCTTCAATCATTCTAAGCAAGCTATTGAGAAGCAATCATCATACTTGAGCGCTTGAAGGAGAAAACAAGAGGCTTGGAGTCCGACAGTGGGAAGACACGGAGAAGGGGTCTGCGTGAGATCGCCACTGGGTGGAGCTCAGGGAAGCTTGCTGTGTTTTGTCCTTGCTAAGTGGTTGAGTAAGATCCTTCTTGTTGTTGTTTCTTTGTGCTCATTCTATATCATTATTTGAAACACACTGTGGGGAGGTTTCTCCACCGAGAAGGAGGTTGTTTCATATCCGGTGATCACCGGGGCTTGATCTGCCGACGATCAAGGGATCGCCTACCTTAAAGGCACGCCAAGGAGTAGGGGCAAGTTATCCCCGAACCTTGTAAAATCTCCTTGTTAGCGATCTTGCTAATCTTGCTAGTTAGGTTTTGATTTGTTGTTTCTGCAAGTTTTGTTTTCCCATACTTCCGCTGTGCTATTAATAACCTCAAGTGCAGAAATTTGATAACTCTTCAAAGAAGAAGTGATTGGCTATATTCACCCCCCCCTCTCTAGCCATCTCGTTCCCAACAAGTGGTATCAGAGCAAGGGGTTCTATACACGGCTTAACAACCGAGAGTTTTCAACAAGATGGCTTTGAGAGAAGGCTTCTCCACCACCCGACCTCCATTCTTTGATGGCGCCGATTTCCAATATTGGAGATCAAAAATGGAATACTATTTGAAGATGGATATCCATACGTGGTTCGCGGTGAAGGAGGGATTCATCCCTCCTAAGGATGATGAAGGCAAGGAACTCGAATCTTCATGGTGGACTGCCGAACAAACAAGAAAGAGTGAAGCCGACGCGAAGGCGGTTGTCACTCTACAATGTGGCATGAACAAAGACCAACTCATCAAGGTTGGTCCCTTCACAAGTGCAAAAGACTTGTAGAACAAACTCATAGAGCTCCATGAAGGCACCCGAGACTCAAGGATTGCAAAGAGGGACTTGTTCCTCAATCAACTTCAAAATCTCTCCATGAAGGAGATTGAGTCGGTAAGTGAGCTCCATAGCCGGTTCAAGGAAGTCCTTAATGGACTTCATTCAATTGATGAAAAGGTCGAGAATCGCGACCTTGTGAGGTATGTCTTGAAAGCATTTCCAAGGAATGCTTTGTGGTCATCCATGGTGGATGCCTACAAAGTATCTAAGGATTTATCTATTGTAAAGCTAGATGATTTATTTTGTGAGATGGAATTGCATGAGATGGCTAACAAAGGCCCCAAGGAGAAGGGGATTGCCTTAGTTGCAGGGGACCGGATCAACAAGAAGAAGAAGGAGAAGAAGAAGGAGAAGGATCTTTCATCATCTTCATCCTCCTCCGAATCCGAGTCAAACTCGGAGGAAGATGGCAGTGGCTCCTCTTCATCCGAAATGGCGAACTTCGTGCGGAGGATGATGCGAAGAGACCGACGTTTCAAAAGGAGAGGTAACACTAGTGAATTCAAGCTTGATAAGAATAATGCATCTTGCTTTGAGTGTGGTAGGAAAGGGCATTTCAAGAATGAATGTCCGAAGCTTAAGAAGGAGGAGAAACCTAAAAGAAAAGAAGAGAAATCCAAGAAGAAGAAGAAAGCTTTGAAGGCTTCTTAGGATGAGTCATCCTCTAGTTCATCCGATGATGAGAAGGAGGAGAAGAGCACAAGGCAAGTGGCACTCATGGCTCTTGGAGAGGAGAGCAGTGAAGAATCTTCAAGCTCCTCAAACGCGGCTTCATCATCTTCGGATAATGAAGAGGTAACTTCTCCCGAGCTTGAAAAATGTTATAGAGCAATTGCATGTTTAACTAGTATGCTTAAGAAATCCAAAAACAAAGTTAAAGCATTGCAATTAGAAATTGATCAATTGAAAGCTTCTAGGGATGATAACATTGATGACTTGCATGTTGAATTACTAGAAGATGAAATTAAATCTTTGAAACATGAGATTGTAAGCTTGAAATCCTCTAAGGTTGAGGAAATCAGTGATTTGCATGATAATGAGTTAGTGGAGGAAAACCAATCATTGAAGAGTGAAGTTGAGAAGCTCAAGAATATTCTTGGGAAATTCTCAAATAGCTCTAAGACCCTAGATATGATATTAAATGCCCAAAGAGCGGTTTACAATAGGGTCGGTATTGGTTACCGCCCTGAGGAACCCTCATTTGTATCTCTCATGTCTAGGACTGACATGAGACAATCTAGGACACCCAAAATCCAAAAGAAAATTGTTAAGGCATGGGTGCCAAAGTCATGCTTAGTTGATGCTTTAGGTCTCAAGGTTTGGGTACCTAAGACCTCTATTTTTCGAATTGTGTAGGTTATGATTAAGGGGGAGCATCTATCAACTTGGTTCGTTGATAGTGGATGCTCCAAACACATGACCGGGGATAGATCATTGTTTACCACATTTCACAAGAAGAGTAGAGGTAATGTATCATTTGGTAACAATGGTAGCCTTAAGGTCATAGGAATAGGAGACATTCAAATATCCGAATGTCTTAGAATCTCAAATGTCCTTCTAGTCAAGGGGATGAAGTTTAATCTCCTAAGTGTCAGTCAATTGTGTGACACGGGTTACACAATTGACTTCCAACCAAGTCAATGTCTAGTTAGACGAAATGACACCTTGGACACGGTACTAGTAGGAGCAAGAGTAGACAATATTTATCAAGTTTCATTTAAAAGTGCTACTAATGCTTTTGCTAAGTGTTTCATGTCAAGAGAAGAAGAGTCCACTCTTTGGCACCGGAGACTAGCACATGTGAACATGAAGAACATCCGGAAGTTGGCCAACAAGGGACTAGTTCGAGGCTTACCGAGCATCAAGTATGGAAAAGATAAATTATGTGATGCGTGTCAAATGGGTAAGCAAACAAAATCTGCACATAAAGGTAAAAGCGCTGTAAGTACTTCCAATGCACTAGACTTACTTCACATGGATCTATTTGATTGTAGTACTATCATATCATTGAATGGAAGTAGATATTGTTTTGTTATCATTGATGATTTCACTAGATATACATGGACTTTCTTTTTAAAACATAAAGACCAAACCTTAGATATTTTTATTTCTTTTTGTAGAAGAATTGAAAATGAAAAATCATCAACAATTAGGACAATAAGAAGTGATCATGGAGGTGAATTTCAAAACCAAAGGTTTCTAGAATTTTGTCAAGATAAGGGTTATAGACATGAGTTCTCTACTCCTAGGACACCACAACAAAATGGTGTTGTAGAGAGGAAGAACCGTGCACTTCAAGAGGCTGCACGGAGCATGCTTAATGAGTACTCACTCCCGAGTTACTTATGGGCTGAAGCTGTAAATACAGCTTGCTATGTGCAAAATCGAGTTCTCATCCATAGGTTTTTAGAAAAGACTCCCCATGAACTTTGGTTTGGGAAACCACCTACGGTTAAACACCTTAGGGTGTTTGGATGTAAGGTGTTCATCCTAAACACCAAGGATCATCTTGGAAAGTTCACGGCAAAAGCTGATGAAGGGATACTAGTCGGGTACTCCCTCGTTAGTAAAGCCTACCGAGTCTACAACAAGAGAACTAGACTAGTTGAAGAGTCTTCTGATGTGGTTTTTGAGGAAATTCCAAAATCAATTGACCAATCAGAAAATGTAGGAGGAGCTCAACTTGAACTTAGGAGACTAAGTTTGAAAGAAACTCCAAGTGTTGTTGATGGTGATGAGTCTGATGACGGTGAGCCTAGACAACTCATTGATCAGCCGGATCCTGAGGCTGAATTTGTGTCTAGTGAACCTATTCAAGAAGCACCACCAACACCAAGGCAAACGAGACTAGCCTCTAGTCATCCCCAAGACCAAATTGTTGGAGACATCCATCAAGGGGTTAGGACTAGATCATTCTTCCGGAATGAGGCTAATGAAGTTGCTCTAATTTCCGAAATTGAACCTAGAAAAATTGATGAAGCATTAAATGATCCCGATTGGATTATCGCGATGCAAGATGAACTAGGTCAATTTGAGAGGAGTCAGGTTTGGGACTTAGTCCCTAGGCCTAAGAAGACCACCATTATTGGAACCAAATGGGTCTTCAAAAACAAATTAAACCACAAGGGAGAAATCATTAGAAACAAGGCACGCTTGGTAGCCAAGGGCTACAGTCAAGTTGAAGGTCTTGATTATGATGAGACTTATGCTCCCGTGGCACGATTAGAGTCCATCCGATTGATGCTTGCATTTGCAGCACACCGTGGCTTCAAATTATTTCAAATGGACGTCAAATCGGCCTTCCTAAATGGGTTGATTAGGGAGGAGGTCTATGTCGAACAACCTCCGGGGTTTGAGAGTACCGAATATCCGAACCACGTGTTCAAGCTCAAGAAGGCACTCTATGGCCTTAAACAAGCACCCCGGGCTTGGTATGAGCGGTTGTCGACATTCTTGATTGGAAAGGGGTTCGTTAGAGGTCAAATAGACCCTACACTATTTCTACGAAGAGATGGTGACAATATATTTGTAGCCCAAGTATATGTCGATGACATAATTTGTGGCTCAAACAACAAGGGCTATTTACGTGAATTTATCGGACACATGGAGAGTGAGTTTGAAATG
Source organism: Boesenbergia rotunda (assembly GCA_024364735.1). Lineage (NCBI taxonomy): Eukaryota > Viridiplantae > Streptophyta > Magnoliopsida > Zingiberales > Zingiberaceae > Boesenbergia > Boesenbergia rotunda. The sequence continues at coordinate 154,978 of JAGFNQ010006121.1, read as the reverse complement.
AGTCTAGTGGGAGAGTTGACTTTCTTCCTCGGACTTGAAATCAAGCAAACTCGCGATGGTATCCATGTGCACCAATCAAAGTATACACATGAAATGCTTCGAAAATTCAATATGAGTGATTCGAAAGAGGTAACCACTCCCATGGCTACAAACACAAGATTAGATAATGATGAGAGTGGTAAACCCGTTGATCTAACTCAATATCGAAGCATGATAGGTAGTTTGCTATACCTCACAGCTAGTCGACCAGATATACTATTTGCTGTAGGTATGTGCGCTAGGTATCAAGTCTGTGCCAAGGAATCTCACCTAATTGCTGTTAAGCGAATTTTGAGATATCTCAAGGGCACAATTGGTGTAGGTCTTTGGTATCCCCGTACCGAATCTTTTGATTTGATGGGCTATACGGATTCCGACTACGCTGGATGTAAGTTGGACCGGAAAAGCACTAGTGGGGGCTGCCAATTCTTATGATCATCCTTAGTAAGTTGGTCGAGTCGGAAGCAACATTGTGTTGCTCTTTCCACTACCGAGGCAGAATATATCGCCATGGGAGAGTGTATATCACAATTGTTGTGGATGATCCACACCTTAGAGGATTATGGTTTGAGTTACAAGGGTGTGCAAGTGTTATGTGATAACATTAGCACAATTAACTTAACCAAGAATCCGGTCCATCATTCTAGGACAAAACATATTGAGGTAAGACACCACTTCATTAGAGATCATGTAGCTAGGGGGAACATCATACTCTCACATGTAGAGTCAAAGTCAAACCTAGCTGACATTTTCACTAAACCACTTCCCGAGAGTGAATTTAGTTTCCTAAGACGGAAATTGGGAATGTGTCGCGCTTCATGATCCTCAAATTGTATTCAAAACCCTTCATGATTATTTCAAATTGTTAGGGAACAATTGGGTAACTTTGGGAACATCTCACACAAACTATAAGGGTTACCAAAATGTTTTTGTTTGCTAGATATGGGGTGAGATGTTAGGTTCAACTCAATTTCTCAAAATGTCATTGCATCACTTGAGAAATTAAGTTGACGAGATAATAATCACGGTGGTGACCAAGTATGGGGAAAACCATTGCATAACATATGTGTATATGGCTCCATGATCATACTTGGACATTCCAATCAAGGCAACTTGATTGGAAACTTGAAGTTGGAGTAAAAACTTGGTTGAATTTGCTTGATTGATTATTGCTTGAGTTTGATTCCATTTAGATGGGTCAAAGTGTTTGATGAACCTATAAGGACTTTTGCTTCTTGTTCAGGAATCAATCTTAGTCATAAAATCATGCACAAGTTCGACAAAGTCCATCAAGTCTCGTCTGGAAAATTCAGAAATTCTGAAACTGAACATTTCAGTTCGTATCAGGAACCCTGATCGGTCACCGGACCGATCAGGCATCGGGCTGATCGGTCCCTGGACCGATCTGGCTTCTTCTTGTGGTGTTCGCTCCACAGACCGATCTGCGAGGCAAGCCGTGATCTCCCAGAATCTGACTAAGTGTACTGAGCTAGCCTGGATCGGTCTCCGGACCGATCTGGCACCCTATGGGGATCGGTCCACAGACCGATCAGGGAGCTCAGAGGTTTCTCTCCGGACCCTACTGATCGAATCCTGATCGGTCACCCGACGATCAGGAGCGCGTCTGATCGGTCATTCGACCGATCAGGACCATGTCAGTCCGATCAGGCTGTATCCTGATCGGTCTGGACGAGATCAGATCGAACGGTGATCCGTTCAAACGCATTAAATTTTGGTTGGTGGACCGATCCACCAACCGATTAACTCTCTCCAAACCCTCGTTTTCCCGAACCCTAGCGCCGAAACACCCTCGTCTGCGCAACCTTGTGCGAACGAGAGAGTTCCTGCGTCTCTCTTCTTCACGCGCGAAGGCTTCCACGGGCGTCTTCTCCGAACTACAAGTTCTCGTGTGCGAGCTCTTGCATCTTCTCCACCGCAAGTTCTTTCTCAGTCTTGCAATCTCTTCAAACAAACTTCAATGGCACCTAAGTAAGTTGTTAGTTTTGATTTTCTTGTCAATCAAACCTTGTTTGTGAAGCTAATCATCTTATGATTTTTGTTCTTGTTCTTGCTATGGTGTCTTGATTCTCGCCGTGACCCCTATGTTTTGCCGTAACCCCACTTTTTCATCAAATTTCTCCTTGTTTCATATATATCCTTTGATTGGGTATTATCTATGGTGATCAACTCTTGTATGTGTGATTCAACTCCTTTAGGAAGTCATCTAAGGGAAAGGAGGGCGTGGAGGGAAGTTCGAGGGGGAAGGCTCCTTCCTCCTCTGACCCTTCCAGAAGGCTCCAGCCTTCTTCCAGCTCTCGATTCCCCAATGCGGCCTGTGAACAGGCCTTTCAGGCAAGGACTTTCAAACTCTTACCTTGCAGATCCATTGATACTCCCTTCCTGACTGAGTTCTGTCCTTCGGTCATGGAGATTGTGATGTACTACAATCTGGGTTTTCTCCTATCCTTGGAACGGACCATAAATTATGACCTTGTATCTGAGTTCTACAACAACCTCCAACAAGGTCCTCAAGGGGGATTCGAGTTCACTACTCGTGTTGGAAAGATGAACCTTGATTTTTCATACAAGATTCTAGCTGAGTACTTGGGTGGTCGACGATCACCTAACCTCTATTCGATTTATCCAGAGCTCCCTGATCCTCTGTTGGCCCCATTCACAGATACTACCCCCGATTCTATCTATCAGCACTTCTTTGGTCACCCTCGCCCTGCTGGGCTTGATGAGTTGGGTCCAGTGTTTCCTACCTTTGCAGCTCTCCGTCTTGCTCCGGCTGACTATGTTCTTTTCAAGATTATCACAAATTGCATCTTACCGATCACCTCAAAGCCGTTGGCCGAGATCCGACCCTACCACTGCCTCATGCTCTACGGCATGCATTGCCGGATGGACTTCGACATTATGGAGAGCATCTTCCAGTCTATTCTATCCTATCGTGAGCCGAGTCGTCGCACGGTCTATATGCCGTTTGGTCACATCATCACTGATTGGCTTATGTCAGTCAGTGTTGATGTCACCAAAGGCAGGACCGTGCCCATGGTTAAGCAAGATTGTCGTTTGGGTCGGCGGGCTTTTGTAAAGTCTGGTATTGTCATTCGTGAGCGCGATGGGGTCTTGGTGTGGAAGGATGGACGCGGACTTGGTGATCTTCCTGGAGGGGCACCACATTTTCAGGCACCACACGAGGCTCCTCTCGCTGATGCTGAGTATGACGACGAGCCAGAGCCAGATCTGCGCTGGCAGATCTCCGAGCTAGATCAGACTGTACAGGAGTTCATTCAGCTGGGGACGACAGATCGTGAGGAGTTTCGTTCGGGCTTTCGCTCCCTAGATTCCCGACTGACCAGGATCGAGACCGAGCTCTCAGGGACCCGCACACTCCAGCAGACGTGGTATGATGAGTGGCGCAGCCACACATTTCCTGGAGGTGCAGCTTCTTCGAGTACTGCACCAGGGTCTCTAGCTCCTATTGATGCCACGATGGATGACCTCATGCGCAATGACGACTGATAGCCCCGAATCTACTAGATTAAATTGTCACGAAAGTTGGGACTATCAGATTTAAATGTGAATAAATAACTGGAAACCCTTTTTACGATCAAAAGTATGAAAATGTAATATAGGGGCCACAGGTCGTATTTTTCTCGGGGCTAGTTGTCGTGCTTGGTTCAAACTTGCAGTTATGTGTCGTTTTTGGGTTTCACACAAGTAATTGAATTTGGGGGTTGTGATCGAAAATGAAATTGCAATAAAAAGATGGAACCTTAACCACACAATCTTAAACAAAGTGATGGAAATCAAGGATCAAACTAATGCAAATCAAATTTTTTTGGAAACAATTATGAATTCAGATACACTTCTTATGCCTAACTATTTAATCAACTAAGTGACTGAATTTGCAATTGAATTTGACTCAAAACTTTAAACACACTTCAATAAGGGAATTTCGATTCTAGCATTAAAAAGAAATAAACTTGAAGTTGTAAAGGTGAAGGATCCAATTCAGAGAAACTAAATGAAGAGGTAAGCTTAGCAATGCAGAATCCGAACCTGAAGATGCAGTGATAAGTTATTGCAGATAAGGAAATTTCGAATGCTGAAATGGCACAGCCAAATGAAGGACTTCAGGTTCAATTCAGCGACGAAAACAAAACAGAATCATGTGAAGGTATGCAGCAATTTGGTTAAGTAAAGCTCAGAAATAAAGCTACAATTGGATTATGAAAAACTACAATTAAGTGCTATTTTAACTAAACACACTATCTATCTGATACCTAAGCAGGAATTAGCAATTAAGAAACTAAGAAACAACTCAGAAACAGGAGGTCTAAGACAATTTCAGAAATTGAAAAGAGTAAACAGAAATCAGAATTAAAAGGATTAACTACTGATTTTCGCAATAGATCAAAGGCTACACTAGCTAATGCAAAACAAGTTAAAGCAACTAATCTAGGTGTAAGGAAACTTATCTAGCAATTTCTTAACAGAAACTAATGAAAGGAAATTGAAAATGTTGATACGCAGCCAACAACTTGGCACGCAGCAATTCCACTTGGCACGCAAGAAATAAATTGCAAACTACTTGAAATTGGATCTAATTGTCACTTAAACAAGCTTTTAAACTAGTTAGCATCTAAGAATTGAAACTTAATTAAGCTAAACAATTCAGAACTTACAAACTAAGTTGCTGGTAAGAACTGCAAAAACAGAACATATGCAGAATTCAAATTACAGCTACGACACAATGAAATCTAACTATCTAAGCTACTCCTCAACCTCTCCTCATCTCAAGAACTCCTTGGTCGTCAATCAAGAGTGAACTTCGGACCCGCAAGCTCAACAAATCAGTGAAGATATGTCTCTGCTACTGAAACAGATCAAATAATGCTCAAACTGAAATTAGCTTCCGAATTCATCAAACTTGCTGTGGTGGCTTGCGATTTGGATTTGGGAGTGACCGAGACCTTCCAGGGAACCCCTCTGGTTAGCTCGGATGCAATGGCGATGGAGCACAACTGAGTTCGCTGAATTCGGGTAGTGAAACGGCTGAAACCTCACGCAGCTTCACTTTTGAGCAAAGTTCAACTCTGAAACTTCACTGAGATCATCTTCACTGACCTAGCCCTTGCTCTGAGGATGGATTGAGTGATCACGCCTTCGATCGGATGAAAAATGGAAGAAAATGATGAAGAAGCTGAAGAACCTACTGTTGCGGCGAAGACGCGATGAAGGGAAGAAGCTGCGTGATTTTTCCTTAAGTAATAACCAATGGACGGCTGTGATTGATCCACTTCAATCCAACGGCTGATCTTGGTCTGATTTTAGCCAAACTTTGATGATGATGATCTGGGGTCAGGATCTGCCTGGTGGTAGCTCGAATCCTCCAGATTTGCAACGGATGGTCCAGATCAAGCTAATCTTTGAATGGATGATCTAGAGCCCTCCAAGCTTGATCCAACTGTTGATTGAGCTCTGATTGGGATGAAACTTTCAGATCTTGATCAGGGTGCTTGATCAACCCTAGCCCTAGCTCGGATTGCTTCAGATGATCCCGGATGGCTCAGATCTAGCCGCTCTTGAATCGGACGGCCCAGATTAAATCATAATCTTGATAATTCGATCCGGCCCACTTCCGACTCAAGTTTGACCCAATATGCCCTAGGTCCATGAACCTTTTATGCCTACAAAAAATAAATCAAGAATTTAGTGGCCAATTAACTCAAATATGTGTAATTTTGTAATTAAGTCCAAAATATGAATAAGTTCTAAAACCTAGGGCAATTTCACAATTAAGCAATAAAAATATAGGTCAATCATGGATTTTAGCAGCTCAAATAATCAATAATATAGTATTTATCAACTCCCCCACACTTGAGCTTGAGCGTCTCGCGAAAACAGTAAATATGTATCCCCTAGATTTACTTAAGCATAATTAGAAACAAATGAAAAGAAATTACCTAAGGTTGTCAATTCTCATAAATCTAAGCTCTATGGATTAGTATCTTGTCCTTAAATCAACAACTTAGCCTTTTCATCCATCATGAGTCATTGAGATGAATCTAACTCATAACCTTTCAAGGAAAATTTTGGTGGCTCTCTCCTTAAGTTCTAACTTGATGATGGAAGTGGAGCTCACTCAAACACACATGCTTCTTGCATTTCCATAGGCTTGCTTATTATCTACTCTCCACCATTAATCATGAATAGGATCAACATCTATAAAAAACAATTGAAAGACATAGAAATGATAAGAAATGAAATAAGAGCCAAGAAAAGTGGAAAATTTGATAAAGTGGAAGACTTGAGTGCTTAAGGATATTTTCGATGCTTCTTGCTTCTCCATACAGTCCCCTAATGATCTCAAAAGTGTTGTGACTTCAAACTTAAATAGTTTCCTTGGATTTGGATGAAGAAACCTTCCTTGGTTCAATGTGCCAATTTCCCATCTATGCGCCAATATGTCTCTCCTCTTTTCTCAATTCTTGAAACTGTCTTCTCTAGTTTTTTTTTTCTTTAGGTTCGGCTACAAACTTTCTCCTTTGTTCTCATTCGGTTCAGTCCTGCTGTGCCCAATTCCATATCAGAATCACATCAATCCCCTTCTAATGTCGTGAGCTTCCAAGGTACTTGCCCCTTTTTTTTTTCTTTAGCTGCATTATTTTCTGTTTCAAGTTTCAATTTCCACTCCATCCAGCTAATTTCAGAACTTGCCATTCTTCTTGCTTAGCAACAGTTAGCATCAATTGACAATGAAGAGTTTCAGCCACTACACCCACAAAATTTAATTTCAGCCACTTTTTTTTTCTTTTCTCTTCTCTTTTTTTTCTGCTCCACTTTAAAACTTCTAGCAGCCATTTGTTCTTCTTAGATCTGAAATTGAATGTGCACCTTCAACTTCAAATACGTTTTACATTTAATATCTTGATTCATAGCTCCTCAAAATTCAGATTCTATGCTTATAATGCATTGCAGCTCAGATTTGGGCAGTTTCAGATTTTTTTTCCAGCTTTTGGTCAGTCTTCCTCAAACTCAACTCAGACTTCCTCAGATTACACAACTACATTTCTTTTATTTCCTTTCCTTTCACTTCATTCGTGTGCTTCATTTCTTATTTTACAGCCTTGAAAAATTAATTCCAGCCCCAAGTTGATACAAACTTGTGCAAAATCTGCTTATATGAAAATTTCTGCACATATTCTCCTTGAACTCAGATTTGTCCAGCTGCAATTTCTGTCTAAGATCAATGATGTATTGCTGCTTTCTCCCATTCAAATTCACAAACAGTCCTTTAATGAATTCAGAACTCGCAGCTTCTCTAAAAAAAAAAAAATTCTGAAATTACACTTGCAGCTTCAGCTTCCAACATTCGGCAGCAACAATGGCAACTCAGATTTCTTCAATCTATTCAAATTCTATTTCTGATCAGTAACCTCTAGCATCTGAATTTCTTCCAGATTTGGTCAGCATTTGGTGTTCTCAATACTTATTGAGGCATTTCCGAATTTGTTCCCTGATTTACAGCCTAGCAATCCTAATTCAGCTTCACGACAGCAATCTCTTGGCTTCAGATTATACATTTTGTGTGCAGCCTCTTCATCAGCCTCAATTCAGTTTCAATCCCAATTGTTTCCAGCTGGAGTTTAGCTGCAGTTTAGAGCACTTCAATTCAGACTTTAACAACAAGAAGTTGCTGATCTTGACTTCTAAATTCTTAATCCAAGCTTTGCTAACCAAATTATGTTTCACAGATTTTCCTTCTGCACTGAATTCTGCTTCCATCCAGTCTTCACTTCATATTTTTCAACTGTAATCCATCCACGCAGCAGCATTCCTTTGCTTCAGTTTGTCTAATTTCAGTAGCATATAATTTCAACACTCGGCAGCAGCTTTTTCCTTGCAATTCAGCTCAGAAATTTCCAGCTCAGATTGTGTTTAGCTCCCATTCAGATTATACAGCTATATTTCCAAATCTGCTTCCTCCCAATCAGCTTCAAAGACATTCATTTCTGAAATTACACTCAATTTATAGCTGCTGTTCAAATTGCATTCCATTTTCAAACCTTGGCATCCATTTGGCTTCCACTTGATGGTTGCGTGCCACTTAATCCTTGGCACACCATTTCTTCTTCATCAACCAACTTGAGCTTGGCCATGTAAGCTTGGATCTTCAAATTATATTTAGTAGAATCTAGATGCCCCCATTTGCTTCCATCCTTTTGCTCATTTTTGACACCAAACATCACTCAAACTCATCTTTGGCATATGAAAATTTTTTTCTTTTTGAGTTGAAATGCATCATTGATGAAAATTGCTTCCAAATCACCAATCACTCCCCCACACTTAATTCTTTGTCCGTCTCGGGCAAAATAGCATCAAGAAAACATCCCAAGCAAACAAATCCATAGAAAAATTAGGGTTAAGATTAGCAATAAGGAAAGACAACTAGAATAGAATAGACAAATAGATGTGGAAAGGTGAATAAAATGATTAGTCCCTATAGATGTGATCCAACCATTGAAATATGATTTTGAAAGAACCTAAGCAAGTTCTAGAATATAATAACATGTGTGTATCACAAAATAAGGCTAATCTCACTAGGTAAAAATAATCCATCTCAAATCCTCAATTAAGAATCTAAAGCAAAATCGTACTCAAGCATCCAAGAATTCATCCATGAGCTTAAACCCTAAGTTTTAACAACCAAATTTAATTTATTTTCAAAAGACTCTAGAATGTCATAAAGATAACCTAAAGGGATACATTTATTCCTAATCATGCAAGAAGAAATGCGAAAACAGAAGACATGGTATTTACAATGATTTTATTCATGTCATGTTACTCTACTCACTTATTTATTAACAAGAACTCATTTTAAGAGTGAAAACATGCAATAAAGGAAAAGGCAACAAAAATCAAACTCCCTTTTATTTCTGGCGGTCGGAGTCTGTCAAGAAAAAGCCTCCACCGTGGTAGTGGAGGAGTCTGGGTGTGCGAAAGAGCTTCTTCCATTTGTTCAACTTCACTGTGCATCGCTCCCCCACACTTGGACTTAACTGCAACCTGTTCAGGTGGACGAAGATTATTTAAATACAAGACCCATTTAAGAGGTAGAGTGTTTTGAATTAATGTAAAATCTACTCCCTCTTTATTCTTTTTGGGACACATTTCAGGAGGTTTGAGCCTGTTCAGATGAAGCTCCCACTCCAGCAGTCTTCTGGACCCTGCAAAACAATGTAATACCCCTCTCAAGCGTGCAGGGTACGAAGGAAATAAAATAATATCAGTCTTTGCATAAAATTTATCCAACAATGCATCACATTCAATAAAATCAAGTTTAGGCATCTCAAAGAATTTTTTACAATGAATATTTACCCAAGATGCATCAAGACACTTATCATAATCAATGAAATCTATTTTGGATGCTCCAATGAAATTTTCCCAATTATTTCCCACACATGACAAATCAAGATATGTATCGCAGCCTATAAAATCAACTTTTGGTACCTCTCTTGATGTTTCCAAAAAAATAAAAGAAATACTTACCTGATCGTGCTTAAAAATACCTAGAGGTTCCACAATGATAGATGTGTCCATAGCTTCCTCCTGGTCCAGTATAGGGTCCATATCAGGTTCAAGTTCTAGTAAGCACTTTACTGGTACAAGTGATCCTTGGGTTCTTGCTTCCACCAGGCAAGTCCCTACACTTTCTGGTTCATTCTCTGAATCTTGTGGTGGTCCCTGGGGCTTAGTGCAATCCCCTACACTTTCTTCAATACATGTGTCCTCAATCATTCCTGCAACAACCAATTTAGAAAAATCAGGACCTTCAATAATACTATAATCACGAAATAAAAGATGAGAATGGTCCTGTGAGGTAGGAATGAGTGATTCTTGGGGCTTAGTGCAATCCCCTACACTTTCAATCTCAACAGAAATAGGTGATCCTTGGGGCTCTGTGCAATCCCCTACACCTAGAATAATCTCTCCAGCTGTAAAAACATCTGAAATGTCTTCTGAAAATTCCTCAGTCTCAGCAGTAAGTACTCTCTCAGCCTCCTCTGAATGAATAACTTCTCCAGAAAAATCCTCTAGAAATCCCTCAGCCTCTAACTCTGTCTTCTCCAGCTTCTCAATAATATCCATGCTCCTGATGGAGTGATCCTCTCTCGGATGCTTCATAGCATTGAAAAGGCTAAACTGAATAACCGTATCTCCAATCTCCATGGAAAGTGTACCGGCATATACATCAATCTTTGTTCTGGCCGTCTTCAGAAACGGTCTGCCTAGAATCAGTGGAGAACGGTGCGCCAGATAATCTCCCTCCATATCCAAAATATAAAAATCTGCAGGAAATATTAGCTCCTTTACTTTCACCAGAACATCTTCAATCATACCTGCTGGGCGGGTCTGGCTCCTGTCTGCTAGCTGTATTACCACGCCAGTGGGCTGTAAAGGGCCTATGCCGAGCATCTGAAAGACTGACCTGGGCATCACATTAATTGAAGCTCCTAAATCCAACATGGCATCATGAAATGTAGTGCTTCCTATCTCACAAGAAACAGTAAACATCCCAGGGTCTTCACATTTCTGAGGTAGGGCATGGATAAGCGATGAAACATTTTTCCCAATGCTGACCAATTCATTTTCCTTAAGCTTCCTCTTGTTAACACAAAGATCCTTCAAAAACTTAGCATACTTTGGAATTCTTTTGATCATGGTCAACAAAGGTATATTGATCTCCACTTTGCTGAAAAGCTCTACTAGTTCATTAAATTCCTTAGCCTTCTCCTTCTCCCCTTGTCTTTTGGCATGTGTTCTCTGCTGTGGAAAGGGTAAAGGTACCCTAAAATCATCTTCTTTGGCCGGAAGTGGAGAGGCTGAATTCTGCCCTGCTGTCCCATGCGAAGTAGTGGCTGTAGAATCGGTCTCGGCATTTTTTTCTTCTCCATTTGCCACCAAATTTGGAGGGTTGCTTGAGGACTAAGTTGGGAACGGGCTAGGGTTGGAATCAGCTGAATTTGAACTCATTTCATTGCTGTTTTGGGCTGGAATCGCAGTTGCTGTCCGGTTTTCTGAAAAATCTGCTCTTGGATTCTTTGGAGATGAAGTAACCTTCCCACTCCTCAAATAAATAGCACTCACATTTCCTTTAGGATTAGGAACAGTTTAGGAAGGAAGTTGACTTGATCCTTGAGCTTGATTTTGGTTAATTCCACTAGCCAATTGACCTAATTGCCTTTCAATGTTGTGATTTTGTTGTTGTTGTTGTTGGAACATTCGTTAAAACATTTCCATCATTTGTTGATGCTGATCATTTCCTCCATTTGATCCCCCATAGCCTCCTTGGTTAACATAGGGTTTTGATGGTCCCTGAAACGATGAAGTAGAAGGCTGAAATTTTGATTGTTGATTTTGTTGAAAACTTGGCTGTTGGGGCGGAGTAAATGGCTGATTGGGCTGTTGGTAGGGCTGATTAAAGGGCTGATATTCTTGGAAACTTTGCTGGGAGTTGTAGCCTTGAAAGTTCTGATTTTGGTGTGGAAAATTCTGTGGCAAAGGCTGAAAACTCTGACTTTGAAACCCTTGGTTGTAAGGCTGGAAATTTTGATTCAAGGGCTGTGCGGGTTGGAAAAATGGCTGGTTTTGAGGCTGATCTTGCTGAAATGTTGGACACACTTGCTGACCTTGTTGATAAGGCTGAAATTGCTGTCGGAATGGCTGGAATTGGGGCTGATATTGCTGCTGCGATTGCTGAAAAATAGGCTGAAAGGGAGGCTGAAAATTTTGGTTTGATGGCTGAAAAGTTTGCTGATTGTTCTGAGTTTGTTGGGGCTACTGGAAATTCGGTAATGGCTGCTGTGAGGGTTGATTTTGAGGCTCTTGTTGGCAGAAAGCATTCCCATACCTCAAGTTAGGATGATTCCTCCAACCGGGGTTGTAAGTAGAGGAATACGGATTGTTTCTTGCTGGAAATTGTCCTCTTACTAACGCTGCTACTGTTTCATCCTGTTGGAGGGTGGGGCATGAGTCTGAGGTGTGCTCTAGACTAGAGCAAATGCCACACACACTTATCATTTGACTTGACTGTGGAGGTACTGAAGGAGTTGAACTTAGTCTTTCCACTTTCAAATCTATTTTCTTAATAGCCGAGGTGAGCTCCATCAATGCATTCTGAACGTTTTGATCAGTAGGAACTACCTGAACTTCACCCACTCCTCTGGTGGTCAAGGCTCTGCCTCCAAATTGTTGGGAATTCTCAGCCATATTAGAAATTAACTCCCTAGCTTGCATTGGTGACTTGTTCACTAGGGCCCCTCCAGCTGCAGCATCTATCAAGACTCTATCCATCTGCAGCAGTCCCTCATAAAAATATTGAATCAATAATTGCTCACTGATTTGATGCTAGGGGCAACTTGAACACAACTTGTTAAATCTTTCCCAGTAATCATATAGTGTTTCGCCCACCACTTGCTGAATCCCACAGATACTTTTTCTGATTATAGCTGTGCGGGAAGCTGGGAAATACTTCTCCAAAAATGCCTTCTTCATAGCGATCCAACTAGACACATGTCCTGTAGGCAGATAATAGAACCAGTCTTTGGCTGCTCCTGTCAGTGTGAAGGGAAAAGTTCTAAGCTTGATGTCTTCTTCAGAAATGCCCTAAGGCTTCATAGTGGAGCATACCACATGGAATTCGTGCAGGTGTCTGTTAGGATCCTCTCCAATCAATCCCTGAAACTTTGGCAACAAATTAATAAGTCCAGATCTTAATTCAAAATTCCCCCCCAGCTCTGGATAAGCTATGCTGGAGTACTGAAATGCAGCATCAGATGCTGCGAGCTCCTTCATGGTTCTTTGGTGGTCTGCCATGTCTCTGCCTGAGTGAGTGAAGATAGTCTGAATAGGAGGGATATCTGTAGTCTCAGGAAGAATGGCCTGCCTTCTCCTGACTCTGAAAGTCCTCTCAATCTCAGGGTCGAAATCTTCTAAATCACCACCTAAAGACCTGGTCATAAAACAAGACAACTCGCAGTAAAAGTGGATAAAAAGATAAAACAAATAAAGTCAAATCAATAGATATAACAATAAGCACAAAAATAAATCAAGAATGATATGAAATAAGTGCACAAGCAAAAATCAAACAAATCAACTAGTTGCTTCCCCGGCAACGGCGCCAAAAATTTGATAGCCCCGAATCTACTAGATTAAATTGTCACGAAAGTTGGGACTATCAGATTTAAATGTGAATAAATAACTGGAAACCCTTTTTACGATCAAAAGTATGAAAATGTAATATAGGGGCCACGGGTAGTATTTTTCTCGGGGCTAGTTGTCGTGCTTGGTTCAAACTTGCAGTTATGTGTCGTTTTTGGGTTTCACACAAGTAATTGAATTTGGGGGTTGTGATCGAAAATGAAATTGCAATAAAAAGATGGAACCTTAACCACACAATCTTAAACAAAGTGATGGAAATCAAGGATCAAACTAATGCAAATCAAATTTTTTTGGAAACAATTATGAATTCAGATACACTTCTTATGCCTAACTATTTAATCAACTAAGTGACTGAATTTGCAATTGAATTTGACTCAAAACTTTAAACACACTTCAATAAGGGAATTTCGATTCTAGCATTAAAAAGAAATAACTTGAAGTTGTAAAGGTGAAGGATCCAATTCAGAGAAACTAAATGAAGAGGTAAGCTTAGCAATGCAGAATCCGAACCTGAAGATGCAGTGATAAGTTATTGCAGATAAGGAAATTTCGAATGCTGAAATGGCACAGCCAAATGAAGGACTTCAGGTTCAATTCAGCGACGAAAACAAAACAGAATCATGTGAAGGTATGCAGCAATTTGGTTAAGTAAAGCTCAGAAATAAAGCTACAATTGGATTATGAAAAACTACAATTAAGTGCTATTTTAACTAAACACACTATCTATCTGATACCTAAGCAGGAATTAGCAATTAAGAAACTAAGAAACAACTCAGAAACAGGAGGTCTAAGACAATTTCAGAAATTGAAAAGAGTAAACAGAAATCAGAATTAAAAGGATTAACTACTGATTTTCGCAATAGATCAAAGGCTACACTAGCTAATGCAAAACAAGTTAAAGCAACTAATCTAGGTGTAAGGAAACTTATCTAGCAATTTCTTAACAGAAACTAATGAAAGGAAATTGAAAATGTTGATACGCAGCCAACAACTTGGCACGCAGCAATTCCACTTGGCACGCAAGAAATAAATTGCAAACTACTTGAAATTGGATCTAATTGTCACTTAAACAAGCTTTTAAACTAGTTAGCATCTAAGAATTGAAACTTAATTAAGCTAAACAATTCAGAACTTACAAACTAAGTTGCTGGTAAGAACTGCAAAAACAGAACATATGCAGAATTCAAATTACAGCTACGACACAATGAAATCTAACTATCTAAGCTACTCCTCAACCTCTCCTCATCTCAAGAACTCCTTGGTCGTCAATCAAGAGTGAACTTCGGACCCGCAAGCTCAACAAATCAGTGAAGATATGTCTCTGCTACTGAAACAGATCAAATAATGCTCAAACTGAAATTAGCTTCCGAATTTATCAAACTTGCTGTGGTGGCTTGCGATTTGGATTTGGGAGTGACCGAGACCTTCCAGGGAACCCCTCTGGTTAGCTCGGATGCAATGGCGATGGAGCACAACTGAGTTCGCTGAATTCGGGTAGTGAAACGGCTGAAACCTCACGCAGCTTCACTTTTGAGCAAAGTTCAACTCTGAAACTTCACTGAGATCATCTTCACTGACCTAGCCCTTGCTCTGAGGATGGATTGAGTGATCACGCCTTCGATCGGATGAAAAATGGAAGAAAATGATGAAGAAGCTGAAGAACCTACTGTTGCGGCGAAGACGCGATGAAGGGAAGAAGCTGCGTGATTTTTCCTTAAGTAATAACCAATGGACGGCTGTGATTGATCCACTTCAATCCAACGGCTGATCTTGGTCTGATTTTAGCCAAACTTTGATGATGATGATCTGGGGTCAGGATCTGCCTGGTGGTAGCTCGAATCCTCCAGATTTGCAACGGATGGTCCAGATCAAGCTAATCTTTGAATGGATGATCTAGAGCCCTCCAAGCTTGATCCAACTGTTGATTGAGCTCTGATTGGGATGAAACCTTCAGATCTTGATCAGGGTGCTTGATCAACCCTAGCCCTAGCTCGGATTGCTTCAGATGATCCCGGATGGCTCAGATCTAGCCGCTCTTGAATCGGACGGCCCAGATTAAATCATAATCTTGATAATTCGATCCGGCCCACTTCCGACTCAAGTTTGACCCAATATGCCCTAGGTCCATGAACCTTTTATGCCTACAAAAAATAAATCAAGAATTTAGTGGCCAATTAACTCAAATATGTGTAATTTTGCAATTAAGTCCAAAATATGAATAAGTTCTAAAACCTAGGGCAATTTCACAATTAAGCAATAAAAATATAGGTCAATCATGGATTTTAGCAGCTCAAATAATCAATAATATAGTATTTATCAATGACCCTCCCACTGACACTTGAGCTAGGATGTCTGCTGTCTTATTTGACTGTGTTGTATGACTTTTGGGCTGTATGCCCTGTGACTTGATTGTTGTGGCCTTGTGCCACACGTATTTTTCTACTTGTCCGGATGTTTTTATGCTTTGACTTATCTGTTTTTACCTGACATGCCTTTCTACCTTGAGTTTATTTATTGTTGATGACATGTTGATTATGTACCTGTTATCTGCATGATTGTTCGATTGTCATATTCATGCTTACATTGTCATGTCTATTTGATACTTATGAATATTACGGCATGGTTTAAATTTCATACTCATATGATGCATGTGACTGCTATATCTTGCTATAATTTTTTACATGTGTTCGTATGATCATTCCACAAACTATCACATTTTTGTTGAGTTGGGATACCTCTAGGATTGAGGGGGAGTTTATCTTAATCTTAACAGTCCCTCTTGTCCCTTTTCGGTGTTCGACAAAGGGGGAGAGTGTGGATTGGTTAAGTTTAGAATGACCATGTTGTAGGGGGAGGATCTGGATTCCCCTATGATTCTAAAGTTGGAATATTGATTGAGAATCCCTAAACTTAAAATCGGGTTGTCAAACAACAAAAAGGGGGAGATTGTTGATGCAGTCTGGCCCTGATTGTTGTTTTGGTGTTGACAACGATTTTAGTTTAGGTTGATGATGATGATGGTGATTATGATTAAGTCCTGATTGAGGATTAGGCATGATTTGGAAAATCCTAACCTGGAGGGTTAGGTGTGAAAAATCCTAGCCTGGAGGGCTAGGTGTTGGAAAATCCTAACCTGGAGGGTTAGGTGTGAAAAATCCTAACTTGGAGGGCTAGGTGTTGGAAAAGTCCTAATTCGGAAAGATTGGGTGAAAAGTCCTAGCTTGGAGGGCTAGGTGAAAAGTCCTAACTTGGAGGGTTAGGTGCAAATTCCCATCCTGGAGAATTAGGTGAAAAAGTCCTGGCTTGGAGGGTCAGGTGCCTAGCTTGGAGGGCTAGGTTGGATGAAGTTCTAACTCGGAAGGGTTGGGTGAAAAGTCCTAGCTTGGAGGGCTAGGTGAAAAGTCCTAACTTGGAGGGTTAGGTGCAAATTCCCAACTTGGAGAGTTAGATGGAAAATCCTTAGCTTGGAGGGCTAAGGTGGATGGAAATTTAGCTTGGAAGGCTGAGTTTAAGTCCCTGGATCGGTCTGGTGACCGATCAGGGATTCTGGCACGCTGCTCCTTCGTGGATCGGTCTGGTGACCGATCCAGCGATGACTGATCGGTCAGGTGACCGATCAGGGAGCACACAGTGAGGTTGGGAACCTACTGTGCTGCTCCTGATCGATCTGGTGACCGATCAGGGAGTATGCGTTTCACCCATTGACTGGCTCCTGATCGGTCTGGTGACCGATCAGGGAGCAAGCAGTGAGGTTGAGTTCATTTGCTGAACAAGCTCCTGATCGGTCTGCTGACCGATCAGGATCACTGTGCAGATCGTTCTGGTGAACGATCCAGCTTCGCGGGCTCCTCACTAAGATCGATCAGGACGGTTCCTGATCGATCAGGTGATGACCTGATCGGACTGCTGACCGATCAGGTGACACCCTGATCGGTCAGGTGACCGATCAGGAGGGTTAGCCTGCGAAACTCAGAAATCGCCTCAATATAAGGGTGGATCGGTCAGGTGAACGATCCACGACCTGGGATCGGTCTGGTGATCGGTCTAGGAGAATCTCAAAGAAATCGCGATTTCTGATTGAGCGTTGGGGATCGATCAGGACGGAGCCTGATCGGTCTGGAACCAGCCTGATCGGTCTGGTGACCGATCAGGAGGCTCTCTGATCGGTCAGGTGACCGATCACTTTAATTCAAACTGCACTGACAGACGCTCTGATCGTGTCTGAACACAACCGATTCGCTGCCACTTTCCTCTGATATTTGATATGCTGCTTGATTTGCTGCTCTAATACTCTGATTGAGTTTCAGGTGACAAGGGAGGATTCAAACACTCAAGGAGAAGTCAAAGAGAGCTTTCCTTGGAGCAGGTTTGTCCCTTTCTCCACACAGGTTGCAACGGCTGGATGCAGGACTGAAGCTGCTGACTGAAGCTTGGCTGAGGGAGCTCAGGAAGTTCAGTTAGGGTTCAGTGTAGCTGGCGCGTTGGCAGTGAGGCAGCTGTAGGCTGCTGGAGATGAGATCATCTGTCGCTTGGCGGAGAAACAAAAAGGAACGAGAGAAGTTGAGTTCGATAGCGCTTCAGTTTTTGTGCTCTTGAGTTCCTGCGTTACAAGCTTGCTATTCTTGAGTTCTTCAATCATTCTAAGCAAGCTATTGAGAAGCAATCATCATACTTGAGCGCTTGAAGGAGAAAACAAGAGGCTTGGAGTCCGACAGTGGGAAAACACGGAGAAGGGGTCTGCGTGAGATCGCCACTGGGTGGAGCTCAGGGAAGCTTGCTGTGTTTTGTCCTTGCTAAGTGGTTGAGTAAGATCCTTCTTGTTGTTGTTTCTTTGTGCTCATTCTATATCATTATTTGAAACACACTGTGGGGAGGTTTCTCCACCGAGAAGGAGGTTGCTTCATATCCGGTGATCACCGGGGCTTGATCTGCTGACGATCAAGGGATCGCCCACCTTAAGGGCACGCCAAGGAGTAGGGGCAAGTTATCCCCGAACCTTGTAAAATCTCCTTGTTAGCGATCTTGCTAATCTTGCTAGTTAGGTTTTGATTTGTTGTTTCTGCAAGTTTTGTTTTCCCATACTTCCGCTGTGCTATTGATAACCTCAAGTGCAGAAATTTGATAACTCTTCAAAGAAGAAGTGATTGGCTATATTCACCCCCCCCTCTCTAGCCATCTCGTTCCCAACACATATAACTAATGCAACTACTAAAACACTTAAGAAAGAAATATTTGATGTTATTAGTCATTATGATTTGTATATCCATAACATGCGAGGACATGAATATGATGGTACTAACAATTTGTGTGTTTCTTAGAATGAATTACAGACTATTTTTGAAAGATTATTCATGTATATATTATGTATATTATTTCGCTCATCGACTTCAACCAAATTAATTATAGTTGCTGAAAAAGAGGTATTAATTTGATTATTCTTTTCAAAATTGAATTCCATTTATAATCTCATCAATGCATCTCTTAGACACCATGCTGATTACATTCTGCTCAAAGAATTGATATTGCGCATATGGTAGCTACTTGTGAATATGATACCGGTAGAGGATGTGAATTGATATTGCACATATGTAAGCTACTTGTGAATATGATACCGGTAGAGGATGTAATCAAATTGAAAATTTACTACTATCTAGAAAGATTCCTTAGAGTTTTAATTTTGATTAAATTTGTAGTATGATTGATATGTATAGTTTTGTGATTATCGTATTAGAAAACATAGGGGATGATAGATCTTCTAACTTCATCCGTGGTGAAGCTAGTGGTTTGTTGATTACGATGAAGTTTTTTAATTTCATATTCATATTATACTTGATGTAAAATATTAGAATTTGGTGACACGAATTCTGTTTAATCCGTTAATATTTATTATATATTTTCTTATTAATATGTTAATTAACAGATTCTTTATAAATATGTTAATTAACAATTTTGTTATTAATTTTTTATTTGACTAAGTATTCTAAGGTCCCTATAAATTGTGTATCTCATAGACAAGTTGAATCAATTAATCAAGAAAGCTTTTTGGTTATCTCTTCTTTCTTTTCTCTACCTCTCCTTTTCTCTACTTCTCTTTACTTTATTATGATATAAGAGTTGTCGACTTTGTATTCCGTCGTTCTTAGTGATTTTTCCTCCTTTGCCCGTGGTTTTTTCCTATTAAGTATTTTCCACGTAAATCTGGTGTGTTCTCTATTGTTCTTGTTGCCGTTTTTTCCGTTCTAATCTCGTAACAAGTGGTATCAGAGCAAGGTTGGTTTTGAGGATTTCAACCGGGATTAATGACAACGGCAAGCATGAAGTATGATATTCCGCTTTTGGATCGCAACACCAGGTTTACGCTGTGGCAAGTTAAGATGCGAGCAGTGCTAGCGCATCTGGATTTGGAAGACGCACTGTTCGGGATAGACAACATGCCCTCGACATGGATAAAGGAGGAAAAGGAACGTAAGGATCGAAAAGCTCTATCTCAGATCTACCTTCACCTATCGAATGAGATTTTACAGGATGTTTTGAAGGAGAAATCTACTGCTGCACTATGGCTAAAATTGGAGCAGTTGTGCATGAGAAAAAGTCTTACGAGCAAACTGGGTCTGAAACAACGTTTGTATTCTCATCGCATGGCAGAAGGTACGTCGTTAAGAGATCACTTGACCGTGTTTAAGGAAATTGTCTCTGACTTAGAGGCTTTGGAGGTCAAATATGACGATGAAGATTTAGCATTGATCTTACTGTGTTCTTTACCCTCGTCATATACGACTTTTAGAGATACTATTTTATATAGTCGTGATACTCTTACTTTGAATGAAGTTTATGATTCATTATTCTCAAAAGAGAAAATGAAACAGCTTGTCGAAGAATCTGAGACTCAGAGTGAGAGTCTTATTATTCGAGGAAAGACTCAGGAGGAAGACTCTGATGGTAATATCAGGGGCAGATCGAAATCCAGAAATAGCGATAAGATATGTAATTATTGCAAGAAGAAGGGTCACATCAAATCTGAATGTTATAAGCTGCAGAATAAGAATAAAAGGGCAGGTGAAAATTCGAAGGGAAAACAATCAGAGAAGTCTGGTGAGGCTGATGTTGTCGAAAATTACAGTGATGGTGAACTTCTCATTGCCTCTGATGCTGATTTGAAGAAGAGTGAGGAATGGATTCTTGATTTTGGTTGTATGTTTCATATGTGTCCCAATCGGGACTGGTTTACAACATATGAAATGGTTTCGAGTGGTGTCGTTTTGATGGGCAATAATACATCTTGCAGAATTGCTGGTATTGGTACGGTCAAAATTAAGATGTTTGATGGTGTCATTCGGACACTTGGTAATGTGAGGCACGTTCCTGATTTGAAGAGAAATATGATCTCTTTGAGTGTTCTTGATTCTAAAGGATACAAGTACACTGGTGAAGGTGGAGTTGTGAAGGTCAGTAAAAGGTCTCTTGTTGTGATGAAGGGACTAAGGAGAACCGCCAGTTTATATGTTCTGCAGGGATCCACAGTAATAGGTGATGCTGCCGTCACAAGGTGATATGGATAAAAGAAGATCACTTACGGAAAGCTTGTAAGGAAGCTATTTGGCTGAAAGGACTCTTCAGTGAGCTTAGCGAAGACTTATAGATTACTACAGTCTTTTGTGATAGTCAGAGTGTTATTTTCCTCACGAAGGATCAGATGTTTCATAAGAGGACAAAGCATTACTTGGACTTGGTTGATGCTAGATGCTGAGATTTGCATGTGGGACTTTTGTGAAAAAGATGGAGAATGTTTATTTGAAGATTTGTGGAATTCGCGTCAAGGTGGAGATTGTTAGAATTTGGTGATATGAATTCTGTTTAATCCGTTAATATTTATTAGATATTTTCTTATTAATATGTTAATTAACAGATTCTTTATAAATCTGTTAATTAACAGTTTTGTTATTAATTTTTTATTTGACTAAGTATTCTAAGGTCCCTATAAATTATGTATCTCATAGACAAGTTGAATCAATTAATCAAGAAAGCTTTTTGGTTATCTCTTCTTTCTTTTCTCTACCTCTCCTTTTCTCTACTTCTCTTTACTTTATTATGATATAAGAGTTGCCGACTTTGTATTCCGTCGTTCTTAGTGATTTTTCCTCCTCTGCCCGTGGTTTTTTCCTATCAAGGATTTTCCACATAAATCTGGTGTGTTCTCTATTGTTCTTGTTACCGTTTTTTCCGTTCTAATCTCGTAACATAAAATATAATGGGGATAATAAAGCAACTTTGTCGAGCATTCTAAGAAATTTTTTTTAGACATTTTAAATGCAATGGACTATGTTTCAACTACAAAAGCTTTGCTTCATATTTTGAGAGAAGAAGAGAATTTGTTTTTCTACTTAATTATGTGAAAAAAATTTGTGTCTAGTATGGTTTGAGATATCTCACATGGAAGCTCCTTATAAATCTACTAGGCCCCGGGGCTATGGTGCAGCCGAAGGGCAACTAGTTGTCATCCTAGGCATCTGCGGTTTGATTCCCAACTACGGTGTATTTTGCAATAATTTTTTCTCCAAATGACACGTGAATCCTGGGACGCTGGGCTTCTGGACCGCCCACCGTGAGCATTTTTCGATTTACCCTAGCGGCCGGTGGGAAACTTCCGTGGAGCCAGACCGGTCGCTCGAGGTTGGAAAAATCTCGTTAATTGTTTTCCTTATAAATCTGCTGCATGTTGTTCTTGTCAACCAAATAACTTAATCATAGTTGAGCACCATTATCGATTTGATGTATTTACTACTACAATAGAATTTCAAGTTGAATAACTTAATAGAGATTAATGGATTAGGCAGTCAAACTTTTTAAGTTTAGTTGTGCTTTGAAACCTAAAATAAACTTTAAGCTTCTCAATGTTGATCACATCAATTGACTTGTTGAAAAATTTTATCCTCTTGAATTAGATGCACAAGATTTGCACTACTTGAGAATACAATTGGATCAATTTAAGCTTGATGTTGAAGTTCATAAAAGATTTAAGAATATATAAATGAAGATTAACTGATGCAAATAATTCAGGAAACTACAATTTGATTAACTAGTACTTTTTTTTTCTCATTTGTTATAGTTTATACATTATAACTATATCATTTATGTATATGTAATCTAATATATTTATTAAATTGGCAGGTTGATTCGTCTTGTTTAACTCTGTTGGTGTCGGATGCATCAGATCGAATCTGTTTTTGATAATGACAAAGAGTTCAAAGTTAAGTCTATGTGGTGATCTAACGAATCTACTAAGTGAGCATGAAAGTCCTAGTTTACCTAGGCACGAAGTCTTGACCTGCAGGGTTAAGCACGAAGTCTTGGTCGAGGATTGAGCACGAAGTCCTAGCTAAGGGCTGGGCACTGATGACCTGATCGAGGGTTAGGCATGAAGACCTGGTTCGAGGAATTGGGCAAGAAAATCTGATCGAGGACTGTGCACCGAAGACCTGATCCAGAAGATCGGGCAAGAGACTTATCTGAGTGAGGACTATGGGCAGAAGTAGAGACGGGTTAAGGTACAGACGTCTTGAGATCCGGGAGTCTCGGAGGTCGAGCAAAAGTCCAACCGAGGAGCTGATTGGCAAAAGGTAACTTCTCCAGAGTGGAGTTGGTAAGGTTGCGTTCCCCGAAAGAGGGAACAGTAGGCGTCGGTTCGACCTAGGATTTCACTTGAAATCCAAAGTCAAAACCAGATAGCTCTGGCTGTCATTCATGCATATATTTATATTATTATATTGTGTTCTTGGACTAACCTTGGTTGCAGACTAAAGGGACCAGCTGCTGCGATCAGGGGTGGCTGAGAGGGCTCAGGCACCCGAGAACCCAAGCGCCTAAGAGGACTCAGGCGCCCCAGAAGGGGTTTTCTCAGCAAGTGGCAAAGCTGAGTTGGCAGTCGTGCCACGTCAGCTCCTAGGCGCCTCATTACTCCTAGGCACCTCAGTGATCCCAAGCGCCCAAGAACAAGATAAAAGTTGGCCGAGTCTACGGATAAGGGCGTGTCTGATTTGGGTGACGTGTAGGGCGCCCCTATAACTTATCAGACGCCTGAGATCCAGTATAAAAGGGGTTCCACCCCCTTTGCTTCAGACATCAACTCAAGCACTCGAAAACACTACGACAAGCTTCCGTGCTCGAGTTTTCTGCGCCAACAACATTCAAGATCAACGACATGCCGCTCCAACAAGTTCTACCCTTATTCTTAAGTGTCGTTGGTATAAAGTTTTCAATTTAATTCTGTACTTAAATTGTTATACTTGTACATCATTTTCCGACTTATAGTATTGTCTAACGAAAACGGTTAAGGACCATGAGCCTTGGAATAGGAGTCGTCACAGACTCCGAACCAAGTAAAATAAACTGTGTTAGCAGTGTTTTATCTTGCTTAGCTCTTTTCCGCTGTACTTACTCTCGATAAATTTTTGAAAATACATTATCGATATTCACTCCCCCTCTCCCCTCTATCGATCACAATGATCACACAAACTCTTCTTGTTTTTATAATAATAATGGAACGAGCATTTTAAGTTATGAAACTTGTTAAAATAGTTCTTTGTAATGAGATAGAAAAGGATTTTTTAACAGATTTCATGGTCATCTATATTAAATGAGAGCTAGTTGACAAAATTGATAATGATGTAATAATTAATAGTTTGATTATAAGAAGAATCAAAAAGCATATTTTGATAGTTTTTGAATATTAAATATTTTTATTTTATATTTTTGAAATAATTAATTTATTGTATTCACCCGCCAACCCTAAATAGTTTTGAATCTTGGTTAGGCCCTTAGAGCAACCACTCATATAAGTATCAATCATGTCAACCCGTAGAGCTACTAAGCTAAATCTCGTATTGTAGCAAAAGATGATTACGCTCATTCCAAACGCCCCTCACAGCTTGTTCCCAAGTTATATGAAGAAAGGTAAATCACAGAGTCAACTTATAGTTGACGCCTAATGGCTAGGGGATGGGCGATTTTTTTTTTCTCAAGGATATGTGTCCGTCAAAAATAATTTCTATCTCATTATAACAAATTTATTACCTTCTAATCAACTAGACACTCCCATGAAAACTATTTAATCTCACATTGAACTATCTAAAGGGCAAATTGATCATCCATAATTCACTAAATCTTCGCGTCAATGCAAGTCACTTGCAATAATAAACCTCGATAAACACTAATATAAGGTATTCTATTCTATATGCCTCAGGAGCATGGTACAACAGTAGGGTTACTAGTCGCTATCCCATACATCCGCAATTCAATCCTCAGTTACGACGTATTTATAAAAAAATTTCCTCCAAATACGGCGCGAATCCTGGGATGCTGGACTTCTAGACTATCTATCACTAATACTTTTTAATTTATTCTAACGATCGATAAAATTTTTTCATAAAATTAAATTAATCATCTGAGATTGAAAAAATCTCGTTAATCCATCTATTCCAACAAGCTCAAAGACCCTAACGTCGGGTTTTGTTTACCTGCCAGTGATGTCAGCATGACTGATATGGTGGCGTGAATGACTGAATATCTGCGACGACGATTAATCCTCATATTCATTGCCGTCCTTGCATTGAATTTAAATTACATTTTAAAAAGGGCAATTTGATGTGATGCTACTAAAGTACTAATACACTGGCTATTGCCGTCCCCAGATTAATCATTCTTTTTTTTTTGTCAACAATAATATACAAAAGAAAATTAGGATATAGTGACCGCCGGCCCACAACTGCAATTTTCAAATTTTACCTGACCAAAATAAAATAAAATAAAAATCTAATTTTTAAATGGGATTTTCATATCGACCTTTGTAGTTTTCAATATCAAAAAAGTATGAGAAAGGGCTAACATTGGTTTCAATGAAATCGGATAAATATATTTTATGTGATGACCTGTTTAATTTTAAAATGAACCAACTATGTCAGTTCGCTGGGACATATTTTGATGATTAATTTTGCAAGAAAAATGATATGCAGCAAGAATTTATAACATGAAACCTAACATGAATGATGTGACATTCTAATTATAGCGATCCCCGACGGATTCACTATGTCCCTCAGGTTATAGAATAGTTCGGGGCCTTCGGCCGCCGTTGGTGTCCAAGTGGCAATCGGATGCATATATAAAAAGTGACACGTCATTCATGTTGGATTTCATGCTACAAATTCTTGTTGCGTATCATTACTCATTTTGCAAAATATGAAATCTAGAGCAAGTAAATTAGGTCTGGAATATATCGTGGAGGGTATTTTCGGCTCGGCGAAGCCCTGGGCATGTTTTGGTGATTAGTGAATTCGTGGTGGATGGTTTCGCTTATTTCGACTGAATCGATGGTGTATAATTACAGTAGTGCCGGCGACCGGGGAGAGACGAATCGCGGAGCATAACCGTCGTCGCTTCCATGCCCCTGATGTTGTCGTCCTCCTCGCCCAATTCCGATCTCAAGCGGCCACCCGGATTCGTCACCAAGGACCTCGGATCCGTGAGCGTGGGCGACCTTTTTCGCAATGTGAGCGGCGGAGGCCTAGACGGCGCAGGAAAAAGCTTCCCTCTTCTGGAGAGATTCGGAGAGAGGACGGTGGAAGATATGTGGAGGGTTATCGCGGCCGATCGGGGGGTGGACCCATCCGACGCGGAGGTCACGCTGGAGGACTTCCTGGCGAGGGCGGGGGCGGCCGCGGTCGGAGAGGAGGATACCGCAGTTCCCACCAGATGGATCCAGGTGGCGTTGGCGGAGAATACTGCGACAGGGGATGGGTTTGGGCAACCACAGAAAATGCTCTTGGAGAACCCTACCATAGGGTTCGGGAATGGAGCGGAAGGCGTCGTAAGGGCGGAGCGAGGGAGGAAGAGGCCGTTGTCGGATCCGGTGGACAGAATGGCGATTCAACGAGAGAAAAGAATGATCAAAAACAGGGAGTCTGCTGCAAGATCGAGGGAGAGGAAACAGGTTCGTCATTCCTCATTTATCCAACTCTTAACTGGATTCAAAAGAACGCAGTAATGTTTTCAATCTTGTATTGTTTGTGTGATTTAGGCCTATATTAATCAACTTGAAGCTTCGGTTGCAAAATTGGAGGAGGACAACGCACGGCTGTTGAAATCTCTGGTAAATTAGTTATCATACTTTGTTTGATCTTCTTCTTCTTCTTTTTTTTCCTTTTAAGGCGATTACATTATTTCTTATTGAGATCCACTTCTGGATCGAAGATGCTTACCTTGATACATTGTTGTCGATGATGACAATTATAGATTCCATGAGCGACAAGTTTGAGCGTCTATGAGACTTTAGAAGTGATATCTACAAATAACTTTAAACTCGAGTATACTATCGCTTGTGTGTAGGAATTAGGATCGTCAGGAATGAATATCTTGTCTATCTATTAGCATTTTTTTAGATATTTGAGTTGTTAAAATTGAGTGATTTTTCTATTTATGAGATCGGACGAAATGATTAATTGCAGGAGCAGCAGCAAAGGATGAGGCTCAAGCAGGTATGAGTTAAAGCAAATGTAATTGAAGCTATTTTTTTTTTCAGTGTTTCACAAATAAGTATTCCGTTTGTAGTTGAATTTGAGTATTTATACTTTGTTTGAATAATTCTCTCATAGTTTTATGGCTTAATAGTACATGATGCCAACTTGTTTGAATCTTTTGAATGAACATCTCACAAACGGCCTCTGCTGATTTATTTTGTTTGTTTGTCTTTTTCATAGTGTGTTTCATGTCCTATTTCTTAGTAACCGATTCCCATTGAGACCTAAGGTGTCCAAATGAGCTAATAGTTTTCGTGAACGCAAACATTATCAGCCATTGCATTTTTTTAGAACATTCATAGTTCCAAACGTTTATCTATACATCAGAATCTTTCTAAACTTTCTGCATAGATTTGTTTGTTTTTAGTGCCTTTCTTTTGAAGTAAGAGTGTAGGTAGAATGGTAAGAAGCATACAGATTCTATGGAGGGGAAAAGGCTGAAAATAAAAAAGTTGTGAGAAGAATTTTATGTCATACTCTAATAAAAGTAGAAATAGAGTATACATAATTCTAAGAATCTTCAGAAAAACAAATTGAAAGGCTTATGAAAGAAAAACAAATTGTTGCTACTAGAACAACTATTAATCTTAAACATTGAATAGCAGTGGTGTCAATAGAGTTGTGCTTGGATCAAGTACGACACAAGCCCAAAAAGGGGAATTACCTGGGTTGGCAGGAGCTTGAGCTTAAGTATAAATATTTAAAAAATAAAATTCGTAATATGTATTGTGTCTAATATTATTATTGATTTATAAATAGAAAGATTGGACCAAACTCGGTTCATTGGCTGTAGTATAGTGGATACATATTGAAGATTAGAAAACAACAGGAGTTAGTACAATATAACGGGAGTATTTGATGAGCCACAGTAAAGTGCAATATAAGAGGGTCAAGAAATAGGAAGCACATTTGGTTATGTCTAACTTTATAACAAATAATAACAACAAATATATATAATACCCTGGGTAATAATTCCCCTTTAGTGTACGATCCACAACTCACAAACCCTAGATCCAATAATCCATTTTAGTTTGGAACAAGATTCTCTGGTACGAGGATAGAATATTAAATCCTAATCTTAACTCTAGTCCTATTTTATTTAGTATTATTCTTGTCATGACACCCATGATGACTTAATCATCAGAGATCTGCGACGAAACTTTTTCTCATGATATGAATCAGTCTTGCGGGGATTAACACATGTGCCGGGAGTCATTCCGACAAAACTCCTCCAATGCTTAAGTCACTGTCACGAAAAGAATAAAATACTAAATAATGTAAAAGAATATAGTTAAGATTATATTTTCATATCCTATTCTCACCACTGTCACCATGATGTTTAATAGAAAATCTCGAAGTTGAAAAAACCTAATTAATCATTTTTTTTATTAGAAAATCATCTTCCAAACTCTAATGGGCTATTAGGTCTTGGACTTGCGGGTTGTAAGCTGGGGTATCAATGTACTTCTTCCGGACCTCGTAATCTAAACAGAAACATAATTATACGAGGGAGGGTTATATACTAATTATCTCCTTAATTATGCTAATTGTCTTCGCAGTATCTTTGCAATTTGACTCAGAATAAAACGCTCTGCAATTTAGAAGGAAAGAGTTCATCATCAATAGCATTGTTTTGCAGCTTATGGAAAACGTAACGCCAGTAACACAGAGGGAAAGACGACCGCTGCGAAGAATCAGCTCCATGCAGTGGTAGGAAATAAAAGTACTGAGTCCAAATACACGGGAATGCATCAAACATGGAAGGCAAGATCTGGATTGACCGGAGGTTCAATTATTTTCAACTTATATATATATTCAAGGAGTAGATATAGGAAAAAGGGAAAAAAAAACAAAAATTGCTCCGCGAGGCCGTTTGAGAATTGCTAATTAATTTCATTATTTTGGAGTTTTGGTGGTTAATTTTTCAACTTGGTACCATCAATCACCTCAGCCATGATGATTAATTGCCAGCATTATGGTCGACGAATCCACCAACACGTTGTTAAAAAAAATGATTAACGATATTTTTTAACCTCAGACGATCGATTCGATCTCACAGAAGTTTTTCATCGATTGTCAGGGTAAATCGGGAAGCGCTCGCAGTGGCAATCTAGAAGTCCAGCGTCCCAGAGTTCGCGTTCTATTTGGAGAAATTTTTTTTATAAATACATCGTAACTAGGATCGAATCGCGAATACCTAGGATAGCGGCTAGTCAAGTAGTGATTTGCAATTTTATACTTGAACTAAACGTTAAAGTAAAATCTCAATTAGAATAAAGTCTAATTCCGTATAATTTGTGCCCATACCTATTCAAATCAAGTTTAAAGAACAACTAAATAACCCTAGTAAAATTTTGATTTTCCGATTTAAGATATCAATTTAATCAATTATATCAACGGTTAATTGGAGAAAACTCCCTAATCTCAAATTGGTCTTTGCATGCACTCCCCACTTGATAAATACTTTGCATTCACTCTCTGATTAATTGAGTATAAAAGAGTGAAAATTTAGTATACATTGTAAAGATTTGAGTATAAATTGTTTGAGATTGAGTACTAATTTAAGAAATTTGAGTACAAAGTTTCGGTGACCCCTCATGTCAAAATCTTGATGTGGTGAGTATAAATGAGTGAAAATTCAGTATACATTATAAAGATTTGAGTATAAATTATTTGAGATTGAGTACTAATTTAAGAAATTTTAGTATAAAATTTCGGTCACCCCTCATGTGAAAATCTTGATGTGGTAGATACAACCTCACATACTCAAATTTTTAAATTTTATACTCAAATTTTTTCAAATAATACTCAATCTAAATCAATTCATACTTAAATTTTGATAATGTATACTGAAATTTTTACTATATACTGACATAATATATACTCAAATTTTTTCAAATAATACTCAAATTTCTTAAATTAGTACTCAATTTCAAATAATTTATACTCAAATCTTTACGATTTATACTGAATTTTTACTCTTTTATACTGATAAAAAAATAATACACAAAACTGTCTTGTCAATCCCATCAGGGAGTGCATGTAAAGAAATTTTTGGTTGGGGAGTGCATGCAAAGCCTAGTTTGATGTTGGAGAGTTTTCTCAAATTTTCCCTTATATCGAATCAAATATTTTACTATTTAATTAAGAAGAATCATTTACTAACTTATTCTTAATTGATTTAGTAAAATTTAAAATTAAATTACATTAATATCTTTTTTTGTCATACCAAAAAGAATTTTAAGATTTATTAGTAATTTCAACTATTTATCATTCACATTCAAAATATTCAGAAAATAAAATATAAATCTTAAAACATATAAATTTAAAAATAAATCTATAATTATAAATAAAAAAAATTTAAATGCTTATCCTTCAAATTCTAAAAATTCAGAAAATAAAATATAAATCTTAAAACACACAAATTCAAAAGATAAATATATAATTATAAATTTAAAAAATAAAAATATTAATCCAAAATTAAAATTTTAGAAAATAATTTATCAAATTAAAAAAAATATAATTTGAAATTATATTTAAAAATTTTAAATTTTAACTAAATAAAATTTCATCTTAGGATGAGATAAAATTTACACGTCTTACTATGTTACTATTTAATTAAAAATCTGGACCTTTTACTAACTAATTCTTAATTAATTTGGTGAAGTCCAAAATTAAATTACGTTAATATCTTTTTTCTTTTATTATCGAACATAATTTCAAAGCTTATTAGTAATTTCAATTTTTTATCCTTCAAATTCTAAAAATTCAAAAAATAAAATCACAAATCTTAAAAACATAAATTTAAAAAATAAATCTATAATTACAAATCTTAAAAATAAAAATTTAAATAGTAATCCAAAATTAAAATTTTAGAAAATAATTTATATTTTTAATTTGAAATTATATCTTAAAAATTTCAAAATTGAAATTTCAAATTTTAACTAAATAAATTCTCATCTTATGGTAAGATAAAATTTATGCATATTTATATATCATATTAGACATACAATATATATGTATATTAGTCATAAATTAATTTATACTAATGATTTCATTTATTTGTGTATTAAGAAAATCATGATTCAAAATATTTAACACTCTATTGATGAACTCGATCAGAGTCAATTGATTTAAAACATTCCTCGTAATGAAAAATATTGATTATTTTAATTTTCGGTTACATTAATCTATATTTGATTTCGATTTAATCAATTTAGACATTTGGGTATTAAACGATCCTAAACTTTAAGCATGAGTTTATACCTAATTTAAAAAATAACTACAATTAAACCCTGTAAACAATCTACGCACATTCAAAACTCAGAGCAATCGTGTCAAATTAAAAAATTGAATTTACCCAGACTTATAATGGAATAATTAATTTATGAAAAAATAATAATAAATTAGATAATAGTCCAACATGAGACACTCAGTGTGATCTTACGATAATTTTCTATTATAAAATAAATCAAAATTTTTTATAATAGACAATCTAGACACCTAATATCTTATGATTACATTCTCATTTAGAAAAAAAAATTCTACAAAATATTTCCACTATATTCCGGAGTGAATAATAGATATAAGAGTACCCAGTCATGATTATTTCCATTTTAATTAATAAGGAATAAATTTCTCAAAACAAAATATTAAAACTAATAACCTATCGGTAAATTGCATAAAACTCCATAATGGCCACTTGATCTTTGCATACACTCCTCATTTGAATTTTTCTTTGCATTTACTCCCTGGTGGATTGAGTATAAAAGAGTAAAAATTGAGTATACATCAGTGAAAATTAAGTATAAAAGAGTGAAACTTGAATATAAAAGAGTGAAAATTGAGTACACGGATTATTGATGTGGTGGATGCAACCTTACATAGTCAATTTTCTAACTTTTATACTCAACTTTCTTCAATAATACTCACTAAACTGTCTTGTCAATCTCATCAGGGACTGCATACAAAGAAAAGTTTATATGGGGATTGCATACAAAATTGAAATAGTACGTGGGGAATTTATGAAAATTTACCCATAACCTATTACATACCAAATACAATAAATAAATATTTTTTTTGGTTATATATATTTATGCGATAAACCTCGCCATAAAGCACAATCGAGTCGAGTCGCCGCGCTTTTGCACAATTTTGATTTTTTTTTTCCCCCTACTTCCATCGACCTCCTCCTCCCAACTCGTCGTTAATATGGCGGCGACGACGTCGGCATCGGTCTCGTCGGAGGCGGTCCTCCAGGTCGCCTTCGCGGACGGCGACCGTGAGTTCAATCTCGGTCCTTTTCCGATCGTTCCGTCGATCGGGCTCAGCGCCTTCAAGGCGAGAATTAGCGAGCGGATCGGAGTCTCCCCGCGCCAGATCTCTCTTTCCCTCGTCCGCCTCTCGGCGCCGCCCGCCCCCGACGTCCCCCGCACGATCGCCATCAACGAGAGGACCGATTTCCACGCGATCGCGAGCGAGCCCAACTGCGTCGTGCTCGCTTCCCTCTGCAGGGAGCGCAGCGGGAAGCGAGGGAAGAGGAGGCCCCGATCCAGGGGATTTATTAGCCACGTCGCTGGAGGGACCCTCGGGGAGAGCGCCGCCTCCGTGCCGGAGACCAGGATCCAGAGAGGGCGGGGCGGCTTTGCGCAACGGAGCAACCACGTCGACCCAACCAACGACGAGATGGCG
The DNA here is from genome assembly GCA_024364735.1 of Boesenbergia rotunda. Classification (NCBI taxonomy): domain Eukaryota; kingdom Viridiplantae; phylum Streptophyta; class Magnoliopsida; order Zingiberales; family Zingiberaceae; genus Boesenbergia; species Boesenbergia rotunda. The sequence goes on along the minus strand of JAGFNQ010006121.1, from coordinate 122,447 downwards.
GCGCAGGCGCTCGCGTGGCAGTATGTGCGGAATACTGAGGCGCGGCTGTGGCGGATGGCGTCTCGCTTCGTGGCGGAGTACTACCCGCCGACTCATTCGCGGGCGCCGGCGGCTCCATGCGGGGAGTGCGATGCGGCGGACGCCGAGGATCGAACGCCCGAGTTCCATTGCTGTGTCCACGACCCGATCGTCGTGGGATTCGCCCGGAGTTTGCCGCCGATTGAGCGGCCTAGGTCGAGCGGAGCCGGCGGCGTAGTGCGAACTGGTAACCCTATTCCCTAGGGCGGCGCAGGGGTTTTGTTTAATCTAACTTCTCGGGTTCCTTTGCTGGTCGTACGTGCAGGGCTACGATGGTACGCTGCCTTACAAAATTATTATTTTTTAATATATATATATTAATTGATGGAGAGATTACTGGGGAAGACACATGTAAATAAAATGTTTATTTAATTTTTATTCTGAACATATATTTTTTTAAGAGAAAATGGGTGAAAACTCTCCCAAATTGAAAGTTAGCGTATGTAATCTCTATATGATAAAATCTTTGCAAGATGATTTTGTATATTTTTTTATCAGTATAAAATAATAAAAATTTAGTATACATGATAAAGATATTTAATATACATATAAAGATTTAAATATAAATTGTTTGAGATTAAGTATTAATTTTAAAAAAAATTGAGTATTATTTAAAAATATTTGAGTAAACATTATTGCAGTATACTGTAAAATTTTCAATATATATTATAAAAATTTAAGTATAAATTTATTTAGATTAAGTATTATTTGAAGAAATTTGAATATAAAATTTAGAAATTTAAGTATTTGAGGTTAAATCAAAATCATGATAGAGGGGCCACCGCATCAGAAGGAGTCATCGAAATTTTATATTCAAATTTCTTAAATTAGTACTCAATCTCAAACAATTTATACTCAAATCTTTATAATATATACTAAATTTTTACTATTTTATACTAATAAAAAAATAACATACAAAACTATCTTGTCAATCTCATTAGAGAGTATGCAAATATTTTATGGGGTGGGGCTGCATGCAAAGTTCAATTTCATTTTGGGAAATTTTCTCCAGTTAACTCTTTTTTTTAATGGGTTTTGAAATAAGTTCTTTAAAAAATAACACTGGTAGAAAATGTTGGTATTGGAGGTAGAAAAGATCCATTTGTTTGCGGATAAAAAAATAAACAACTTACTGAATCAACCAATGAATCCAGTTTGCTCAATGTAGGAGAGATCTTGATCTCTTCCTTATTATCAGAAGAGCAATCACAAACGAATCAGACAACTTTCTTATAATCACGAACAAAATCCCTCTCAGTTCTCTTCTTGCAATGAACTCCTTTTTTTTAGATTGCTTTAGACGACCATATATGGAGTACAAGGTCTCTTCATAGTCCTCCGTAAATGGAGGAATTAATTGGATTGTAAGAGGAAGGGGAGGGGGTGTCTTCTCGTATTCCTAACTCCAATATCTTCCACTCATCCAAGTCAATCCATAAAAGATTATCTAGTCAGAAAGACCATGTAAGAACATTTATTTCATACCTCAAGGAAAATGTTTTGTGTGACAACAAGCACACTGAGCAATTATTACTAAGAAAGTTATTACGCTTAACTTAGCTGCTCTATAGAATGAATCTGAGACATAAATAACTTGTTTTTACCCTATATTAAATATTTAAATCAATATGAACAACTCTAATCCCTCATTTAACTACTATGTCAAGAATATTTTCAACAACTTTAATTAATACAATTATTCACAATCACATTTTAACTACTCAATAAAAAAATATAATTAGTCGATTAGTGAATAAGTATTACAGATATAAATCAATTTTAATCTTCCTTTTTGGCTTGAATCTATTCATTCTAATAGTCGTTTTCCTAGTTATGCTCTATAGACTGAATTATCCATAGTCAATAGGTACACGCTAAAGTAGCAGACACTGATTAAAACTTTAAGTAGACAGTTAAATAGTCACTTAAGGTAAAGTTGAGATTAACATATAATCTCAAGAGTCTCACATAGTAGAGAAGCAGAGATTTCTTCACCTACTACCCTTATTGTCACTATAACACATGTGGTATGAATCATATGCTACGATGTTTTTTCTTTAACAAAATAAAGAGTGCATGCTTTTCTCAAAATTAACATCGTATAAATTTTGATCTAGACATACCTAATGTCTAATCCTGAATTCAACTTATGAATTTCAATATGACTTTCAGAAGATTCAATAAATGGTGGGTTCATTTACTCCGATCATTACATAAATGATTTCATCTTGATATAAAAATCAAGGCGATCCCAACTTATAAGTATGTCTCAATTTACAGCTACATAAGTTGTCCCATAAACTGGTCTTACCTTTATTTATACTCAATAATAGAGATGATTGCCCATGTGAGTGGACCAATCTTAAACTGCCAACATGTTTATCGAGACTTTTATCCAAATGTAACAAATACATTTTACACTGAATATATCTTGCATTTTATAAACATAACAGTCTTTACAATGTGTTACATCTTACATAGTCCTAAAGACTTCACATGTCCATAAAATGACTCTTTAGTCAATGACTTAGTAAAAGGATCTACAAGCATAGCTCGTGTAGGGATGTACTTAACAATTATTTTTTTCTTGTCAATAATATCCCTTACAAACACTAGTACAAAAAAGACCTTTAACAACGGCTTTTAACACCGGTTGTATTAAAACCGGTGTTAAAAAAAAAGGCGGTGGCATTTTTGTAATTATTTGAACTTTAAAATACTTTTAACACCGGTTCTTTTAACAACCGGTGTTAAAAATATATTTAACTACGGTTTTATAAATAACCGGGGTCATATGTTATACTTTTAACACCGGTTCTTTTAACAACCGGTGTTAAAAATATATTTGATTTTCGCGCGCAAGCTTTTAATTAAGTCATACATGTGAAAAATCTCTCCGTGCCCTAGCCTCGCCGAATCTTCCCCTCTCCGCTCGACGCCGCAACTCGCCTCACGGGATCGCGCCAAGGTCGACCTTCGCGGCTAGGAGCTCTCAGCGTCGGTGAACCTCCCATCTCGTTTGTCTTCGCCTTCCTTTCATTGCTGCAGTGCGACCCCTCCCCTGTGCGGGTTCTTTCCTCACGTGCACCGACGCCACCTCTAGTCTTCCTCTTCTCCACTCGATTTGGCTGGCGACTGCGCCTCCTTCCACTGTAGAGCGCTCTTCCCCGAATCCCGAACAGTTCCTCCGGCATAGCCTGTTGGCAACGGATTTGATCGGAGTTTGATCGAAGCAAGGAGACTGAGGTAAGGGTTCATTGTTTAGGGTTTGATACTTGGAATTTAATCAGTAGCGTTGAGTTGTGTTTCGGTTTGGAATGGTGGGCTAGCAATCAAGTTGATTTTCTTTGTATACGAGGGAAATTTGTTTCCTCTGCCGTGGGTTATTGGTTTGGGATGGGCTGAGATGGCAATTAGGACTTTGAGTTTATTCTGGGATAAAAACTCTGTTTTGGATTGATGAGTAGTTCATGTGATTCGTTTGTTTTGGGTTGTCACGCGAGGCTATTTTGTGTGCCAAAAGCTTAAGGGCTGTCGGGTGTTAATGGGATGAGTGAGGTGTTTATTTGGGACAGCTTGGACATCTTTGTTGTAGCTATGTGTAAATTGGAACTTATTGCAAAGGGATGGTCCCTTTCCCTGCTGCGAACAAAGTTTAGTGAAGCTTAGGTTAAATTAGGGGTTAGATTCTAAATAGGGGTAGTAATTAGTTTAGCTATTTGATTAATCATATAAAAAGCTAAATCTTATCTTGGATACAGGGCGCTAGCTGATTACGGATTATTTTGTATAGGAGGTTAATGCTTTGTAGTTTTGAAAATGGTCATTGGTACTAACATCACTGAGAAACTCCTAGAAATTAGATCTGAATCATTGATTTTGACACTTGCTTACTTACTATGTTTAGTTTAACGCATGGTGGAGCACTTGCTTAAGTACATTTGCAAGTTTCTTGTGATGAACTTTCTTTTTGATAACTTAATTTTTTTCTATTTATGTACCGATGCTAAGTCTTCCTAATCATTGATTTTGATTTTTATGTTTTTTTATATTCCTTTTGATAACTCGATTCTTAATATAATCTTCCTTTTAATGTCTTTCTCAAACAGTCTGTGCACATATGGATCGTAGTTGGATAAATGCTTTACGCACAAGTGATGAGTATGAGAATGGGGTGAAAGAGTTCTTAGAATTTGCTAAAAGAAATGCTCGTGATAATACTGAAATATTTTTTTGTCCTTGTGTAAAATGTGTGAACCTAAGACGTTTGAAAGTGGATGAAATAGAAGAACATGTTTCTTTGCGATGGATTTTGCAAGAGTTATACAAGATGGATATGGCATGGTGAATCATTAAGCATGCCAAGTGTGTCCCAAACTGAGCAAGTTGATGTAGATATGGATGATCGACTAGAAGACATGATCCGTGATGTTGGACCAGAGTTTTTTCAGCGAGCACATGTATATGATCATTTGTGTAGTGATGCGGAGAAGCCGTTGTATCCAGGGTGCACTCAATTCTCACGATTGGAAGCAGTATTAAAATTGTTCAGATTAAAGCACAAAATGGGTGGAGTGACAAAAGTTTTACCGAATTGCTTGAGTTATTGAAAGTTATGCTTCCAGAAGGTAATACACTACCGGATCGTAACTATGAGGCAAAGAAGATATTGTGTCCAATGGGTATGGCATACAAGAAAATACATGCTTGCCCAATGATTGCATCTTGTACAGAAACGAGTTTGAAGGGTTGCATCAGTGCCCCATATGTCAGGTATCACGCTACAAAGTGAAGGATGGTGAGTCTAGTTGTGATGAGAGCCAAATGGGCCTCCGGCAAAAGTCTTATGGTATCTTCCAATAATTCCAAGGTTCAAGAGATTATTTGCTAATGCAAAAGATTCAAGAACTTAGATGGCATGCAGATGAGAGGCAATGTGATGGAAAGATTCGTCATCCGGCTGACTCTTTGCAGTGGAAAAGAATCAATCAATTGTTTCCAGACTTTGGCAATGAGCCAAGAAACCTTAGGCTTGGACTTGCTACGGATGGAATGAATCCATATGGTAACTTGAGTAGTAAGCATAGCTCATGGCCAGTTCTGTTGGTAATTTACAATCTCCCTCCTCAATTGTGCATGAAGCGGAATACATAATGTTGTCTATGTGATTTCGGGCCCACAACAGCCTGGAAATGACATAGATGTTTATTTACGTCCCTTGATTGAAGACTTGCGAATGTTATGGGAGGAAGGCATGGATGTGATTGACGGATATAGCCATGAATTATTCAAGATGCGTGCCATGATCTTTTGCACCATAAATGATTTCCAGCATATGGGAACTTGTGCGGATATAGTGTTAAGGGGCATAAAGCATGCCCTATATGTGAAGAAGACACTGTTACCATCAACTGATTCATGGAAAAAGACGGTTTACCTTGGCCATCGAAGATTTCTCAAACCTGATCACCCATATCGTAGATTAAAGAAAGCTTTAATGGACTGCAAGAGAATGGAGTTGCTCCAAAGGCCTTAACTGGAGAGCAAGTTTATGAACGGGTGAAGACATCAATATTACTTTTGGAAAGACCCAAAAGAAAGCCACTGCCGCTGAGAGAAACATATGGAAGAAGAGGTCAATCTTTTTTGATCTTCCATATTGGTGCAAGCTTGATGTAAGACATTGTATTGATGTAATGCATGTGGAGAAAAATGTGTGCGATAGTGTTATTGGAACGCTTCTAAACATACCGGGCAAGACAAAGGATGGTGTGAAATCTCGCCTAGATATGTTGAAATGGGTATACGAGAAAAGTTACATGCGCAGGTAGCAGAAAATAAGCGCGCATATTTGCCCCCTGCATGTCATACATTATCAAAGCAGAGAGAAAAAGTTTATGTGAGAGTCTACATGGAATCAAAGTCCCACAAGGTTATTCATCAAATATCAAAAGGCTTGTCTGTATGAAAGATCTGAAAATTGGTTGGCTTAAAGTCTCATGATTGCCACATATTGATGCAACATCTATTACCAGTGGCTATTCGTGACATTTTGCCTGAAAATGTAAGACAAGCCATAACCAGGTTGTGCTTTTTTCTTTAATGCTATATGTAGCAAAGCCATTGACCCTCAGAAATTGGATGAGTTGGAAAATGAAGCTTTTTATTATCTTATGCAATTAGAGATGTATTTTCCTCCTTCATTTTTTGATATCATGGTTCACTTGATTGTTCATATAGTGAGGGAGATTAAGTTGTGTGGCCCAGTTTATTTACGGTGGATGTACCCAATTGAGCGTACATGAAAATATTAAAAGGGTATGTGAAGAATCCACACCGCCCTGAAGCATCTATTGTTGAAAGGTACATTGCAGAAGAGGCTATTGAGTTTTGCACTATGTATGTG
>JAGFNQ010006121.1:51283-115703 GCA_024364735.1 Boesenbergia rotunda | reverse complement strand
TATATATATATATATATATATATATATATATATATATATTTGAGCAAAATTTAAAAATAAAATATATTATATTTTTAATATATTATATAAGTATATACAAATTACTTGACAATTGAAATACATATTGCAGTTACAATAAATTAAATTTCTCGCAGGTAAAGGCAATGGTGAAGCCAATCTACTCGAGCTCATTTATCATGGACTAATAGAAAATAATAATTCAGAATTGAATCTCGGTGATTATTTTTTGTTTACTCTATCTCTCCTATTTTATATTTCTCCTCCTTTATCAGCTTGTGGACCCTCGGCTACAGGCCAGACAGATCGATAGGTGGCTCTGCTCTGGCGTAAAACAAGATAATTATAATTAATTATGTTGATAATATTATATCATCTGATTTTATAAAAAAATTTATTGATGGTTAGAATAAACCGAAAATGCTCATGACGAATAATTCAGAAATTTAATATCTCACAATTATATCGACCATTTAAAAAAATATATACAATATTCACCTAGTTACAAATTAAATCACGAATACTTAAGAGATAATTAATTATTTTCCTGTTGTCTCTGAGGTAAAATTTTGATAATAAACATTAAAGGGTATGGTAAGTGGATGCACGGTAAATTGAAATCTGAAATGATTAAGAATTTTTTTTAAAAAAAACAAGGAGGCTAACTAGGATGTAAAATTAAGATTTGAAAGTTTAGTCGTACTCAACGAAAGTTCAAATTAAGATTTGTAAGTTTAGTCGTACTCAACGAAAGTTCTAAGAATATATTAACTTTAATTTAGATTGAATTGTTAAGTTTAAATTTATGGATTAATTTTAATCAAAATTCATGGATTAAAAGCAGATGAAATTATGTATTTCTAACCCGAAAATATTGAGCCCGACGATTCAGTCTTGACTAGATGGATATTAAGATTTAGAAGTTAAAATCTGATAAAGTTAATATATTCACTGTTCTTGAAGGAATCGACGTCGACAATCAGTCATCAGAGTTCAACCCACGAGGATGATGACGAGAGAGAAAGAGCTCCCACCCTGCGAGATTAACATGAGCGTCAAGGGGAAGACATCGGAGGTTATCCGGTGGAGCCCACACTAGTACAAAAAAAACCTTTAACAACGGCTTTTAACACCGGTTGTATTAAAACCGGTGTTAAAAAAAAAGGCGGTGGCATTTTTGTAATTATTTGAACTTTAAAATACTTTTAACACCGGTTCTTTTAACAACCGGTGTTAAAAATATATTTAACTACGGTTTTATAAATAACCGGGGTCATATGTTATACTTTTAACACCGGTTCTTTTAACAACCGGTGTTAAAAATAGCGCGCATGCCTTGTTTTTAATTAAGTCTGAAAGATCTCCCCGTGCCCTAGCCTCGCCGAATCTTCCCCTCTCCGCTCGACGCCGCAGCTCGCCTCACGGGATCGCGCCAAGGTCGACCTCCGCGGCTAGGAGCTCTCATCGTCGGTGAACCTCCCATCTCGTTTGTCTTCGCCTTCCTTTCATTGCTGCAGTGCGACCCCTCCCCTGTGCGGGTTCTTTCCTCACCGTGCGGCGACGCCACCTCTAGTCTTCCTCTTCTCCACTCGATTTGGCTGGCGACTGCGCCTCCTTCCACTGTAGAGCGCTCTTCCTCGAATCCCGAACAGTTCCTCCGGCATAGCCTGTTGGCAACGGATTTGATCGGAGTTTGATCGAAGCAAGGAGACTGAGGTAAGGGTTCATTGTTTAGGGTTTGATACTTGGAATTTAATCAGTAGCGTTGAGTTGTGTTTCGGTTTTGGAATGGTGGGCTAGCAATCAAGTTTGATTTTCTTTGTATACGAGGGAAATTTGTTTCCTCTGCCGTGGGTTATTGGTTTGGGATGGGCTGAGATGGCAATTAGGACTTTGAGTTTATTCTGGGATAAAAACTCTGTTTTGGATTGATGAGTAGTTCATGTGATTCGTTTGTTTTTGGGTTGTCACGCGAGGGCTATTTTGTGTGCCAAAAGCTTAAGGGCTGTCGGGTGTTAATGGGATGAGTGAGGTGTTTATTTGGGATAGCTTGGACATCTTTGTTGTAGCTATGTGTAAATTGGAACTTATTGCAAAGGGATGGTCCCTTTCCCTGCTGCGAACAAAGTTTAGTGAAGCTTAGGTTAAATTAGGGGTTAGATTCTAAATAGGGGTAGTAATTAGTTTAGCTATTTGATTAATCATATAAAAAGCTAAATCTTATCTTGGATACAGGGCGCTAGCTGATTACGGATTATTTTGTATAGGAGGTTAATGCTTTGTAGTTTTGAAAATGGTCATTGGTACTAATTAACATCACTGAGAAACTCCTAGAAATTAGATCTGAATCATTGATTTTGACACTTGCTTACTTACTATGTTTAGTTTAACTCATGGTGGGGCACTTGCTTAAGTACATTTGCAAGTTTCTTGTGATGAACTTTCTTTTTGATAACTTAATTTTTTTCTATTTATGTACCAATGCTAAGTCTTCCTAATCATTGATTTTGATTTTTATGTTTTTTTATATTCCTTTTGATAACTCGATTCTTAATATAATCTTCCTTTTAATGTCTTTCTCAAACAGTCCGTGCACATATGGATCGTAGTTGGATAAATGCTTTACGTACAAGTGATGAGTATGAGAATGGGGTGAAAGAGTTCTTAGAATTTGCTAAAAGAAATGCTCGTGATAATACTGAAATATTTTTTTGTCCTTGTGTAAAATGTGTGAACCTAAGACGTTTGAAAGTGGATGAAATAGAAGAACATGTTCTTTGCGATGGATTTTGCAAGAGTTATACAAGATGGATATGGCATGGTGAATCATTAAGCATGCCAAGTGTGTCCCAAACTGAGCAAGTTGATGTAGATATGGATGATCGACTAGAAGACATGATCCGTGATGTTGGACCAGAGTTTTTTCAGCGAGCACATGTATATGATCATTTGTGTAGTGATGCGGAGAAGCCGTTGTATCCAGGGTGCACTCAATTCTCACGATTGGAAGCAGTATTAAAATTGTTCAAGATAAAAGCACAAAATGGGTGGAGTGACAAAAGTTTTACCGAATTGCTTGAGTTATTGAAAGTTATGCTTCCAGAAGGTAATACACTACCGGATCGTAACTATGAGGCAAAGAAGATATTGTGTCCAATGGGTATGGCATACAAGAAAATACATGCTTGCCCCAATAATTGCATCTTGTACAGAAACGAGTTTGAAGGGTTGCATCAGTGCCCCATATGTCAGGTATCACGCTACAAAGTGAAGGATGGTGAGTCTAGTTGTGATGAGAGCCCAAATGGGCCTCCGGCAAAAGTCTTATGGTATCTTCCAATAATTCCAAGGTTCAAGAGATTATTTGCTAATGCAAAAGATTCAAAGAACCTTAGATGGCATGCAGATGAGAGGCAATGTGATGGAAAGATTCGTCATCCGGCTGACTCTTTGCAGTGGAAAAGAATCAATCAATTGTTTCCAGACTTTGGCAATGAGCCAAGAAACCTTAGGCTTGGACTTGCTACGGATGGAATGAATCCATATGGTAACTTGAGTAGTAAGCATAGCTCATGGCCAGTTCTGTTGGTAATTTACAATCTCCCTCCTCAATTGTGCATGAAGCGGAAATACATAATGTTGTCTATGATGATTTCGGGCCCACAACAGCCTGGAAATGACATAGATGTTTATTTACGTCCCTTGATTGAAGACTTGCGAATGTTATGGGAGGAAGGCATGGATGTGATTGACGGATATAGCCATGAATTATTCAAGATGCATGCCATGATCTTTTGCACCATAAATGATTTTCCAGCATATGGGAACTTGTGCGGATATAGTGTTAAGGGGCATAAAGCATGCCCTATATGTGAAGAAGACACATGTTACCATCAACTGATTCATGGAAAAAAGACGGTTTACCTTGGCCATCGAAGATTTCTCAAACCTGATCACCCATATCGTAGATTAAAGAAAGCCTTTAATGGACTGCAAGAGAATGGAGTTGCTCCAAAGGCCTTAACTGGAGAGCAAGTTTATGAACGGGTGAAAGACATCAATATTACTTTTGGAAAGACCCAAAAGAAAGCCACTGCCGCTGAGCGAAACATATGGAAGAAGAGGTCAATCTTTTTTGATCTTCCATATTGGTGCAAGCTTGATGTAAGACATTGTATTGATGTAATGCATGTGGAGAAAAATGTGTGCGATAGTGTTATTGGAACGCTTCTAAACATACCGGGAAAGACAAAGGATGGTGTGAAATCTCGCCTAGATATGTTTGAAATGGGTATACGAGAAAAGTTACATGCGCAGGTAGCAGAAAATAAGCGCGCATATTTGCCCCCTGCATGTCATACATTATCAAAAGCAGAGAGAAAAAGTTTATGTGAGAGTCTACATGGAATCAAAGTCCCACAAGGTTATTCATCAAATATCAAAAGGCTTGTCTGTATGAAAGATCTGAAATTGGTTGGCTTAAAGTCTCATGATTGCCACATATTGATGCAACATCTATTACCAGTGGCTATTCGTGACATTTTGCCTGAAAATGTAAGACAAGCCATAACCAGGTTGTGCTTTTTCTTTAATGCTATATGTAGCAAAGCCATTGACCATCAAAAATTGGATGAGTTGGAAAATGAAGCTTTTATTATCTTATGCCAATTAGAGATGTATTTTCCTCCTTCATTTTTTGATATCATGGTTCACTTGATTGTTCATATAGTGAGGGAGATTAAGTTGTGTGGCCCAGTTTATTTACGGTGGATGTACCCAATTGAGCGGTACATGAAAATATTAAAAGGGTATGTGAAGAATCCACACCGCCCTGAAGCATCTATTGTTGAAAGGTACATTGCAGAAGAGGCTATTGAGTTTTGCACTATGTATGTGAAGGATGGGGAAGCTATAGGGCTTCCTAAGTCTCGTCATGAAGAAAGATATGGAGGTAAGGGTACGCTAGGTGTAAAAGCTACAATCCCAGATCGAAAGGAAGTGCTTCAAGCACATTTGTATATCTTAAATAACACCGATGAAGTTCAACCTTACTTATGCTCTCACAAAAACATTATCAAGAAGCAAAACCCTAGAATGAACGAAAAGATGTTGATGAATGAGCATAACAAGACCTTTCCAAGTTGGTTTAGTGAAACCATTATTATGGATGATACTGCTTCTGATACATTAAAATCGCTAGCAAATAAGCTAACATTCCAAGTCATAAAATGGAGTGGATATGATATCAATAATCTTTCCTTCTATACAAAGTCCCAAGATGAGAAGAGTATTGTGCAAAATAGTGGGGTTATGATAATGGCTGAGTCCATGCACTTCTCTAGTTCCAAAGATAAAAGCCCTGTTATTGCATCCATATCTTACTATGGAGTGATTGAAGAGATTTGGGAGGTCGACTACACTAACTTTAGAGTTCCTGTTTTCAAATGTAAGTGGGTTGATATTAATAATGGTGTGCAAACTGATGGATTAGGATTTACATTGGTCAACCTTGATAAAGTAGCTTATAAAGATGAGCCTTTCATCATGGCTTGCCAAGCAAAACAAGTATTTTATATTAAAGATCCCTCTCATAAAAGGTGGTCAGTGGTTTTACAAGGAAGAAACATAATTAGTAGTGATGATACTCTTGTTATTTCTGAGACTCCTTTCTCATCAAGGATCCCTACTTTGGATGAAGAAATAATAATGGATAATGAACATGCTACTCGCGATCATGATGAAGGGATATGGGAGAATATTGATATTCCCTAATCAAGTTAGTTGTTTTTAATCTTATTCCACTATTAATATTTGAAATATGTTTCTTGATGTTGATTATAAAAATATGTTCTTAACCTTTATTTTATTATTGTTACAGGCACATGGGTGATTCATCTCACAACCCTCCTTCACAGAGTGGGTCGGATATCGGATCCAAACGGAAAAAAGGCAGAGGTCCTACACAATTAAAAGAGTTAACCCTTAGCCGAATTAATGATCAAAAGGTCCCCATCGAGTTTGATGTGGTCGGGAATCCTACGGGGCCAAATAAAGAAACTTTCAATAGTTATGTGGCTCTCCAAGGACGTAGTAGGGTTAGTCTCTTGAAGAAAGAGTGGGATGATGTAGAATCTTGCATCAAGGATAATATTTGGGAAAGTATTATGGTAACTCTTTATGTTTGTAACTCTTTATGTTTGTAACAATTTACTTGTCGCTAATATTATAATAGACTAATTTTTCTATTTGTTGTCATGTAGCTCACCTTTGACATCCCAAATGACAACTCACTGAAGAGGAAATGTATTTCATATGCGGGGGATCGTTGGAAGGCCTTCAAGTCGGACCTTACCAGAAAATACATATTCGGGTCAAAAATTGGTCTATCTCCTTGTGAGAAATATTCGTTCATTGATGATTTGACATGGGAGAAATTTCTTAAGAGCCGACAAGATCCTGCCTTTCTTGTGTGTTGGCCTTATATATTTTATTCAATTTGAGTTTTGTTTGCAAAGAAATTGTATCTTTGGGTAATTTTATAATTTTCTTGATTTTGTTTATTAAAACAGGAAACAAGAAGAAAGGCACAAGAAAGTGCTGCAAAGAATTGCCACCCCCATATATTATCTCGTGGGGGCTATGCTAAGCTTGAGGAAAAGATTATGCAACAAAAGTTGAAAGAACGTGAAGAAGCATCACAAGCAGAACCGTCAATAACTATTTCTCCCCCATCTCCACTCACACGCCATGAGAAATGGAAGAAAGCACGACAAAAGAGTTCTGGAGAGTATACATCTGAACCTTGTCGCATTATTGCTGATAAGATTGTAAGGAATTTTATAAATTTATTAATAATTATGCTTTGGTATTATACACATTCTTAACAATTTTAATTTATATGTTTCATAGGATTCTTTGGTTGAACAAAGCTCTCAAGGATCTTTTGTATCTATTGGACGGGAAGATATTTTGACTGCCGCTATTGGGCGTCCGGAGCACCCAGGACGTGTCCGTACTGCAGGACGAGGTGTGGGCATCAAGCAGTATTTTGGGTTGCCTTCATATAGGCATGGCTTCAAAGGCGGAAATGTATCAAGGGAAGAGTTAGAAGTGGTCCGAGAAAAGATGAGGCAAGAGATTACTGAGGAGGTTGAAGAGAGGCTTAAAAAGAATATTGAACAGCGATTTGCAAATGAGCTTGAACAACGACTTGCAAAGGAGGTTGGACTACGAATTAGACAAGAGCTGGAATCTTTGGGCCTTTTCCAAGGAAAGACAAGGTCCCCCCCTTCCCATTCTCCTAGATATGTGAGCACAAAAGGAAGTTGTGCAGCAGATGGTCAAGCTATATCGGAAGAGGACCTCCTTAACATCAGAGGCATGTGTAAGCTATATGTAGAGGACCCTTTCCGTTTAGTGGCTATTGGACAAGTCTACAACTTGGGGCCAACCATACACCACATCCAAATAGGTAGTGATAATGTGAGGGTGGTGGTTGATCAAGTAAAAGATGCAAAGGCCCTTGTCCCTGTACCCACTGAGGAGGTGCAAACAGTGGGACAAGCCCCTAATCATTTTATTTTATGGCCAAAAAGACTTGTCAAGCCAGTACAAGATGAGGTATTCAATATTCACATATATCTTTTTCATATTTTACTTATTGTATTTAAAAAAGATCTTTTGTAAATGTTGATTAGGAATCTGACGTTGGTGCTATTAAAGATGATCTGGTGGCCAAACAGAAGGAACAGAATGGTAATGAGGCAAAAATGACTAAACTTTATGGAATCATGAATTGTGTTTTCTATTTTTTTTATTAATTGTTTTAGTATGGTGTAATATCCAAACTTGACCTTTTGGTTTCCATTTACTGATTAGGCAATTTTCCCTTCATAGCAGGCTTTGATATGGTTCAACAAAGGGAATCTGAAGTTGATCCGATGGCACATTTATGTATTCTAGCTGTAAAAATTGGCAAACACCCTTTACAGTTAAATTTAGATGTTGAAGTCATAGGCAAGTCCAGCCCAATCCCATTGCATATATTTCAAAAGGATATTTTGGAGCTCACCATGGGTAACCTGCTTTGTGTATCAGTGCTGCAAGTTTGGTTAATGTTAGTACATTTCTAAACTATTTATTAATTAACTAAGTATCACATTCTTACAATTTGCATTTATTTATTATCTTAGGTATTTGCATCAACTCTGCAAACTAAGAGGGAACATGGATACATATGGATTTATTGATCCTGTTCACATTCAAAGTATAGGGAATCGTCCAATGGACATTCAAAACTACATTCATAGTAGGATAATTGAAGGAAAAGAGTGTTACCTTGCACCGTATTATCATATGTACGTGAATATTTTCAAGTGACTTAGAAGTTTAGTTGTGATTTTGACTAATTATTATCCAACTTGCAGGGGCCATTGGCAGTTGATAATTATTTGTCCTAAGCAAAATGTTGTCATCTTTCTCTGCTCACTGTGGAATAAAGCGAATAAAGATATCAAAACAATTATTAATAGGTAAGTTATTATCATTCGCTCTATGATAATGTTGTCCTAAGCTCTATTTTTTTATCATAGTGCTATGCGTTCTTGGCATACGATGAAAGGCAAACACTTGGGAGCTTTTAGAATGCCTATATGGAAGGAACTACGTGTAAGTAGTTAAATGTCAAGTTTTTATACAACTATGATCTATAAGCATTTTTTTCATAGATAAATTTGGTTTATTTGTTGCCATTTATTATATTTTTTTATCATAGTGATATGCGTTCTTTATTATTTGATGTCTTTTGGTATGCAAGCTCCTCTATGTGCATGCTTGAGATATTGGTTACTATAA
The DNA here is from genome assembly GCA_024364735.1 of Boesenbergia rotunda. Taxonomy (NCBI): domain Eukaryota; kingdom Viridiplantae; phylum Streptophyta; class Magnoliopsida; order Zingiberales; family Zingiberaceae; genus Boesenbergia; species Boesenbergia rotunda. Next base: position 106,832 of record JAGFNQ010006121.1, on the reverse strand, counting down.
TGAAAAATTAGCATGACTTTGTAACTGATTTATCCTTTTCTGCTAATGTGTCATTTTAATATTTATTTGTAGTGCCAAAAACAAACTGGCAATACAGAGTGTGGATATTATGTAATGAGACATATGCTCAACATTGTCTCGGCGATCATAGTTGATTCATGGGACAAGGTAATTGAAGTTTTTTTAATTTTATAGATTTAATTATGTCTGGTTGAGTTGATAAGCTATTTTTTTATATAAATGTACCTTGCAGAGATTCACAAATAAGGATCCATTCTCCGAAGATGAGATTGATGACATCAAAAGATGTTGGGCAACTTATTTGTTAGAGGTTGCCAATGTAAAAGTTTAGGATAGTTTAATGTAAAAGTTAGAGGTTGCTAATTTTGACAGCTTGCAGTATTACTAATTAATGTAAAAGTTAGAGACCACTAGCATTGATTTCCATTAGTGTTCTTCCTTACATTGTAGCTTCAATTGCTTACATATATACTATTTCAATCAAGTAGTTTCAGTTTTGCATCCTGTCAACCGGATTCCACACATATTTTTTTAATGTGGCTTTTGCCATTGTCCTTTTAGCGCTTTCCTTCTTCTCATTTGATCAAAAGTTGCTTTTGAGAGTAAATTTTTACCAAAATGAGCACGAACATGGAGGAAACGTTCGAGCCTTTTCACGGAATCAAGAATGATCTTCAAGGGAGATTGATGTGCTACAAGCAAGATTGGACCAGTTGTTTCAAGGAATGCGTGAAGGGCAAATAAAATTTCCCCCAACATACAAGTTTGAAAGGAACCAACCAGGTTTATCAGGTATACATTTGTCAAAACTAATTTTGCAAACTTTTTGCTAAGATTGTGAAGCTTATGCTTAGTTTTGTCTTTGTTATACTTTATAGTTTCTTAGCCATGTACTATTATTTATTCGTTACTCTTGATTGAAAATGATACTGTGTTCAAATGTCTCTACACCGTTTTTACAATGTTACTGAAGCTACCGTGTCACAACATTTTTTAGGATATGATTCCGGTGAGAAGAAGCGTATTCCTGCTTGGTGTGACAGGATATTGTACCGTGATAGCCGTTCAATTTCAGTAGCTGAATGCTGTTCAGAGTGTCCGGTAGTTTCATCAATAGCCATGTAAGGTTTTTTTTGAAGTAATTTTTCCGGAATGAAAGTAATATGGTTTAACTGATGTATTTGTTTGTGTATGTACTAGGTACGAAGCATGTATGGATGTCACTGAAAGTGATCACAAGCCTGTGAGATGCCACTGAAAGTGAGCTCGCCGTGGAGGAATTGACTGTGCCTGAGTACCTGCATTTCAAGGAGCAACTCGTTGAAGAAAGGTGGGTGATCGATGCATGATCAACATCGAGTCGACTTGTCATTGCTTTCTGCTTGTTAATTTACAAAGTTAATCTTCCTTTCAGCGGACAGAACGATAACTTTATCTTGGAGTTGGATTTTGAGCCCTTCAATGCTTCCTTCCCTCGCCCCTCGCTATCCAAGTCGATTGGCAACGACGTGCAGTTCCTTAATCGGCACCTTTCCTCAAAGTTGTTCCAGGACAAAGAAAGCCTTTATCCCTTACTGAATTTCCTCCGGAAGCACAATTACAAGGGCACCGTACTTGATTCTTGATCTCTAGATCAATTGAGCATGCCCTTTTTTTTCTCTCTTAGTTTGATTTTTTTCATGATTGCAGTCGATGATGCTGAACGACAGAATTCAAAGTCTCGGTGCCCTTCAAGCTTCACTGAGGAAGGCAGAGCAATATCTTCTGAGTATCCCGTCAGACACTCCACACTCCCAATTCAATCACCGGTAATATTTTACAAAACTGAAAGATAAAGTTGGAAGTTCTTAATTATATATACATAGCTCTTCAAATCTTTGGCTTTAGATTCCAAGAGCTCGGCCTCAAAAAGGGATGGGGAGACACGGCTCAGCGAGTGCATCAAAACATCCAATTACTTCTTGATCTTATGGAGGCACCGGATCCCTGCACTTTGGAGAATTTCCTCGGGATCATTCCGATGGTGTTCAACGTCGTAATCCTTTCTCCGCACGGCTACTTCGCTCAAGCTAATGTCTTGGGGTATCCCGACACTGGTGGCCAGGTATGAGAGAGAGATTGCCATCGTAAATTAATCAAGTTTTGTGATGTTGAAACTTATTTGAGAATTTGTTTCTAAAAAATTGTCTTAATTCATTGCAGGTTGTTTACATTCTGGATCAAGTCCATGCCTTGGAGAATGAAATGCTGCTCAGGATCAAGCGGCAAGGACTAGATATCACACCTTGAAATGCAGGTACTCACGGCGAGCTCCTTGAAATGCAGGTACTCAGGCACTGTGGATGTCACTGAAAGTGATCACAAGCCTGGAAATTTCACATTCTGATGAGTTGATCCTACAAGTTCCTCAGATGTAGCTCCCGAATTTAGCAACACAAGAGATCCATGAGGTTGCGCATCGAAACCATAAATGCATGCTACATGAAACAGAAACTCTAATCAGATCTTTGCAGATATATTTGTAAATGTAACTTGTTAGAAGTAATTTTTTTGTATTCTTTTCCTTTTTTTTTTGTTGTGGAATTTACAGATAGTATTATGACACTTAGCTCTATGAATTAGGTTGAGACGTAGCTTATTCTTCCTCATTCATGGATTGTTGTAAAATACATGGATTGTTTTGTTTTTGAAATTAATTGGATGTTGCATTTACTTAATTCATGGTGTGTTATTGATTATGGATAAACTATTATATTATTGTGTTCTTTTATATGTCTAGAAAAATTATAAATAAAAATAAATATTAAATTTATATAAAAAATTAAGACTTTTGACACCGGTTGTTTCTAGAACCGGTGTTAAAAATGATGTTTTAACGCCGGTTATTTAAAATAACCGGTGTCTAAAATGGCTTTCCCGCCTCATAATTGAACTTTTAACAACGGTTATTAACCGGTGTTAAATCTATATATTACACCGGTTTGTTAACCGGTGTTAAAAGTCTATACTTACAATGCCGGCTGGATCAACACCGGTTCCGGAACCGATGTTAAAAGTCGAAAATAACCGGTGTTAAAAGCCTTTTTTCCACTAGTGCCCGGTCCATCTATCGAGCTGATGGTGGCATCGTCTGAAGAGGCAGTGGCTGAATCATCTGAATTGCTGCTAGTTGCACAGTCTGAGGTGCTAGAGCTCCCACCGTCTACTGAATCTGATAACTTGTAGCTTCGACCATCTGCTGAGGCTAGTAAACTGAAAACTAATATGCTAAGCACAGTTGATCTACACATAACTAATAACTAAAATAAATCCCCGTATTTGTGGAATGACACGATCATGACTCTCTATGTCAATACCATCCCCATGATGGATATCAATGTCCACATAGAGTAAACGCCGTTAACTGAACAACTTAGCCACACTACACAATTTTGAATAGGAGACTGCATACAGTCAAGTTGATTACAACAATACATATACCAATTAGTTTCTATCTTTCTTTCTTTCGATAGTAGAATTTCAAAGATGCAGAAGTTTATTTTATCAGACCCATCATAGATAAAACTTCGACTCACTGCTGTAGCTCAAACCACGGTTAAATACATCTATGAATGCATTCTAGCTAGCCTGAGAAGAAGTTGAAACTGAGAAGATGCTAAAGGACTAAAGCTTATTTTAAGATGGTTTATGATGCAATGTATTCAGTATCAGAAATTAGTCATCTAGTGGATCAGTGGAAGAAGAAAGCAGAGCTGCTAGAAGCTCAATTAGAGGAGGCATGTGAGTATAGGAAATCTTCATTGGAGACTCTTGCTTCAGTTAAGCAACCACTTGAGGATTGCTATGCCCTCGTGCAGTATAAAGAGGGTGAGTTTTCTGCTCTTACAAGCAAGGTGGACTCACTGAAGCTTGAGGTTTCTAAGCACCAAGCTGAACCTGATGAATCCAGTCAGAAATTGGTTGTAGCACAACAGGAAACAACCATAATGGAGAAAATGATTGCACTATTAAGATCAGACCTTCAAATTACGGAGAAGACAAAAAATTCAAGCATTGAATGATGAGAAGAGAACAAAATCAAGTATTGAATACCTGACAGAAAAAAAAAATTCCTAACAAAATAAAATCTGCTAATGCCAATTTATTAATGATTCTGGACTAATATTTATCATGATAATTATATCATGTTTAGACTGCTTACAGTAGTTTCAGTTCAGGATATAGTATCATTCTATGCCAGAGTTTGTCTCAACATTACAGTTTCAATACCACATCATACTCGTAAAGAAAACCTTGAAATGCATCAGTGTACCGTGTTTTGCAGATACAACGTTAGGTGGATGGTCAATAGCTAAACAATGATCAAGTCTGGAGAACTCAGCTGTTAGGGAATCCCTTCTTTAAGGGAGGTCCATAGTGTTTGATCCTGCTACACTGGCTGGACCAGCAATCAATGGCCAGCTACCCTACTTCCGGACATCAAGGACCCAACAACAAAGGGAAATAATCAAAGCATAAGAGAGTTGTGAAAAAGTTTGATGGAAAAGAAGAAGAAAGAAACAAAGATGTGAAACTGCATCCAATTGGAGTTTGTACACTGACCTTTCAATGTTTGCTTGTTACATATATCTATCAAACATGGATGATAAGGATGTAGGTACCGTAGTGACCATCTAATGATTCTAGCAAACTTTGATGATGGTAGAAATCTTTCTTAACTGATGATTTAGAAAGTAAAATATGAAATGATGCCCCTGGAAAGTTCTTAAAGGACTAAGTTATGCACACAATCAAGTTCAGTTAACTAGCTTTCCGTTTTATTATTTATGAATGACAAGGAATGGTCCTAAGATATCACTTTCTTATACAGAACTGATTATTGTTCATAATATGTATCACGAAAAGTCTATACCAACCAACACACTCAACTCCATCTTTATCTTCACAAGTTGTAAAAGTCAGAAATCAAATAGAGAATGTCAATAGATTGAAGACTGATTAGTGTGGACACACAATGCCTGAGATTCATGCAATTTACCAAATGTGCTATGTTCATGGGAGTAAAAGAATTCAAAAACAACAATCTCCCATAGTACTTCCTAGTGCCCAAGTTTTCCACCCATAGTGCTGAAAGAAATATGATAGCAGAATCAACTGACTAAACAAGGTTGGAAACCAGCAAAAATGAAAGACGACATAATATCACAATTCCTTGTAAAAGCCACAAGGAGATGCTCAAGAACAACCTCCAGTCTCCTTTCTCCCAAAGAATTCCTCGTCCAATATGAGAATGCCCTATCTCAAAAGAAACATCTTCCAACATCTAAGTACAGTTTGTTTCTTAATCTTGATATTTGGGATGCAATTTCCACTTGCATCCTCAACATTTGTGAAATGCATCCTACCATATTACTGAGTTGGACCAAATTATTGAGCAAAAGGATAAATTAATAAGTCCACAAGAACAATCAGGTTGAAAGAAGATCTTATTAAGATGGAAGTCATGAGCCTCTTTTGTTGCCTGTGCATGAAGAAGAAGGATTGAGGCAAAAATAAATGGTACTTGGACATCAGGGACAAGTAATAATGTGTGAAGATAAAGGAAAATTTCATGGATATCAATGATATTGTGAAAGCACGAGACTAATCTGGGTACTCATCCAAAGTACCAATGAAAGGAAATTGTGTTATAATATGCGTTGGAAGTTATCTTTCACATGATTCTATGTATTGGATATGAAAGGCAATATTCTTAGTTTTTAGACAACCATTGGAGAATGGTTTTGATATTCACATGATTAACAATCAACTTATACAAGAACTTGCACGATTCGTTGAAATTTATCATCCAAATCAAATATGTGAAGGGTTGTTCTTCTAAACATGTGAAAGATAGGGTTCCCCATGATGCAAAGATATTGGATCCAGGTCACTCATCTTAAACAAGAATCATAAATCGCCACTCTAGTATACTAGGAGAAATATCAAAGTGAAGTCTACTAGACTATTACTCTCCTTTCCGAACCGACGCTACACAAGTAACACAATGTCTGTTTCATTGAGTTGAAGTTAGATAGCTAACTCGATCCCTTGTCTGACAACATATTGAATAGGACAACAAATTAAAATGGCCACAACCTTTCGTTTCCTATACCTTACGTACAGGTCATGATGTGTTGCATACCGTTGCCTTAAGAGTCAGAGTTTTATTTTATTTTAATTTATTTTTATTATTATTATTTTTTTCAAGGGATCGGTACATTAATGCTTACATCCAACCAACTGAGATGGAACTTATGAGAAAATGAATGCGGATCAAGAACCATACAGGTAGAAAATGGGTGGATCAACAGGATCATGCATGATTGAAAGTTACCAAAGATACGCAATCCAACTGATTTAGAAAACGTTAACCAACCTCAACTAGATAGTGAATACCAAAGGTAATACGATCACTGAAAACATACCTCTTGTTTGCCGGGAGAGATCTTGTCGTTGCCAAGTCCCATCACAACCATAACCAGAAAATGACTCCGAAAAAATAAATCCGTAAAATACAAATAGACCTCGTAAAGCAAAACAACTTCGTCAACCCTCAAGAAAAAGAGTTCGCAAAAATAAACAAATCTGTAACATACAGATTGACCTCGTAAAACAAATCCGTAAACCCACAGACACCAAAACATCGCAAAACTTGGCTCTGATACCAAAAATTGTCACGCCCCCAGAGGCACATGCTTCCTCGAAAATCGGACAGCATCTCCCCTGTACGGCGGACAATATGGAGCAATAATACATATATCTCACCAATATAGCTCAGCCACAAGCGGCTGGCATCACAATAATAAAAAGTGAACACACCCACGCAATTTATATCGACACAAAATAGTAATAGGTGGCTCAGCCACCTTAAACAAATAAAGAACATCACAACCACGAGAACTCAAAAGTCTCTGTCGTAATAGTAACAAAACTAGTCCGATAACTGTCAAACAAATGAAATGTGCGGAAAACTAACATAATACCGAAATAGAACCGCTAAACCAAATACGGAAGACTAACTCGACTCGACACTGGGGACTGGCAACTGGATTATCTCCTGGTTCCAAGCAATACCACTACCTGCTATCTGAAACAACAAAAAGGGAAGCAGGGGTGGTGAGTCCGGGCGGACTCTGCGGGTATATGAGTAGACAATAAGCATGGCATGATACAAGATAACCAAGTAGAGAATCCAACAGGTACAGTCCATAAGAAAATATAGAAACCTAATCATGCATAACATATGTAAATCGACATGGTATAAAGTCCGAATAACAACTGAGCAGGTATAAGACAACTTAACAACAATAATATCAAGATATACATGCATGTCAAACATATGCAACAATCATAGCTCATATAAGTGCATCAAACACAAGCAAATGCATAAAAGAAATACGTATGCACATGATGCAATGACATGTGTCACCCCTGACGCCAGTCAACCCGTCAACACATCCCATCTGTGTGACCGAGTGGGTAGGACTGTGACAACTGTACCACTCTAACAACAACAATAATAATACCACATAAGGCATGGTTGAGTGGACAGGATGCTGGGGAGCACACACTCCAGACCCCGGTACATCGGGGGAGCTATCAACAGCTACAATATATATCCCTCGAAAAACAACAACGGTGAGGGTGAGCCACCAACGACTCATCCCTCTAAAACAACGGTGAGGGTGTCACTGTCTGTCATGACAGGACAAACACTCGCACTCTAACCACTACCATGACATCTTGTGGTTGAGTGAATCGAGCAACAATATGACTAACGACGACTTAACCAAATGTAAGCCAACAGTCGTTAGTATGCAACGTGCAAGTATGGTGCATGATATACGATGCACGAACAACCGGAGAAACAACGATGCAATAAAATCCAACGAGTATACGATGCATCAATACAACCAATCCAGAAATCGTAAACCCACGATTATGCACCTACACTACTAGGTAGGGTATTTCTAATGCCAAATAAATCTATCTGTGTTTAATGGACTTCTAAGTACTCGCGTACAGGCGGTACTTTACAGAACAGAAAATCAACAAAGGACTGTACAGAAACGAATTTAGAATACTCGAAGATCAACAAAGAGTAAGTCTCAACGGCGATGTTTAAATAATCAAACGACAAAGATCAAGGTCAAGCAACCTATCAGACATAACAAGCCATGCTTTTAAGGTAAAGAAAACTACTCGAGTACAAAGGAGAAGTACCCACCTTAATTTCAGAAGTCTGTAAGCGAGAACCTTCCACGATCACAAACGAGTCCGGGATCAAGGTCCTGTATAATAATAAAATTTAGCTAATTTTAAAGTTAATAAATTAGCTAAATAAAATACTAACATGATTAGGATAGATCCTCGTTACAACATATATTTAATTAAAAACCCCGAAACAACAACAATGTCCTTAACCTAATTTATGACAACTAGGTTATTAAGTCAACTTTCCCAATTAACCTAACGAATTACCACCAATTTCAAACAAATAACTCTATCAAGTTTACCATTAAACCATCCCAACTGAGCACTATTAATTTAGCATCAATTCATCTATATTTATAGATAACCTTTTAGAATTGAAACTCACGGTACAAATGAAACAGAACACTACCCAAATCAAAGGGAACCATATGGAATACACTATAGGATACACCAATCTTATACTAACGAGAACTCTGTCAATATTTGATCCAACACCCCCAGTTCTCATTCTTTTCCGATCAACCAATAATGAGAACACCAATCCAGCAGCCACCTTTGTAAACTCACGGCAAAATTCTAAACACCACAGAATCCAATTAAGAGTCTACTTCATGGCAAAATTCCAAACAAAGTAAATTCCCAAGTCAACCACACAAGTCAGGAAGAAGAGAGGAGGAACTCACGATGAAGGGTCTGCGGATTCCCTTCGCGTGTAGAGAGCAATCCGGCTAGGGCTCCAGAGAAATCCGACTAGGGCTCCACGCAAAGCAAAGCGTTTGCTTCCTTGTTCACGTGAGGTGAAGAGGAAGGAGGAGAAGGAGGGATAGAGCACGACAGCGACGAGGCGGCGGCGGTCAGCTAGGGCTTCTTGCGAGGCGTCGGGTGAAGCCGAGAGGGGAGAAGAAGTCGCTACAATCCCTCGCTTCTTGACAGAAGAAGAAGATGAAGAGGATGAAGGTTGCAGAAGCGCTCGGCGTCGCGTGGTGTCGGGGGGAGGAGACGGCGTCGGGCGTCGGGCGTCGGCAGAGAAGGAACGGCAGAGGAGAGGGCGTGGAACTGTCACGGGGAGAAAAACTGAATCGGTGAGAGGGATTTAGGGTTTTATTATTGTTTTGGCTTTTTACAAATAAGCCCTCCGAGTCTGAAAAATCACAACTAGGTCCCTAATTTGCAAAGAGACCCTCTAAAATTTCGATTCTCAACATCTCTAGATCAATAAGTAGATTTTGTTCGAAATTTACTAATGAATTTAGACTATTTAAATTTTTGTGAATTTGTGATCATAAGAAAAAATAAAGTTTGAAAAAGTTAGATTTGACACATTTTGATCTGTTAGTAAAATAAAATAAATAAATTTGAATGGTATAAATCAATAGGTGAGAGAAAGGGAGAAAAATTTACTTTTTTTGAATAGGAAGAAAAGTATTGAAGTTGCGTGCATCCAAATTATAAAAATAATTTTTATATTTAATCTTTTAAATGTTATTTTGGAAGTAGAAATTGAAATATACCATTGGTTTTGTAGGAGAGGTAGAATAAAAAAGTTGTCCAAATTAGTATGCCCTTTAGTCAATGATATGTGATTTAGAAATTTCTCAAAGTTATATGCAATCTTTCATAAATGTCTAATAATTTATCTATTGAATAGATAAATTTGATTATACTTATAAATCAGCTCAAAAATATTGAGTGGATCGTAATCTCATTTTAATCTTTTACCTTTTTTTTAGTATTTTGTTTTAATTTAGAAACATTTTTTCTATCTCGTAAACTTTAAAAATAACTTTTATCGTTTTTGTTGTGGATAAAAATGAAAAGGACGTCAAAGTTACTGGTCCAATCGACTTCTGATCAAGATGGTTCCAAATAACCCATTCAAATTGATTCGAATTGAGATTTTAATATTTAATCAACATATTATTTAATCGAGTGAGACGTTAAATAGATTAAGCTCTACCGAATACTTGATAGTCAATCAATATATTAAGTTAGTTGAGTAACAAGTTAAGTAGATTAAGGTTGATCGGATACTCAATAAGTTATGAAAAATCCATGTGGATTATAGTTGATTGGACCCTTGGTAGTTGGAAGTCCAACATGGAGTTGGCTATGGAAAATCTAAGTGGATCGCGGTTGATCAGACACTTGGTGATCGAAACTCTAACATATAGTTGGCAAGAGAAAAATCCAAGTTAGTCACGATTAACCAGACACTTGGTGGTCGAAAGTCTAACAGAGAGTTGGCACGCGAACGAAAGCCCAAGTGAGATATGGAGGACTAAACACTTGGCATGAGATGTCATAATGGACAGAATGTTGAGCAAAGAAAGTCTTAGTTAATTGGATACTATGCAAGAGAAAATCCATGCAGGTCATAGGGTTGGATGCAAGGCAAGAAATGTCTAAGAAAGTCAAATTCTTGGTGAGAGGTAGAAGCTTGAATCGTTTGTTGGAACAAATGCAAGGATGGTAGAGAAGTTTAGGTGAATTTTCATTAGAATAACCAAATTCAGAGATCAGTTGATTGATAAATATCAGTTGACTGATACTAAAAAGAGCTCCTAATCGAGTTAGAATCTCATATCGATTTGACTGGTTGGGAAAATCAATCAATTGATAATGATCTACAAGAAAATCGATCCAATTGGTCGGGAAAATCAGTTGAATCGATTTGATCGGGAAGCAAATCGATTCTACTATTTGGGAAATCAATCGAATCAATTTGATCTAGAAGCAAATTAATTCGATTCATTTGAGAAATCAATCGACTGATATAGTCAAACAGGTCAAAAGAGCTATTCTGTAGGTTTTATAGGTCAAAAGAGCTATTCTGTAGGTTTCATAGGTGGAATTCATCAGATCAGTCAACTCGAGCAAAAACCTTTAAAAGGTGATTTCGAAGAGGTTTGAAGGTCTTAGATCTTGAGGGGTTACAGGCAAAGTATTACTACATTTCCAACCATCAAGAGACTATACAAAGCAACAAGCAAGCTTTCAAAACAAAGAATTCACATATAATGTTTGTTTTACTTTCATTTACTTTTGTATTTGTCTTTCTTGTTGTGTTCTTGCAAGAGCAAGGTTGTAAGCATTTCCGGAAGGTATTCGAAAAGGAGAAGATTCATAGTGGAGGGAAATCATTCAGAGTAAGTCTTGGATTAGTCACCTAAGAGGTGGATATCAAGTAAATATCGGAGTTGTGCAATGGCGCCAAGTTTAAATCAAGATTTCCGCTGCATATTCAAATGATGAATACAAGATTGAGACGAAGCGATTAGAGCTGTCTACAGCACGTGATTAACACTATTCACAGCGTGCAGCGCGTGCTACGGTTAAGAGCAATCAACAATATTCGAAGCGCACACTGCATGCTGCGGTTAAGAGCATTAGCAGCACACGCTACGCTCTGCGATTACGATCATTCAATTACCATATAAATACCACACACAAATTATAACACCACATACATATATATCATATACAATTATAATACCACATACAATTATAATACCATACACAAATTTTAATAGCACATACACAATTATAAAACCAAAACTCAAATAATTAATTATATTATCACATTCAACCATAAATATCACACTTAAGTAAAATAATCCAAACTAGTAGCAAAAAATTCACTTAGTTACATAATTTCCTTCTTACAAAAGAGTATATGACTTTAGAAAAAGTAAAATTTATATCGGTCGTACAAAACTATAAGCTTGGAAAACTAAGCGACTATACTTCCTATTTCATACTCGAGAAAAAGCATTTCATCATTTGGTCTAATTAGGTCCACCTTCTTTGCCAAAACTCGATCAATCCAAACTCTCCAACAAGATCCACCAAGAAGAATATGACACACTTTTGCTTTTGGATCTATAGATGCAATTAGACCTTCTATAACAACTTCATCAATACACCAATGAAATATCATACACTTAGTATTATCGTCGATATCTCCATGTCTCTCATTCTTCATTGTTTTAGTGTGTAATAAAATAAAGTTATTAATTTTGGCATGCTCATTTTTATATCAAATATTTAATTTAGAAAAACACAATTTCAAAATAATTGCCTAAGCTTATGTTAGAGGTTGGTTAATATTATCAACATTACCATTTTTTCCACAACTATTGCCGCCAACATCATTTCCAATTTCGCTACCAATGCTACAATTAGCAACCTAATTTTACAAATAAATTATGTCAAATAATATCACCATAAGATAATTTTACTTATAAGAATATAAAAACTCAAAGTAATTAAGACAAATGATGCCAAATAACAAATAATGATAAACTCTTGCATATTTTATCTTGTGTTGTTGCAAGAACAAATAATGTTTACCAATTGAATCAATGACAACTTGATCTGTAGATTTAGCATACAAATCTACTTTCTTGCAATAGTAAACACTACCGTATTGAATTAATATAGAAACTACAGCCATAATAGTAAAAAAAATACTTTAAACATTCCTATGAAATTATAAAAGTTAATTGGTAAACATTTCTACAATCATCTACATACATTGAATTGGAACAAACTTGAACAAAAAGAGAATAGATAGGCTTAAACGATAGTTATTCACTCATCAATCACCATCAACTAATTGTTGTTATAAATACTGGCTTAGTTAAGCACTTGGATCAAGATCAATCATCTACCAGAATGATAAGATTAAAGGGTCGTCATTCATCAATCACCAAGAGCTAACCATCTCTTAGAAACACTAGCTTGGTTGAGCTAGCACACTTGATCGAGATTAATCCAATTGCATAAAGTTAAAAGATGTCCCTCATTTCTCAACAAATGTTCTTGAATTGTATAGAACAAACTGTGATTAAAATGTAAGCTTTGACTTTTGAAGGATAGATATCTTTGAAAGTTTAGAAGAAAACTAAAGTGGAAGATAGAACCGCGATAAAACAAACACAAGATGGAAACCAACATGTGAAGGATTAGAAAAAGGCTACACAATCACACACATGAATTAGAAGTAATTCCTTCATGTGCATTACTCAATCAATTTACTTCATTTTGAGTAACTTTCAAAAAAAAAAGGGTCTTTGAAGTTAACTTGGGGCCAAATTGAAACAAAAAGGCGCCACTAATAGGGTCAAAGTAAAATCCACGAATCATATAGTCAACAACCGTTGTCAAATATAATCTTGTATGTATTCTGCCCATTCAGAATATACTTCATCAATTTCTTCCTTAGAATACTCTATTCACATGAACTGTGAATAAATACATAGATTATATTAGTAAAAGAATAATCAATAATGACTTTGCAAAATGATAAACACACAATTATTTGAGAAGATTAAGAATATGTTAAATATTACTATTGAGGATAGTGAATCCTTTTTACTGGTAGCATTTTCTTCAATAATTTCACTCATAAATCTTATCACAAAAAATCACAATGTTTCGCTATTGAGGAGCCAATGATAAAAATAAATTGTCAATGACTAATATACACATTTAAATATCTATTAATTAATCACATATAGCCATGCATACTACTCATATAGCCTATTTTTTCCTTTCCATTCCCTTGTTTAAATTAAACAAACTTAAGCTCCTTCATACATCAATAAGCGTCAACATATGAATGTATTATTTACTAAATTAAATTCTTATTAGAAAAAGAATATATAATCACATATCCACTACATATTTCCAATCCGTGTCATGATTGTGTTGACCAAGTGAATCCAACAAATAAACCACCTCCTTATAAAGATCGATGATAATGAAAATCCAATGACAACTATGCACAAATCACATAATTAGTGCATAATTAGTGCATGCATATTTCAATAAATTGTCACAAAAATAAATTAAAATTGATATTATAATTCTCACTTACCCTATATTATGCGACACCAAAACTAGTTAATTTCTTGATGCACCACTCAGTCTATCTGCCAAAACTCTTGCTCTTTCATTCAAGTGTTCGATTTTATCATTTTTGTCGGAGTCTTGTCACATATTGCATATATGAGATCGTGTGTGGATTCACAAATCTAAATTTGTCAATCTTGTTATCTTTTTTCATCTTTTTATAAAGATATCTACCATTTTAAATAGAAGAATATTAATATGCTAAATTAATAAAGTTTATACAGCTAGTATGCTAAACAAATAAAAGAAGACTTACCACATGTAAACAACTATACAATTAGCAAATATTGGCTCCAAATGATAGAAAAGAATGACGTCTTCAAGGTGCACAAGTAGTTCATAATCATCGTCAAAGAAATCATGATAAAAAATCATTAATATAGTTTTTTCATCATCGAGAGCATGCTTACAATAACAATACAATAGATATAATGATCTTGACACACTTGATGACATAATAGAGTTATTTTTTTGGATGACACTTTTTTTCCTCTTAGGCTTATAAAATTTGCAAATGTTTAAATGTTAGGTGCAATACTAAATTTTTTCTGACAATTTAACTCTAAATATAAATATGGCATTACCTCATCTTATATCACTATAAAGTGTGCTGACCAAGCCACATGTGTTCCAAGAGCATCACCAGTAGTATCACATTCACTCGAAATTGGAAATGACAAATCTCACTAACACTTTTGATGGCCAAAAATCTTTCTGTGTAAATTCCATGATTATTCACAAACCTCAAGATAATGGTCATTCCTCTCATTTAGATATATCTAGTGCTTCATCATCAAGAATACAAATGCATTTATCTCTAACTTCTTCATTAAAATTTCTTTATGAATTTCTGGCGATATATTTGGTTTTTGTTGGAGCATTCTCAAGTACAACTTCATTAATTTTTGTACTCATTTTTGCAAAAGCGTTCTCCAATTCAAGAAAATTTTCATGATTAGATAAAGATAGAGATTCATCATTACCTCTAAAGACAACCTTGAAGTGCTAGCCAGCGAATAGTTACAATTGAGGTCCTTAAATGCAAATGATTTTTCTCTTTTTCCTCTTGAGATTGGGCATGCAATACATTATCAATATATTACAAGGGCTTCATCAAATTTTCAACCCTTCTCTCACATATAGTATGAGGTGAAGAGGCTACAATATGAGCAAGATGCACATGTTTTTCCTTGATTCATTACCCTTTTCCAATTGTCGAATCCTTCATTGACCAGTGTTGAGATATTAGATGAATTAACATCATTTAGAAAAAGAAAATAATAAAAGCAATATGTCATGTTTGTTAAAGTGAATACTCCAACCAATGAAATTTTTAGAACCATTTTTTCTACTGGTGATTTTGACTTCCAAATTTTATAGTAGGATACTCCAACATATCTGGTTGATGAGGCCTTATTTTGATATAAGAACGTATTATCTCATTTCGTGCATTGACATGACATTTAAATATCTGTTTTCTTTTTTCTAGATCTCATTCAATATAAATAGAGGATGATTGATGGTCATTATTAGGAGAGGAAATAGTAGGAATTTAGACACTGGGAATTGAAAAACTTTCACTAGATTGGTGTTGGATTGTAGGGACTGTAGGAATATGAAATGTTTTAACTAATTTGGCGATCTCTCTTCTTAAAGAGAAAAGATATCTTTCCTTTCTTTGTAGCAGATTGATGCTCCGTTTTGAAATAGTTCAAGTTATATCCCTAAATAAGTAACAAAATAAGAATCTTACAAATAAACAAGTAATAGTCAATTAATAGTTCAAAGTACAATGAATTGTATGAGAATATCTTGAGATAAAATGCAAATTACAATATTATTTGAAAATAAAACCTTAAAGCTCACCGAACTCAAAAAATTACATAATCTAAAAAAGAACAATTTTAAAATAATAATTGATCACAGCTCATATTAGAAAATAACAAAATTACAAACAATGAGTGAAAATGATAAAAACACAAAACTTACTTTTCTGAGGTTAAAGTCCAAAGTAGGAACCCTCGATGATGTTCACAAATTTAAGCCTAGAGTGCAAGAGACAAAAATGAGTGCAAGAGATAAAAATTAAAGTGGATAATAAGGCATAATAATAATTTCAATTTAACTTTCTTTTTCTTTTGGCAGAATCTCCCCAACCAAGTATAGTAAAAAAAAAATGATAGCATCTCATATTCTTCTGTCACGGTAACACGTACCAACTCGGACGCCCACATCTCCTGTCGATGTCGTGCGATGCTTTAATCATGCTTGCCGTAGCAACTCCTGTCAGACGATGCTTTGGCCTCGACAGTGGTCTCGCCATGATCGTGGAAAAGCAGGAGCCATGCACGATAGGAGTCGCTACCAAAGCATTGCACGAAAAGGTAGGAGCAAGTCGGGCTTGTGAGTTGGTTGTTAAATACGGCGACTAAAAATTCGTTCCAAAAAATTTTTCAAAAATTTTTCTGGAGGGTTTTAGGGTTGTCTGGATCTTTGATCGAGGTGGGAGGAGTTAAAAGGTTTAGGACTAAACTTGGAGGCAGTTTAGTGGTTAAAGCCTAAGCTTTGGAGGGTTTATTTGCATAAACCCAAATTTTGTGGGGCTTGATTGCTTAAAAACCTTAATTGAAGGGGTGGAAATGGAATAGCCAAATTTATGGGTCGAATTACAAAACTGCACCCCACTTAAATCTCTTCCCCTTGCAATCATCGCCCAAAGCCAATCTTTCTCAGTCACTGTGATTTACCTCCTCCGTGTTGATCCTGAGACAGGTTGGCGGGGGCGCTGAGGGCGAGCGTCTCGTCTTTTGCCACCAAAACCAACCTTTCTTCCCCACGCGAGCGACTCTTTTCCCTTCTCTATGCAGTCGACTCCACCCCCAAACAGCTGACTTGTTCTCTTCTTCTTCATCTTCTCTGTTTCATGCGGGCCTGGTGGTTCATTTCCCCTCTTGAGCCGTGATTCCCCCGCCTATTCTTTCCCTATGTGATGGTGTGCCTGGGCACAATCGAGCGAGGTGCCATCGGAACCGAGCCAACCATCGACGACCTGTTCCTCTAGGAGGGCTCATCGTAGGTGTTGTTATACACAATAAGCCCCGATCCCATCGACTAGGTATCAGATCTCTTTGGATCAAGCTGATTTGGTTTTGTTCTTGGGGTTGTTCATGATTGCCAACGGTGATCTAGTTGGGAACGGTTCCGGCCAAACTGTTCTCTATCTCAGGGAAGGTGTTCTTGATTGAGGAGGATTTGCTGAAGGGAAGTTTGTACTGATCTCATTGTGGTGTTTGTTTCATCTAATCGGAATAGAGGTAAAACATGGGAGCGTACTAATTCCGGTAAGTCTCATCAATTTGGTATCTTCTTTTGGCACGATGCGGTTTTCCTTAGATTTATCTAGTGTTCTTGATGAATACTTGTGGGGGGTTGTGTTAGACCTTTGTTCTTGTTTCTCCCCTAATGCCATGGTAATGGAATTGGTGTTATAGGATGTATTGCTTTAATCTTGCGATTGGGTTTTGCTGTGGATTCTTGTTGGATCAAATCTTTGATGAAATTGGAGTTTTCTTGTTCTTGCTGTGAGTGGTGTTTTAGAGTTTAACCTAGTTCTTGGAACGTAGTTGTGGCCTTGAGTTTCACATGAGAGGTTTTGGAATTTGTTTCTGTTGGATATAGTATGAATGGAAAGGGAGGAAAGATGTTTCATTGTGAATGAGACTTTAGTCCCACATTGGGAGTTTCTAGTGAATGGAAAGGGAGGTGGAGAATAAAAAGACTCTACTGTGAATGGGACTTTAGTCCTACATTGGGAGTCTTAAGACATAATTGTTGGTTTATATTATTTCACAAGCATGTTAGTTGTGAACAAATGCAAGGGGAGAGACTCTCTCTCACGCATGGGTGCGCAGGGGGGTGGAAATCCAGGGCTTGTATTTGCACTGAACCAAATGGACTCGTGTGCGTGCATAACCTGCACGCATCGAATGTCCGACCGGTCGGGGCAAAATTTGTCTAAGCGGATGAACCAACGTTTTGCCAAATTTTTTGCTCACATGTAACTGATGCATTAACTATTGATTAAAGCAAAATTAGTAACCCCCAGACGATTTGGATCTGGTCGGTTAATTGACAGTAAATGACGTTAATTCGGTCATTAATTACTGCGGAGCCTATATAAAGAGGTTGTGACCGAGAGCAAAAGAGAGAGAGGGCATAGATTGTCTTCCACCTCATTCTCAACTCCCTGGTAGTGGGTACTTCTTCAGTTCACCACGAGCAACGAGTGCTTCGTTATGCCCGTGGTCCCGCTGTTGTATCCTGAGAGACAGACGTCCAATGGAGCCTCGAAGCACCGTCGGAGGAGGACAAATCTGTTTCAAGGAAACTACGTTACGCAAGCCTCAACAACTCTCTAAGTTTCTGCTTAGGAGATCCTGGTCGGTGGTCGGGAGATTCTGGTCGGGAGACTGCTCAGGAATTCCTGCTCGAGAATTCCATCTCGGGATAATCTGCTCAGGTAGTTCAACTCGGGAAGTCCGGTTTGGGAAGACCGGTTCGAGATGTACGACTTGGGAGATACTGCTCGGGACCTGGTCGGGAGATTCTGCTCGGGGATTCTGGTCGGGAGTTTTAGGTCGGGAATTCTAGCTCGGGAGACTGCACCCTGCACAAAAGGGCTTCTCAGGCCACTCAATAGATAAGATGAAATTTGTGTAATTTCAATTTATTTTTGTTAACTCTCCAGAAAAAGAAGCATTTCCTCTAACAATCTTGAAACAGACTTCATTTCTGTTGAGATGACCACGGAGAAGTGGTGATGAAGATGACCTCGGGCAAGGAACTCACTCTAACCAATGTGTTGTATGTTCCGGAGATTCGAAAGAATCTAGTGTCCGGTTCATTATTAAGCAAGCATGACTTTCGCATTGTGTTTGAGTAAGACAGAATTATACTGTCGAAAAATGAAATATTTGTGGGAAATGGCTATGTATCTAATAGGTTGTTTAAGCTCAGTGTAATGGTTATTAGGCCTAAAATAAATAAAATTGAGAGCTCTCCATTTATATGCTTGAGTCTTCATGTTTATGGCATGGTAGACTAGGACATGTGAATTACGATGTGATTCGTAGATTAATAAACATGCAAAGCAAACCGACATTCCACCGTGACCCAAAACACAAGTGTGAGACTTATGTTGAAGCTAAATTGACAAGGTCATCCTTTCAACACGTTGAAAGAAGCAATAAACCACTCGACCTAATTCACACCGACGTATGTGACCTTAAAGGTACACCGACACGTGGTGAGAATAGGTACTTCATTACTTTTGTAGATGATAACATAAAATACTGTTATGTGTATCTTCTCAAAAGCAAGGATGAAGCTATAGAGAAATTCGTTCTCTACAAGAATGAGGCTGAAAACCAACTTAATAAGAAGATTAAGGTGGTTCAAAGTGATCGAGGTGGTGAATATGTATCACCATTCGCTGAGTTGTGTGTTGAACATGGGATCAGACACGAAACAATAGCTCTTTATACCCCTCAGTAGAATGGTGTTGCTGAGCAAAAGAATCGAACTCTTAAGGAAACGATGAATGCTCTTCTATTGAGCTCTGGACTGTCAGACTCCATATGGGGGGAAGTTGTGTTAACAGCTAATTACCATTTAAATAAAGTCCCTCGGAAGAAAATAGATAAGAGCCCTTATGAGTTGTAGAATGGAAGACGATCATCCTACAAATACTTGCGAGTGTGGGGGTGTCTTGCAAAAATTTTGGTGTCTGATCCGAAAAGGATTAAGATAGGACCAAAAACTGTTGATTACATATTTATCGGATATGCACATAATAGCAGTGCGTATTGATTTTGTGTATATGAGTCACAATTCTCAAATATACACAAGAACTCGATAATAGAATCGAGAAATGCCTCATTCTTCGAGCATGTGTTTCCATATAAGACCCGAGAGGATGCTAACTCCTCAAAACGGGTGGAGGAAATACCAGAGGAAGAAGAAGAGGATGGTGAACCAGTTGAGGCTGCGCCTCGGCGGAGTAAGAGAGTTCGGGTGGAAAAATCTTATGGAACAGATTTCTCACTTTTATACTGGAAGGTGAGCCCCAAAGCTACTCAGAAGCAGTAAACTCTTCTGAGAGACCTCATTGGAAAGAGGCAATTGCATCTAAGATAAAATCTAACTTGCAAAATCACACTTGAGAACTTGTGGACCTTCCTCTGGGGAATCAACCATTAGGTTGCAAGTGGATCTTCAAGAAGAAGATAAAATCAGATGGCACAATTGACAAGTATTTGATCAGATTGGTAATTAAAGTGTACAACGAGAAAGTCTTGTAACGAGAAGTCCTCAGCAACTCTCTAAGTTTCTGCTCGGGAGGTCCTGGTCAGTGGTCGAGAGATTCTGCTCGAGAGATACTGGTCGGGAGACTGCTCGGGAATTCCTGCTCGGGAATTCTATCTCGGGATAATTTGCTTGGGCAGTTCAGCTCGAGAAGTCCGATTTGGGAAGACTGGTTCGAGACGTACGGCTCGGGAGATACTGCTCGGGACCTGGTCGGGAGATTCTGCTCGGGGGATTCTAGTCGGGAGATTTAGGTCAGAAATTTCAGCTTGGGAATTCCAACTCGGGAGACTGCACCATGCACAAAAGGGCTTCTCAGGTCACTCAACAGATAATTGAAATTTATGTAATTTCAATTTATTTTTGTTAACTCTCCGGAAAAAGGAGCATCATTTAGGTCATCTCATAGGTATATCCAAGCAAGAAACAATACTAGACTGAAATAAAATTTTAACACGGCTAAGAATTCTAGTTGAACATCATTTCAAGAAAAATAGGTAACCACAAAGTCATCCTTTTTACATCGCAGTTGAAAAGTGGTGACAATGTGGTGATATCATCTTGCAAGAGTGTATCTTCCAGCATGTGATACCACCTTAGAATAATTTACAGAACAGAAAAGTGATTCAGGAAGCTAGCATACACATAACATATTCACCCAAGTATTTACAGTTAATTTTCATTGACCATCTTTAATCTCAATTATTTTAAGGCATGAACTTCTATGAAGTATCATATCCGCATACGTGCTTTAATAACCAAATGCCACTGACAAACATCTAGGTAACATATACAACTTTGCAATCAACCATATCAGTCGAGTAAATTAGTTAATAATAATGAACAAAAAACATGTAAGTTTTTCAAAATGTCTTCGTCATGCAACATGTGGTAATCATCACCTGTAGTTGGACTGTCACGACCCGTAGCAACAAATTCAACCAAAGCCAGTGTAGTGATATCATAATTAACCTAGCAAAGATCTCAAAGACAGATGGAAGAAGTATAAAGCAAAAGTAATATTATAGTTTTTCGGTTACACTTAAAGTGTACAAAGACATACCCAGACAACTGGACATAAGAACTCACCCAGATAAGTTATTCAAATTCAGAATACTGCAAAAACCTTGAAATACTTACATGGTTCTACATGCTTGCCTTATCTTTAAGCATGGAGACTGCTGCTTTATCAGTAAACCAAGTGAATTCACCATCTTCAAGGGAAGCCATTTCCACAGGAAGCAAATTAGACGAGCTTTTCTCACTCCCTAGAGCTTTCAAAACAGCATGAACTTCACCGGCTCCAGTGACAACCATAGCAACATAAGCAGATGATTTAATCACAGGTAACGTAAATGTAATTCTTTCTGGTGGTGGCTTTGGAGAATCCTTTATGAAGGTCACCCACTTCTCTCGTTCATTGAGGAGAGGGTGGCCAGGAAAAAGAGAAGCAATATGACCATCTGGTCCCATTCCCAACAGCATGAGATCAAACACAGGGTATCCTGTCACAGATGATAATGGCAGCAACCCCACATCGACCAAATGCTTCAACACAGTCTCATAGTCTTCGGCAGCGCCCTCCGCTGATAAGGTGTCGTTGATTGCATAAACTTGATTTGGGGGAATAGCAACCTCTCAATTAGCAACTAAAAGTGAGTAGCTAGCAAACCCCACAGAATATTATGATATCAAAGAATGCGTACTTGCTTATAATAACATAGCTAATGAAACGCACTATCATTAATATTTGGTCTTTCATCAATCATCATTCCAAACGCAGAACAAACACATGGCATATATTCTTCAATTTTTAAAAGCAGTAGTATATATGGATTAATAAAATCAGTCTAACTAGTTTAGGTCCGTCAGTCAGTTCAATACTAAGAATGTCATTCCTATATCAACAAATTGAACCTACTGAAGCTGTGATTTTATCTTTCTGAAATCATAGATGTACTAATCTATTTCATCACCAGAAATTCAAGCTACTAGTTCATATACAATTAAAAGAACTAGGGAAGTCATCATGAGTGACTATAATCATGTAGCATGGCAGAATTCACTGAAATCCAATTTGTTTGGTCATTTAGTACCTTGGACAGAAATCCATCAAAGGCCAACTTGTAGTTACTGTCCTTGTGATCCTTAGGCACCACTCGCTCATCCACCCAGAAGACGTGCCATTTAGGCCAATCCACCGACTCCAAATACGGCGGTTCCGTCAATTTCCTGAAACAAAAACCATTTTTTGGGGGGTACATTTTCCATTGTGGAAAACCACCGCGACCGTAAAACAACAAGCCAACAGACAAATTGACGTACCTTAGGGTTTCAATGAGGGTTCCACCGGAGAGAACAGCAGTGAAGGCCCCTTTCTCGCGTGCGAACTTCTCCGACAACTCCGCCGTGTACTTGGCCAGAGAGACGGAGACTTCCTCCTCGCTGTCGAACACCAGCAAAGCCTGCTTCCGCTTCTCGGGGGCCGCCTCGGCAGCAGCCATAGAGGAGACGGCGGCCTGCGATGTCTTCCGAGAACCGACGGGGCAGCGACGGCGGCGTTGGGATCTCCGACCTCGTTATATATCGCGAACTCAAGATCACCGGGGCACTCAATCCCTTTTTCTCGATCGTGCTGATCCATTGTGGACCGTTGATAATACAAGGAACGGTGGTAGAATGACTTCGAAGATGAAATATGATCAACAAATTGCATATCAATCCGTCAGCATCTTAGGTGATTCCCTGTGTCGGCCACTACACGGAATACGATATCACTGGTGCCCAACGTTTCAACTCCACCCAGGAAAAGCGTGATGGGCAAGGAGGCAGACTTAATCCTGCATCGTCCAAGTCCAGGAACAGGACTGTCTGCCACTCAATGTCCGAAAAATAGCACTATTGTGACGTCTCCGAAGACATCATGACGTCACTGTTACACGATCCGGTGTCTCTGCTGATCTTCTGTTTAAGTAGGAGGTAGAATGTTTTTTATTGAAAAATGATAAATTTGGAATATGAAATTCAGTGGAAGACATGGCATTCTAATTACAATGATATTTAATAAATTTATTATACTCTTCATAATATAATTTGATTTAGAATAGTGATCGAAGATTATGATCGTGTCTAGGTGATAATCAAATATATACATAAAAAATATCATATCATTCCTATTAAATTTTATGTTTCAAATTCACGTTGTGTACATTGGCTTTTTGTATTTATAATGTATTCGATTATTATTAATTAATAATATTATTATTATTATTAAAAGTTAAACAGAAAGGAAAGAATATTGTTCTTGTGGTGATTAGTAAGATAAAAAGGTGAAGAAGATATTTGAAAACGAGAGGCATATCAAATGAGATAAGGATTGATTCCTACTTGTAAGTTTTAGGGGAGTTGATTGGAGGTTCACAAATTTTAATATTAGAAATTATTTTGTATTTTTATTTTTATTTAAAGTTTTATATTTAGTGACTCGATCGGGTTAGGATAGGGATGTAAATGAGCTAAATTAAATCGAACTTACTAAATTATGATAATAATATTAGAGGTGAATCAGTATTGATAATTGATCAAAGGTGTTGTTTTTGATATTTGGCTGTGAACTAAGAAATTTTCATATAAGTTAATTGCTGTGTATATTTATACCGACTGATTCATGAATTAGAGGTGGGCTGAACTTCGGTGTGTGGAAGGGGGTTGAGCATCAAAATAAAATAAACAAAGAAACGAAAAGAAAGAAAGAGCACATGAATTTTGTTTGACGTCGAGTTGTAGGCTATAAAATATCTATGTAATTTGTTTTTCTTGAGCTGGAGTCCAAGACAATCGTATCTTAAATTCGTCTCTATTTATCCACGTTTATAGTTAGAAGAGTAATGATTTCATATGGTTAAAAAAAGACAAATAAGTATTTGATGGTGAAATTTAATTGATATTAACAATCGTGTACAAATATTACGTGTATAATATAATACATGAATATGCGTAATTTTATTTCACCATCATATTAAAATTTATTTAGTTCAAATTTAAAATTTTATTTTTGAAAATTTTAAAATATATTTCAAATTAAAATTTAAAATTATTTTTCTAAATTTGATAAATTATTTTTGAAAATTTTAATTTTGAATTAAGATTTGATTTTTTCTTTTTAAGATTTATAATTTTAGAATTATTTTTGAACTTATGTTTTAAGATTTATGATTTTATTTTCAGAATTTTTAGAATTTGAAGGATAAGAAGTTGAAATTATTAATAAGTTTTAAAATTATTTTCGATGTCAACAGAAAAAATATTAATTTAATTTAATTTGAATTTCACTAAATTAATTGAGAGTTGTTAAATAAAGAATTTAGATTTTTAATTAAATAGTAAGATATATTCATGTAGTAGTTTTTGATAAAATTATTATATAAATCTAGATGAATCTAAATATGCAGAAAACTCATAAAAGTTATATTTGATGAATGAGGTAATTTTGACTAAATTACTAAAAAGACATAATTTTTGACCAAAAATGCTACATAAATATTTCATAGTTGTCTTGATTTATGAAGGTATGAGATTAGAGCTGTCAAACGGGCCAACCCATGGCGGGACGGGTCGACCAGTAGCGGGTCGATAATTTGGCGGGGCAGGGGCCGGTCGACCCGTCATTTAGGCGGGTTGGGAAATCCCCAACCCAACCCAATCCAAGGCGGGTCGCGGGGTTAGGCGGGTCAACTCGCGGGCCCATCAAAATATTTTTTAAAAATTTAAAAAAGTAAAAAAAAATTCATATATTTAGGTTTTATCAATCTAATATATCAAAAAATATATTTTTTAAATGTAAATAGATACAAACGAGTACTCATGTGATGAAAAGTATTATTTTATATTTCAAAATTATAACAAAGAAAGATAATAAATTGTCATAAAACTTGACTAATATGTGCTTCTCAACCCGCGGGCCAACCCAAGCCCGTCGCGGACCGACCCATGCGGGTCGCGGGCCTAGGCGGGTTGGCCCACGGTGGGCTTTGGTTATTTAAATTCTAACCCAATCCGCTTAAATTGGTTGGCGGGGCGGGCCAATCCGACGGGCCCAACCCAAATTGACAGTTCTATATGAGATATATAATATGTTCTAAAGATGACTTCTCTTTGAATTTTAGTGAAAATACTAAAACAATGTCTTTTGCCAATATAAATGTTTTTTAAAAAAATAATTTTAGACACTTATATATACCATCAGCACCATTTTATAAAAAATATTATACAATTTTAGAAATCACATCAAGATATTCTGAAATTTAAATTCTAAATTTAAAAACAAAATTTTAATTTATAAAAATACCACAAAATTTGTCATCTTGTCACTTTCACCCATCCACAAATCCAAAACTAACTTGATTAGATGGACTGACCACGAGGGCAATTCGTTAATTAATTGCCCATTTTTATTTTTTCACCTTTTAGCCCAACCTAATATGTTTAATTTCATATACAACCCTTAAATCGAAAGAAATCCCTTTTTCAACAAAATCATAAGGGTGTCTTACCATTATTTTTTTCATCCTAAAAATACTCTTACTATGGGTAGCTATTATAATGTATTGAAGTAAATTATTATTTAATGTAATTTAATTTAGTCAAAAATATTATAAATAGAGTATTTTTTTCATAATTTGTTTGCTATTAAAATTATTTAAATTTGATACAAATCATTTCAATATGGTTAAATTCATCGTAAAATTATTATAGTAGAATATGTTATATATGATCGGTCTTTTTTTTTAATTAGGTTGGGTAACATCAAATCTAAGACGACTAGTCTGATCTTACGAAAATTTCTTACTGACCATTAAAATAAATTCGGTAGCGTTTATGATGGGCGGTGTAGAAATCCAACGTCTTAGGATTTACGTTTCATTTAAAATAAAAATTTATATAAAATATATCGTAGCTAAAATTTTATATAAAATATACCGTACAAACGAACGAAATCGGGTACAGACAGTATTAGGATAGAACGAAATTTGAGCGATCGTAAACGAAAGCTCAAATTTCACACACTTGACCGAAGATACTGCCTCGCATAGCAGACCCACGCCATGCCGACCGAACGATCGACTGATGGTATACGTTAGAACAACCGACATCGACTGGACCGACCGACCAGGGAACCTGTGATCCTGCTACCCCCTTTTTGGGAGGCCCCGAGCGACCAAAGGGAGCGAGGGGGGAGGGGGGAATAGAGCGACCAGAAGGGAGTGACCACGACCGATAATCTATTAGGTTTCTACCGGCATCGGAAAGAGGGAGTGAGGGAGGTGGCCCCCTAAAAATCGAATCATAAATTTTAAAAATAAAAATTAATCGCCCTTTCAAGATATCATGATCTCAAGAGTTCTTCTTAGAGGAATTTTATGACGCAGATGACTATTGCCATCAATGACTGTTATAAGTTTTTTATAATGAATTTGATCATATTAAAGTGATTTGGATGGTTTTAAATAATTTCTTTTATGAAAGTATAATGAAGTGATTTATTTTGCCTTGGATAATGTTGTCATGGTAGAATATTTTTTTAATTTTTTAAATATATATAGATTTTTAACTTCCATGAATTAATTGATAATTTTTTAAATAAATAATTAATTTAAAAATATTGGACTGATGAATTATTCACTAGGATATATTTTTTTAATTTATTTTAATAATAGATGAGAAATTTTATATGATCATTCCCTGACTTAAGTTAGATATACAATGCCAATTAAAAAAACAAATTGTTTTTTTAACATATCAGAATATAATTAGGGTACCACAAGGAGAAAAAATTATAGTATAAGCAAATAATAAGGAGATATGTGTAAAATTTAGATTGAAAAGGACCCTGCTTCATGAGCTGATTGACTTCCCCAGCTCACTGCCCTTGGAAGCCAACTGACCCTCGCTGGATTCCACCTGCCCCTCCTCCGCCTTAAACCCGTCGACCTCCACCGAAGCTCGTCACTCTCCCTGATGCCCGACGTCGAGGCTAGCAGGGGTGGCGCTGCTGGCAAGCGTCGCGGCGGCGTAGCTCATGGATACGGGGAGCAGCGCGGCTGGACGCCGTGGCTGGTGCCGCTCATCCTCGCGGCGTGCGTCGCGGTGTTCGTGGTGGAGATGTACGTAAACAACTGCCCCGCTCACTCCCAGCCCTACGGCTCCTGCTCCGCCCGCTTCCTCCGCCGCTTCTCCTTTCAGCCCGTTCGCCAGAACCCCCTTCTCGGTCCCTCCGCGTCCTCGTAAATCCACCTCCTTTCTCGGCGTTTCTGGTTAAAAGTTTGGATTTTTAGGGTTTAGCCAAATCCCCCCTTTGTCATCTATCTGAAATTTTTGCGATTCTCCTTCCGCTCCAGCTTGGAAAAAATGGGGGCTCTTCAATGGAGCAAAGTCGTCCATCAGCATCAAGCTTGGCGGCTCTTTACCTGCATCTGGTTACACGCAGGACTCATCCACCTACTCACGAACATGCTTTGCTTGCTCTTCGTTGGAATTCGTCTCGAGCAGCAATTTGGATTCGGTATGTGTTCTTGAATCTGAATTTAACCTCTGTACTAATTTTTCACAAGGATGACAAAGATCTCTCCTTTTCAGGTCGCATTGGAACAATATATCTATTATCAGGCATCGGTGGCACCCTTCTTTCTGCTCTTCTCCTGAGGAATGGCATCTCTGTTGGTGCTTCTGGTTCTTTGTTTGGGCTTCTTGGAGCAATGGTTTCAGAACTCATCATAAACTGGACAATCTATTCAAACAGGGTAATTGTGTACCCTCAAACAGTCTCCAGCTTAGTTTGGCACCATGGTCTCTGATTGTTTCGATCTCCTTTCGTAGGCTGCAGCTCTGTTGATTCTTATAGTCATCGTCGCGATCAACTTGGGCATTGGCTTGTTTCCTCATGTCGATAACTTTGCCCATATCGGTGGCTTCTTGTCCGGTTTCCTCCTCGGTTTCGTTCTACTAATCCGGCCTCAGTTTGGTTGGATGGAACGCGAGGATCATCTTGCTTTTCCAGCCCAGATTTCATCCAAATACAAAGCATACCAATATGTCTTGTGGTTGATTGCATTGCTTTTGCTCGTAGCTGGGTGAGAATTCTTCTTCATTGTTCTTAGTGATCGATCATCTTTGTTGCTGTTAAGCTGTTAGATCATGTATTTGATGGACTACACTGCTAGCTATTTCTTCTGCAGATTCGTCGTCGGATTAGTCATGCTCTTCACAGGAGTTAACGGGAATGATCGTTGCCATTGGTGCCACTACTTGAACTGTGTGCCGACATCGAGGTGGGTTTGCGAGGACTGAACAACTCCGGGCTTTCGCAGTGTCGAAGGGAACATTGACGCAGAGTTGAAAGAAGATGTAATTTGGTTAAGGTTAATGTAATTAACTTTGTAGTATAATTGAGTTTGAAATATAATCCAGGATTATATTTTATTGGTCCTATAATTCATATTACCAAAAAAATAATCAATTTTGTAATATAATCTTGATTACATTATCAAGTTAATTATCCCTCATCAAATATAACCTAAGTTTTGACAGAGAAATGAACTCTACAGTGAAGTGAAACTATTAGATGTATCTTATGGTTCTAGTTAGATGTTTATTGTATATAACTCAAAATTTGATTTTGTTGGCTAGAGTTTTTATTTTTTTTATTTTAATAATCCAAAATGTCGTCCCACTAATTTTAGAGGTAAATAATCTTCCTTCCTTCATTTACAGGATAAATTTGAACTATAACTTATTGTAGAATATTAATCTCTATTAGATTTATTCTCATAATTATTTTACTACCTATCGCACTTTGTAAAGGTAGAGGTTTGTTATTATTATTATTTTTTGAGAAAGTTAAGTAGTTTTAATATCAGTTCGGATCCTCTGTCCCGAACTCACGTCTGTCCCTCTGTCCCGAGCACAAAATGACAAAAAAAAAGCGTGCTTCTCGCCCACTCGCGATCAAATTTCCCTCGCGCTCGACCCGTGCCCAAAATCCCTTCTCGCCGAACTCCCCCTTCGCAGACGAGCACACGTGCCCTAAATCCCTACTTCTCGCTGCCAGATCTCGTCTCGCCTCCTGGCTCCTCGCGTTCCCCTCTGGACCTCCTTCTCGAATCCCTACTTCTCGCTACTTCTCGCTGCTCTAAATCAGTTCGGATCGCTGCTTCCCAATCGTCGCTGCTTCCCCTCTCATCTTCGCTCCCAGCTCCGCCTCCCTAGCTCTACGAATCGCGACAACCTCCCCGCGACAGCCTCCCCAGCTATCCGATTCGCGACAACCTCCGAATCGCGACGCCGACCCAGCCTCTGCCCTTCTCCCCTCTCCAAGCTTCCCTATTCTTACCGCAATTCGGCGTCGGCGTCGCGAGCCCTAGCTCGAGCCTCCTCCTGCTGCTCGAGCCCAAACTGCCGGATCCGACTCCTGCTCCTCGTGCCCTATTCTGCTCGTTTGCTTCAAAGTTTAGAGGTAAATTGTGATTTAGAGGCATTGATAAAATCTAAATTCATGTGTAAATCATATTTGATGTTCTGCTGCTCATTGTTACAGGCATTGTGATAAGTACTGTCCATATTATGATTTGATTGATATTGTAATAAAGAATCATGCATTTGTAAATTGTTACAATTCGTGTAGATTGTGGTTTATATGTATCTTGGATTGTGATTGTGATTGTGATTTTTAGATTTTATTAATGCATTTGTAAAGAATCATGCATTTTGATAAAACTGCCCAGATTGTGAAAATCATGCATTTGTAAATTGTTACAGTTCATATGATTGTTAACGATGTAGAATGACGGTGGAGGTTTCGACTTAATCCATGTGATTGTTATAGCTCTTAAGTCATCAAACCAACCATTCTTGAAACTGTTTTCTTCCTAATTCACAATTTACAATGTTAGCCGCAGCCATATCTTGTTTGGTTGGATCTCGTTGGGCTTATATATTTATTTCTTTTCAATTTGTTGATTTATTATTAGGATTTAGAAAATTTTCCATTAGTATTCCTCTTTTTCCGTGATCTCGTAAATTGACCGCTCATTGACTATGACTCCTATCCTACGACGCACATGATTTTATTAAAAGTTTATCTATTTCACGTGAAATTTATCAAAATTTTCATATAACTATGTGATTTGTTCATTACTAGTATTATTTAGCCTAATTTTATCCAATTTTAATATGGTGAGTATTAGGTTGCTATTGAATGACATCTTCAAGTAACAGCAGCATCGACCATACCAAATTTGGAACTGTACGATGCAGGGAATGCAGACTAAGAGCATTAGTCCTAGTCTCTAGATCAATCAAGAACCCAGGAAGACTATATAATGAATGTAAGTAGCATGGATGGTTAAAGTGGGTGACGTCTAATACTGGATTAAATGAAGACACTAGTCGCACACAT
This sequence comes from Boesenbergia rotunda, assembly GCA_024364735.1. NCBI lineage: Eukaryota > Viridiplantae > Streptophyta > Magnoliopsida > Zingiberales > Zingiberaceae > Boesenbergia > Boesenbergia rotunda. The sequence continues at coordinate 75,826 of JAGFNQ010006121.1, read as the reverse complement.
TTTAGAATGTTGTCAACAGTAGAGTCAAAAGTAGGACGTGAACACATTACTTATCCTTGACATAATATGGAAAATTGGAATGTACCGTTTATGGTCTGGATATTAGTGATAGTAAACTTAATTCTATTAGCTGTATACTTGTTTTGTTTGTTAGTTGGTATGGTTAAGTAATGCAAGTGTTGCAATGTGATAAAAATATTTAATTATGGATGATGCGACATTGGATAAAAATATTATCTCGTAAATGTTTCTTGTTGCTAAAAGATTATAATTTGCTTCCTTGTTTTATTATCTTATAAATGTTCCTTGTTGCTAGAAGATTGATGCTTGTGAAAAAATGCTTCAATGGAGACATTTGATCACTTGGGGAAGGTGAGAACCCAATCAACTACTAGCCGATCTGATGAAAAAATGCTTGTGAAACTGGGCGCTGCTTGTGAAAAAATGCTTGTCAAGATGGACGACTGCTTTGCAAGATAACATGGACCTGAATTGCGACAAAAAAGTTTGATTAGCTATTGGACAACTATGACTTGCAGTAACCAACTTCACATATGATTTGCAGTAACCAACAACATCAGTATGATTAGATTATCTTGGACAACTATGACTTGCAGTAACCAACTTCACATATGATTTTCATGGTAAATGCATCACAACAATCTTCTTCAAACTATTTTTTTAACTCTTGAGTGATTTATGAACATTATGACTAGATCTACATATCTAAAGTAGCCAAAATTATCAATAACATCAAGATACATATACATAGACATCAAATACATATATAACCATACAAACTTAAGCAAGAAAAACTAACAAATGCAGTTAAACATTTTAGTTAGACTGTAGCTGTCTGAATAGATATGCCTACAACATTGCATCAGGGAAGTCTGGTACGGAGTTGGATTAAGAGCATATTCAGGAATTTTGGCTATTCCATAGAATGTGAACCTTAACTCTTGAATATTGCAAATCGAGAAGTCAGCTTTTGTTTGAAGTTGAATTTCGAGCTATTACCTATGCTTACTAATACCTTAAACCGCTCATTACTTAAAAGGATGGTTAAGCAATTGCATTACTTCTATATATTCAACAAACAAGTATTATGCCTACTTTGGTCTTTCAGTTTAGGTGGAAATTTAGCATTTTGACTAGGAAACTATGTTATAGTCGTTTGAAATGAATTTGAGCAATTCTGAGGAATCCGCCTGCAATAAATTCAGTCACCATAACAAAATCGAAAAGAAGTAGGCGTGGACAATTTATTTTCACAACAATCTTCATGATATGGCTCGATTTACAAATCACGACGCATAAACCACCGAAACAAATCACGACAAAAAAGTTTGATTAGCTATTGGCTGGACAAGTTAATTCAAAGTTCAAGCTGTCCTCGGCGAATAAGCAAGAAACTCAAGGTTTGGATTTGTCACCTCTTAAGGCACATATATCAAATGTTGAGATAGATGATACAGTAAAATATGATGCATCAAAAGTGGTGAAACAACATAAGCATCCAAATAATTATAGTGGATTGTGCCAGAATAATACAAGAAATGATATGAAGTATAATTCATGACATCCAACCAAGAGGGATTGTGCCATCTAACAAAACAATGAAAACATCCACAAGTCATATTATACACTCAAGTTATATTGCTTTGTCATACACCCAGAATCGAGAAACATTCATACACTCAAGTCATCACAGGACATCCAACCATTTGAGCTTCACAAAGTCTGCTCATGTAAGAAAAAAAATAAAAATAAGTGAAGGACCAATGATGTGATGTGTTTCTCAGCAGTTGTGGATGATGAATCAATTTGAAGTGGCTTGCATTGCATGCGGCCTTACCGGTGTCTTCGAAGGACTCACCCTGTGATGAAACAATGTTTGAACTTAGTGGGAACGCAAGCAATATACATGCTCTAGAAAGCATTACACCATTCATTTTGCATCTACATAAGTCAAGAACACTTACTGCAAACAAGTTCAAAGTTCCAGAAAGCAGTAGAGTATTAGTGTTTTACTACGAAAACCAAAGGAAACAACAACAGCTAATCGTGGAATTTCTCTATTCAAATGCAGAGTAGGATACCAGATGCAAACAAAAATTATATATCTATGCCATAACAACAAATGTTAGGTGGCATATCTCTCTTCTATAATTATCTTTAAAGAAAGTACGCAATATAGATGAACCAAGGGCCATTTGCTTTGACCATTAGTTTTCAATTAATCAGAAGTTGCCCTTATATATATATATATATATATATATATATCAACAAGCAGTGCAACCATCTTAGCACGAGGTGATGGAGCTAAATAGAATGGAAAGGGAATAGATACCTGCTTCAGCAATAAATGACAGACCAACATAGAAAAGCATATGACTGATGAATAGACACCAGCAAGGCTGCAAATGACTGATGAAAAGGAAAAAAAAACAAATAAATAAACAAACAAACAGCTACATAGAAAAGCTAGCATTAGTCATTGGATTATTGTTACAAATAAGAAAATTACACAAAGGCATTGTAGGAGAGAAAAGGTATTTGTTTTACATATGGTGATTCAATAAATGTATTTAGACTATTGGTTTCTTGAGCCAGTATCCTGATCGAAAATTCACAGGCATATTTTTCTGATCATTGCTTAGTGTCTATCCAGCCATATTTTTCTGTTGCATTTAATCAAACTCTAGCTGTTTGCTTTCTAACTAGTAGGGCTCACAAATAATCAGCTTTAATGTTCTATTTATAAAACAAATGGAATTAATCAAACTTGTGTTGATATGATTGACTCACAAATAAACTCGTATCACTTCCACTTCTTGAACTTGCTCATAAATTTCTCATGTTTGAACTTGCCGTAGTGCTTGTGGTGCTTGAACTTTCCATGGCCGAATCCGTGAGTATACAATCCATGCGAGAACTGGTGCACGTGATAGCCAGTAGCTGCTGCTCCCATGTGGTTGAAATCAAGTTCTCCTGTATCCAGAATATGCCCACATGTAAACACCATATCACCTATAAACTTGATATGTGAATGTTGGTTATAAAGAATGAGACTCACCGTGGTGTGGAGCTGATGGACCAAGATTCCCAACCGATGGATATTCAGAAGGGAGATATCCAGCGGGGGGATATCCTGACGGTGGGTATCCAACATGTGAATATCCTGACGGTGGATATCCAACATGTGAATATCCTGACGGTGGGTATCCAACATGTGGATATCCAACAGGTGGTAACCATCTTGTTGTATCCAGCAGATGATATCCAACAGGTGGATATATTTGCTTCAAAAGTTAGAAAAACAAACAAAGTGTGAGAAGCAAACTATTATAATCATGCAATGAGGAACTTTCATACAAAGTCATGACCTTATTAAAATCTAATACCAATGAATATTAAATTCATCTTACTTGTTCTTTGCATAATCTACTGTCCAAAGCTAAAATAGATGCCTGAAAGTTCGAAGATGACGAAGCTGCCTGACAATAATAATAAAAACTTTACTGTTAAGAAAATTACATTTATGATAACATGCTAAGCTAAAAAAATTTCAAGGTATGTTAAGAAAATTTCCAAGAAGTTAAAAAGATCGAATCTCTAAATTTACATACAAATCATCATATTCATCTTACTTGCTCTTTGCTTAATTTGCTGTTAGAAGTTGAGACAGTTGCCTGAAAGTTCAAAGCTGAGGAAGTTGTCTGACAATAATAAATATACAGCCTAAGTAAAGTTAATGCTTGAATTTATTAATAAATATTTAGTTTTGAAATGTTAAAACATGAGTGAACCTGGGATAGTTGTGTTGACAAAAGTGGTGGAAAACAGTCATTAACTTGATTGATCATCTGTTGACATTCTACATTGGGCTCTTCTATATCATGTTAAAAAAATAGAATGATTTAATTCTATTTGCTTTTTACATGTAACAACAAACAATAAAATCAAATATTAGTAAGGATGAAACCTGAACAATTGTTGAAGTTTGATTTGTTTTTGTCGCCACTTTCTTTTTTTCTTGAAGTCTGTTCTAAGCCACGTTTGAGCCTCTTGCCTGAAATTGTTTTCTTCTTCGGTTTAATTCCTTTGACTCCAAGATACTCTGTTTCATTCAAATCTCTTGTTGTGTCATCTAAACATTGAACCAACTTATCAGCTTCTTGGCAGTTCGGATCATTAACTTGTAACCTCTCATCCACCATCTTAAACATACTCAACAAACCATCTTTAACATACTTATAAGTGTCTTCCCTCTCTGCTGCCTTTGTTAAATCCGACATTTTTATCCTGCTTCGGAAAATTTTTCAGAAGAAGATCTAGGGTTTTCGAGACCCAAATTGAAATTAGAGGGTTAAATTACTTTGAAACTTAAGTTTTGAGTACTTAAGTGTGATGAAACCTAAACTATAAAGGGTCTAAATGTTAAAATCCTAGACCTAAAAGGGCTAAATCTGGATAAGTCCGAATTTGGAGGACTAAATGGTGAAAGAGGGCAAAACTGAGGGCACAGTTTGGAAATGGTTGAATCCTAAGGACCAAATTGCAAAAGCCAGCCCTAACATAAGTCCTCCCTTTCTCTTCTCATCCGCTCGACTGGCCCATCCCACCTCTCTGCCGATCGAGCGACGCAACCACCCCGACTCCTCCTCTCGTCTCTTCTTGCCCTAGCCAAGGAATTCCGATCCGCCCCTTCTTGCGGCGCCACCGCTATCGACATCCTTCTCCCTCGATCTTTCCCCCTCCTCACGAAATCGGCCACCCGATCTTCCCTCTCCGTTGGCTGGCCGGAGCTGATCTCCTGTTTGGAGACTTCTCAGAGGTTGTCTCACCCGAGGGCAGAAGCGACGGCGTTAGCATCAAGGGCGACGATGGAGCTCAACACATGTGGGCTGGGATAGGTAAGGGATGAGACCTAGCTCTCGGATAAGCTGTTATTTCCCTACAAACAGTGACCAAGTCTTGTTTTGGCTTCCGATCTAAGGTGACCTCCTTCTCGGGCTGAGATGGAGAGTGCTTGCATACCTGGATCTTCAACGAGTAGACTATTGGCTAAACTCCAAGGAGGACTGAGCTCAAGCTGGGGTTTGGGTGTTTTTCCCTCGGATGCACAGCTCTAATGGATTAGAGCAGTGGCTGCGAGTTGGGGACAATGCAGAGGTGTTGTGCGTGGGAAGAGGATTCTTGTTCTTGCCTTAGATCTGTGGTGAAATTGGAGTTTTCATCAGATATGAGGGAAGGAAGCAAGCTGTTGGCATCCATTCAGGTAAGGCAGTTCTGATTTCAATTTTGGACGAATGCTGTTCGAGATGGATACATTGGTTCAGGATGGTGAATTTCATTGGGTTGATGTTCTTGTAGGATCTGCCTCTACTCGAACTTGGTGAGCGAATTCAGAGCTGGATTGACAGTTGATCCATGTGTTTGGTCGATGGCAACCTACCTTGGTTTTTCTTGTAGCCGACAGCGAGGTGAGGACTGGTGTACTGGGTGATATCGTTGGAAATCAGTTCGATGTAAATTTTGATGGATAAACCTCTATTACATTGCTATGTGATGGTTAGTTTAGAACAGCTGATTCGATGTTATTATTTAGAAATCGGATGTTGAATATGGCTGATTAATTTGTGTGGTTAAAGATAACTAGGTAAAGGAATTGGATAGTATCTTGATTTATTTTATTTTGGATCTGCTACTATTTTGGTGCTACCGTGAGTGGTGTAGGAGACTTGGGCTTTGAATGGCTTGGGGAAGGTTGGATCAGGGTTTAGGTTTGGACTAAACCTATGTTTGAACTCAATCGAGGAAATTTGTGCTAATCATCTAATGTGGGATAATTAAATGATTACGGCAATTAGGTTAACCCTGATACGGTTTAGGGATTTGTTTAGCTACTAAATTATTGTTATGATAGCTAAAATTGTGTCCGTTGATACAGGATAACTTTTGGACTTTCGGACGGGAGGTTCTTATTTGATACGGACTACTCCTACTCTGAGGCGGGTACCCCTTGACTTATCTTGTTGATATTGTCAGATTGCTATGCATGGTCTGTTATGGATAACAGTAAGCTTATATGCTATATCTGCCTTAGTATACCTGTATTTGATACATGTTACTTGTCCTTGAGGTTATCTCCCGTTTAGATTCATACAGTCTTGATAGTTGCCCTGTATATATTTATATGTGCATAGATGTAGAGATATGTTCCCTCTTGCATTTTGACACTGATAGATCACTGGTTACTTTTTCAGTATACCTAGTAGATTACTTGTATCCCACGATATAGAATTTAGACCTGTACCTAGCACACTGAGGTGTTAGTTGAGGACTTGGTGGGTGTTATTATGCTTGTTCGGGATACTTGTTGTTACCCATGAGTTATTATGCTGTTAGTTCCATACAGTCTCACGTATTGTCATATCTATATGTATGCTTAGATATCGGGATGTACCTCTTGCACTTGACCTTGAGAGATCTGTAGTTTCAGGCCAGTATACCTTGTAGGTTACCTGTATTTCCTGTTGTAGGATTTCAGACTGAGACCTAGTATACTGAGGACTTGGGGAGGGAGGTATGTGTATCTATCATACACCATCCTTGCACTGTTGCATGCCGGCGATCAGCGACTCCCTTGTGGTTGAGCCTAATCGTTTTTCGGTACATGATATGCACGCATGGCCACTCATGGGTTAGTGGATACCGTAGATGTGTGCATTTGCCCTGTATTGCTCCGTTCGGCCACTATGAGGAGGGTGAGCGCGAGCGTGGTAGCAGCTAGGGGTCCCTTCTCGTACTGAGCCACGAGGAGATGAGAGCGGAGCTCCCCCATTGCTTGGGGTAGGGGGGTGGTCCCCCGCCAGCATCCTGTCCACCCGGTCACTCAGGAGCAGTGATGGCAGGGTGCGTACAGTTTGTCACAGCTCTACCCACGCGGACGTCGTGGACGATATCCTGACTGGGACTAGGGGTGACACATGTCATTGCACCATGTGCATACTTTGCATCGTGCATTGTTTGCTGCACTTGATTCTTGCACTTGTTTGACATTGCATATACTGGAGACTTGTTATCCTGCTTATATGTCTATTGTTGTTCCATTTGGTATTTATTACCCTCTTTCCAGGTTAGATGGATTCAGGTATGTATTTTGATTCAGTATCTTCAGTATACCCTTTCCTATTGTTCATATGAGACGGTATCAGCGTAGACTCCTATTGTTATTATAACATATTATGCATATCTGTTGGGTATTCGCTGAGTTATCGACTCACCCCGTTGCCATATATTTTTATTTCAGGTTGAGATACTTGGAGTCGCTAGAAGAGCCCAGCAGTCAGTCCCTACCCATCGCAACGACATGGTTTCGTTTTGTACTTTGTAGTGTGTTGGTTTATATTTCTTTTAGCGATATGTATATGTCGTATGTGTCGTGAGCCCTAAGGGGTTGTTGTATTTGTTGTTTCGTCATAAGTCGGATCGGTCCGCAGTCAGGTATGGTTTGTTATGTTTTACTGTTATGGTTTTTCTTAGTGTCTACATATATTTTGAGGCCTGAGGTCAATTAAACTGCGTGGTGATGTTATATAGGTTATGTGTATGTGTAAATTGTCTGCCGGACAGGGGAGGTGTTGTCCGATTTTATATTGGATCAGCGGCTCCTGGGTCTCGGGGCGTGACAGCCTTGGTAACCAATTGAACATATAACCCACACAAATCTTTATAGTGCATATTGTGAAGTATTTTTGGATCCAAACTATCTTTATTCACAACTGTTTCATTAACTCCAAAGTATCCACCTTTTACTTTTTGTGTCCACCTTTTCAAAATATACTCACTTGGGATTTTCATGATATTTTTCATTGTAAATATTTTCAAAATATGAGAACACAAAATCCCAACAAATTCATATTTTCTACAGCTACAACAACACAATTTTTTCACAGGATGAATCAAGTGTAACTAGATGATGGTAACGCTTTTTGTGCGAAGTAACTTTATATGTAGTATGTGTTCCAACATCCTCAAAAATTTATACAACAGAATCATGAGATTTGTACCACTCTTGTTTAAAACACTTGTATGCCTCGGGAGTATAAGTATAACTCGCATGTTAATATTTCAATTGGATACAATAAGCTTGGAACACTTGAATTTGATCTAAAATCAACTTTTAATTCTTCACATTGACGATCATCAAGCAATCTTTGAAAGTGATGGAAAAAGTCTAAAAACTTATGCTGATAAGTGATGTACCTTTTGACAATACTATTCATGCTCTCACTTCTTTGAGTCGTCGTCATATCTGCACAAAACATTTGTCATCATATACTAAAGCCCATTTTTCCTTTATGCGAAATAAACATCTCAACCAATCATTATCTTCAAGTGAATACTTAGTCAACATCATGTTCCAAGCTGAAATAAAATCTTCCTCTTCATCAAAATTATATATACACGAGGCAAAATCTTTAGCAAAGTCTTTGAATTGAGAAAAAACTCCACTCAAATGTATTGCAGCATTTTGATAAATGTGTCAAATACACAAACGTTGATGTGTTTTGGGCCATCTGGAAGCTAATGCCCTTGCCATTGCTGCATCTTGATCTGTATGAATAGTTGTTGGTTTTTTCTTAGACATAGCTCTGGTAAATGTATCAAATAACCACTCAAATGTCAAAGTAGTTTCATCATATAATAAAGCTGCACCAAAAATTATGGATTGTTTATGATGATTAACACCTACAAACAACGCAATTGGATGACCTTTATTATTCTTCCTGTAGGTTGTGTCAAAGCAAACAACATCTCCAAAATTGCCATAATCAGCTCTTATCCTTGCATCAGACTAAAAAATATTAGTGATCAAATCATCTTCATCAACTTGAATAGCATTAAAAAAAATTGGATCATTGAACTACATTTTATGTAAATATTCCAGTACACCTCCTGTATCCCCAACTCTCATATTTCTTGTTCTTTTGGATCGCAAATAATTTTTATAATCTTTAGGAATGAAACATAAATTCTCCCTGCCACCTACTTGTCTCACCATAAGATCATGAGATGCTTTTGAGGGGATTCCCACATTACTTGCCATCTCAATTTGTATCGCTGCAGAAGAAGATATATTCTATGACATCTGTAGTGATGTGTTTTGTTTGGACTTGAAAGATAATGATTATGCTCTTTAACAAATTGCACCACACTAAACTTGCCATTTAAACATTTAATCTTCAGTTTATCCTTACAATCAAACCTTGTTTCAGGACGACTTTGTTTCACATAAATATCTCGTTTGTCCTTTCCCCTTTTACCTTGTGCACTACAACAAAACATTCTGTCAACTAATTTCCCATCTTTATCATTATGACTTTTACTCCTTATGCCAAATCCAATTTGTTTAGCATATTTCAAATAAAAGTCATATGCTTCTTCTTCTGTTAGAAATTCCATACTCATTTTTGGCATCAATTCTTCTATGATAAATGGTCGAGAAATCTCTGTATTATTTTAATTATTCAACCCTTTAAAATCAATCAAACAATGCAAAAAAAACTAATCAAACTATGCAAAATTAAAGGCATAAAAGTTTAATGAAGTCCCAATATAATTCTTATTACCTTCATTATCCCTACGGTCTTCGCCTTCGCTTGCTTCAAAATACTTGTCATTTGCTTGAAAATTCAATCGACGACAACTCATAGATTCACCCTCCATGATAATTACTTTAATCCTGAAAAAATTACAATCATTAAACGTGGATTCAATAATTTTACAATTTACAGAATTTGGATAAGGAAGGATTCAATAACTTTACAATTTACAGAATTTACAGAACTGAGCTCATGTAGAAATTCAATAACTTTACAGAATTCTTCTAAACTAGTAACTTTACAGAATTTTCCTGTAAACCGAGCTCATGTAAGGATAAGGAAGGATAAGGAACTTTACAATCCAGTAACTTTACACATGAATCACAGACCAGTAACTTTACAAAATTTTACATATGAAATCACAATCCAGTAACTTTACACAATCCATAGAAAGGATAAGGAATCTAGTCACAAACCTCAGTTCGGATCCGAGCAGTAGGGCTGCGGCTGGGCTGAGAGATCACGTGCTGGGCAGAGGATCAGCTAGGGTTGCGCAGAGGTGAGAGATCAGCTAGGGTTGCGCAGTAGGGCTTCGCCGGGGCTTGGCACGCGAGAGTCTGCGTCGATGCCGGGATTTAGGTCATGCGAGAGTCTGCGCAGTAGGGCTTCTGAGTCTGCGTCGATGTCACATGCTGGTTCGGCTCGGGACTGGGGCTGGGCAGCGGAGAGCAGGAGACTTCACCGGAGAGCAGGACAGAGTCAGCGATTGTCTGCAGGACGCGGTCGGGCAAGGAGACTCGCCGGAGAGCAGGACAGAGTCGACGATCATCTGCAGATCGCGGTCGGGCGAGGGATTAGGGCAGGATTTAGGGATTAATGATCTCGAGAGATTAATGTTCGGTTTGATCGCGAGAGGGGGCGAAGTCACGCGAGCGACACATTTTTTTTTGTCGTTTTGTGTTCGGGACAGAGGGACAGAGGAGACTCAAGACAGAGGATCCGAACTATTTTAATATATCACATGAGAAGATATATATTATTCGCACGCAAAGCTAAAGACGTGCATCTAGATTTTATGAAACATCTTGTCAACGTCAAGGAGATCTCTTTGATATTATTGACAACGTTTATTTGTTTGTCATAACAAAAATACAGAACAAAACATATCCAAGTATCCAATTTTAGTCAAGTTGCCACTTCACGGTATGTCGCTTATCTCGTGCGAGAGTTGAAGCCAAGTCTTCATCTTGTCCTAAAGAGCGACCCTAATGTGACACTGAAAGGAGATGTGGTCCAATGATTCATCCGTCCCCTTACACAAGGAGTTAGAGTGTGAGCTAAAGATTTTTATAGGATAGACTGATGATTAATACGAGGATATTATTATCTAAAATATGAATTAAAATATAACTGATGCTTTGACATCAGATATGAGATAGGGCTTTCATATAGCCTTCACTCATGTCGTTGGCTTGCTACAAAGCTATAGCTCCCCCCGTTGGACAGAATCGAACCAAGTGGACAGTAGCTGAGTAGGTTTTGCGCATGCTGTCTGTGGCTGTTTGGGTGCACAATGTGCCCCTGGCGTCATTATTGTTATTATTATTTTTGATTAAATATTAGAAAAGGATTGATGGTTAAAAAAATTGATGATTATGCTTTCTAATAATTAAACCTCTTATTCCACAAACTGGGCTATAATTGGACTTATCGATAGTCTGTGCCTGGGCCACGTAGGCCCAAATTAGCTCATTTAATTAGTACAAAGGTCTCTCACAAGTCACAACGTCAGTTTCGAATTCGGTATTCCATTTGTTCACCAAGCGGGGACCACCTCTTCCATCACTCTCGAGACCGGGCCACTCCATTGGCGATCAAATCGACGGTCAGATAGCTACCGACGGTGAACCGGCGTCACGAGCGAACTTCATCCGACGGCCGGTGTCAATCCGGCAAAGCGCATAAATTAAACCGATGGGTTCGTGACCTTCGGGTTTCCCATTTTAATCCCTCCACGTCCCTCGCCGCTTCTTCTTATTTTTCTTCGCTTCGCTTCGAGCCCTCTCCGGCCTGGTGGTGGAGAAGAAGAGTTAGGGATTCTCGCGTGGCGATCGGAGAAGGAAATAGGAGGCGGCGATGGAGGAGAAGGAGGAGAAGCGGAAAGAGGCGGAGGAGACTCTCTACAAGACCAAGGTGATCCACTTCCTCGGCCGCGAGACCCCGATTGTGCTCCAGAACGACAACGGTCCTTGCCCTCTTCTTGCGATATGTGAGCGCTTTCCCTCCCTACCTCTTTCTCTCTCTGGTTTTCCCTAGACTATCAAATGCGGGTTCGGTGGATGCGCTTCTTATCCGATTAATCGCATTCCGATTGCCGTCGGGGATGTCTGATGCGGTTTGGTTATTCTTTTGGCGTGGGTAGGCAATGTTTTTCTGCTGAGGAATAATATCAGTTTGAGCTTGGACGCATCGGAGGTCTCGCTGCAGAAGCTGCTTTCTCTTGTCGCGGAAAGGTTGATCGATTCCAACAGTAACGTGCAGGTTAAGAGATGGAATTTGAGCCGGTGCAAGTATTTATGTATTTATTTTTTTTCCTAGTTGTATTGATATTGTGGTTGTTTGTGCTCTTCTCTGCAGGACAAGGATGATGAATACGTCAACAACCAGCAACAGAACATATCTGACGCAATTGATCTTCTGCCACGGCTCGCCACAGGGATTGATGTAAATTTGCTTTTCAGGAAGTGCGTCGTCACTATTGCTAATTTCTTGTTCTCGTCATGAAATATTGCTATATTAAAGTTATAATAGTGCATGATACTAATTGTATAGGATCGACGATTTTGAGTTTACACGTGAATGCGCCATATTTGATCTCGTTGATATTGGTCTGTACCATGGTTGGATTGTAGATCCCCAGGTAACATCCTTGGTGTTCTGGTTCCTTTTGGCCTTTTTTTTTTTCAGTTAATGTATTTGCTAGAAGTTATACACATGATTCTGCCATGCACTTGGTAATCCGAGCATATGTTCTTGATTGACACAGTAGCCTGATACATCCGTCTGGTGTCATTTATTAGTCTTTTGCATCATGGTGATTGACACGGTATGAAGTATTATTTCAATAACTTGTTTTCTATGATGGCTTGATAATCTATTGAATTTTCATGTGCATTGAATCAGATGCCTTAATACAACTAATTTTTTATAGCTACCAGTTTTGAATAATAATTGACTGTCAGAAAGTTGGTTGCCACATATTAAGAGCTGACTGAATGATGCACAAAATGTCACATGTCTTCTTGAAGTTAGTGTTCTCTATCCTCGACAAGGATTTGTGTTGTGTGTGTGTGGACATTTCAGTGTTCTCTTCTCATGTTAATCACAACACTAAATTTATTGCGTTTCTTCTTTCCTTGCTCTTCCTACTACCCAAGTCTCCTCTTTTTTGCTACTCAGGGTTTTTTTTCCTTCACTGTTTTGTTTGCAATGTTGATTGTGTACATTTTTTTTTTCATTCTGTCAATTATTTGAATTATGAATCAATAATAGGAATTAGGAACAAGATGTGCAAATAATAAATTTGTTATTGAAATACTCAACTCAATTATTATTTCCTACATTTCCTAGTTCTATTACCTATGATAAACAACTTATCTCTAGATTCAACATCATGCTTGTTTTCTTGAAGTTAATGCAGGGCTAGCTATCTTTGTTGTGTATGTATACATGTGTGTGTGTCTTTGTCTGTGTTTTTGAGTCTGTGTGTGCTTGTGCATGTTCGTGTGAGTGTGCGTGGGTGTGTGCGTGTGTTCGTGTGCATACACACGTGTGTGTGTGCGCGCGCACGCATGCGTGCACGTGTTCTCATCTCATTTTAATTACAACAATTTATTTTATCATGTGTGTGTGCGCGCACGCGCATGTGTGGGGGTGCTTGGGTGTGCATGTGTGTTGGTTCCCGGGTGTGCATGCGTGCATGCATGCCAATTAATGACTTAGTGGAACTGTTATTGCTAATGCTATGACTGCTTTAACTCGCTCCCGGGGCTATGGTGCAGCGGCAGGATGACTAGTCGTCTTCCCATGCATCCGCGGTTTAATCCTCAGCTACGGCGCATTTTGTAGGAATTTTTCCTCCAAATGGGGTGCGAACTCCGGGACGTTGGGCTTCTAGATCGCCCGCCGTCAGTGCTTCTCGATTTACCCTGGCGGCTAGTGGAAAATTTTCATGGGGCTGGCCGGTCTCCCTAGGTTCGCCTATTACCTAGTTCATCATTTTTACAACTGCTTTAACTCCAACATATTCTTAGTTGGTTGACAGGATTAGTACCACGGAGAAAGTTTTATATGGACAACAAAAATAATCCTTGTGACATTTAAATTTCAGCTAAAAAGGATAAGTATAATGGGAACAGTTTGTGTACAGATAGGAAATTCACCAGGACATGCACATTTGCAGCTGAAAGTTGATTCATATCCATGATCCATCTACTATGAAAATGTAAAGTGCAGTAAAATGAAGATAAGCCTCACAATATCCATCTTCAGTCATCGTCTTCGGAATAACTACCGTCTTGTTGTCCTGCTTTTGCATAAATAGCTTCAGATGATTGACAACTCTATCTAGACTTCTACTGTCTTTCTGCACCTAGTTGGATGAAGAACAACTGAACAATTCAAAATAGAAAAACAATCACTGTACGATGAAAAGCCATGTATGTTCCAGTGTATAAGGCTTTTTTATTATTATTATTTTTGCAACATCTTCTTATATTCACTGTGCACTATAAAAAAAAAATCCTTTCTTAACATACTATTTTTCCAGTCACTTCTATACCCTTTCTTTCATCTGAATATTTCATGATTTTGTGCGTGCTGTGCTCCTTGCTGTGTTGGTTCTACACCCTAACGGTTAAATGGATTGGCATTTGTTTATGCCATTGGTTGTTAATTCCAGCGGCTCCATGTGGCTTTGCTATAATAAATTGTTGAATGCTTGTACTGGTTTAGCCTCTGTTATAGATTAAAATTTGTAAAAATAAATCTGCAAGTCTGGCTAATTTATGCTGTATACTAGGATGTTGACACTGCAGCAGCAATTGGATCAAAGTCTTATAACACTCTTGTCGCTGAGCTTGTTGCTTTTGAAGCAAGGAGATGTGAAGCAGATAATAAGGACAAAGAGGAAGGAGATTGTGTTGATTTTGTTGCTTCAACTACTGCTACCTTAGGAGTTCCATCACCAAGCCTTTCAAGAGGTAGATCATTTGATGATCATTGGGTTTCAAATCCTGTTGAGCAACCAAGAAGTAATGGTAATATCCAAGAAGAAGAGGAGCAAATGAAAGTCTTTAATCTCCCAAAGGCTGAAGTTTCAGAACCTTCCAGTGCTTCCATGGTTGGTTTAGATGGAAAGGTTGATATTCAAATATCTACCTCTCAAGCACTTGCTGATACTTTAGAGGTACAAGCTACTAATGCACTTCATACCATTCAGCAACTGACAGGTAAAGATGATATCCAAGAAGAAGAGAAGCTGATGAAGGCCTTAAATCTCTCAAAGGTTGAAGTTTCAGAACTTTCTAGTGTTTCTATGTCTGGTTTAAATGGAAAGGAACATATTCAGATACCTACCTCTGAAGCTTGTGTTGATTCTTTAGTGGTGGAAGCTACAGCTGTACATCATGAAACCGACCAGTCAGTATCTCAATGCTTCAATGAATCTCTCGGTTTGAAGGAAAATACATCTTCAGAAAATGGTCCTTTGCTTTCCAATGAAACTACTGAGATTCATAGTGGTTCTTTGCTTTCCAATGAAGCTACTGAGATTCATAGGAAGGAGGAAGTCCCTGAAGAACCTCTCGTTTATGAAAGATATAGCAAATCAGAGGAAATTGGTACTGCAATGTCTGACCAGGCTCCGAATGTAGAATCTTCTAGTCTACGTAGCTCAGACAGGTGCTGCAGCTACCAGGACCTGATTAATATTTCAGTAAATGGTCCTGGTAGCTTGAGCACAGATGCACTGAGTAGTTTGCAATCCTCAAATGGGAAGGAACTTTCAGAATTTTCTGAGATTTCTGCTTCAGGTATCCAGGTGCATGAACCAATATATGAAGGAGAAGAAACCATCTTTGAATCAGGAATTTTGTCATATGCAAATAGGGAACCAGTCTATGAAGGTGAGATAGTACTTGCTGAGCAGGCTGAGAAAAAAGAAGACTTCCACACTGTAAACACAAGGGATGTTGGTGATCATAAACAGTGTAAGGCAATTCCTGGTTTTGGTTTTTCTGTAGATTCTTGTATATTGTCTTGGTATTTTCATGTAATTCTCAACAATTATTGGTTATAATTCTATCTAGGGCAACTCATAAAGAATTTTCTAGAACACAATGCCAGTCAATTGACAATTTACGGGTGAAGTTTCCTCACTTTTTGGTGTATAGGTAAATCATATCCAAACTAATTATGGATATACTTATATTGATCTACTGTTTGTCTTTTGTTTCCAGACTGTTTTGCTTGCAAGAAGATCTCAAGGAGAGAGAACTCTGTGTATTCTTCAGAAATAATCATTTTAGCACTATGTTTAAGGTAAGCAAATCAGGGGAGTCCGTGCTCTGTTTCTTTTATTTCTACCGGTTTGCTGATTTTGTAAGTGACAGGTTAAGATAGTGATAAATTTAATGAAATTGTTTTTCATGACTTTTTGACATTTTTTTTACTTCTATAGTTTAATGGTGAATTGTATCTCCTGGCTACTGATCAAGGTTATATGAACCAGCCAGATTTGGTTTGGGAAAAGTTAAATGAGGTATAGTTAGTCCGATGGAGTTATTGATTCATCCTTTCTGTTTTTTTTTTTCTATTCCATTTAATGGAATATGATCTCTTTATTAATGTCATGTCAGATTTAAATTTTTTTCTTTATTATATTCTTCAAAAATTATAATTTTGCTAACTTTATTAGTTTATTTCTTGTATATCCTGAAGGTCAATGGGGACACTGTTTTCATGACTGGCCACTTTACAGAATTTAAGGCTGACAATCAAGTCCACGACTCGTGGAATGAGCAAAGTGCTGTGACTAGTACAGCTGTATGTATTTTATGACCACAATTAGGTATAAGTTTGAGTGTTCATTTCAAGAAAAAGTTTTGATCATAATGGTTTATCAATATGCAGGATTATCTGGCAGAGCTTGAGAGCTCTGATCCCTCTAGTACAGCTTTTAGGTATGCTTTCTTTGCTTTTATGTATAAGCTGAATTGCATACATGCTCTCTGTTTAAAAGAGATAAGATGCCTGTTAATTTGTACAGTGGAAGTACATACCACACTTCCTTTTTTGAAAGGGGTTTTCAAAAAATAATCTAGAGGAATGAACAATATAACATGGAATGAAACCTTATAATGAGGAAAACTTATTAAATTTAAAGAAAATTTTAAAAGAGAGGATTGGTTCCTTTTTGCTTATCCTACTTTCCTATTTTGTCTTTTGTTAAAAAAGAACTTAAAACTTGTAAAAGCTTTACTTCCTACTTAAAATTTTCAAATCTAAAACTTTTCCAATTTTTAAATTGCATCTTCCCACAAGTGGAATTGGATTCTAGCCAAGTTGTTAGCATCTTCAATTTGGTCCGTCCTTTACCATAACTATGGAATAGAATTACACCATTTGAATCTTGACCTGAACATAACATAATTTCATATTTTCTTTGGTTGTCCTTTTAAGTAAGAAACACTATCATCTTCGTTATCCCTCTAAACTTTTAGCAAATTGATTTTGACTATATTGTTTTTTTGTCCTTTTTGGTTGTCCCTCCTAATAAAGAAAGAAAAGCTCTCTGTGTCTCTCTTGTAAAATGGCCAACATATAATGATGGAGGCTGATCTTCTAGTAAATTAACATTTTTAATTTGAAAATTGTACTAATATTTAAATATGTTGAAAACTTAATAAGCATTAGAACCATATTTTCTAAGAGATGGTGGAATGAATTTAAATTTAGAGAAGTCACTATGGGATTTCTTGGGATAATGAATGTATAACGAATGTAGCTGTCCTTTAATCTATGATGTGATTCAAGATATTATTTGTAATAATTCTTCCCCTGGTATGGTCATATATCTCTCTCATGCACACAATAAAAATTTCAATTTGGTGGATGGAAGGAGAGATAAAGGAGCCCAAATCAATATAGTCACAAGTTATAGGCTCAAAAATGACTACGAAGAGTATATTCTTGTGGATGTCTTAGCGGAATTTTTGCAAGTCATCAATTGATAAAAGAGAAATTTGTGTTCCTAGTTTGTCATTTGTTTATATGACTTGGTTAATCCTTTTGGGCCCTTAGGCAATCTAATAATTGTAGGTCTATGTCATGATTAATGACGTGTGAAATGCATTTTTAAGGCGGTGAATTGTCAGACAACTCTATAGAAGATTTGAAGGATCAGTCACAAGTGATAGATCACTAAAGCGGTATGATTAGTGTCGTGCAATATGCTTTCTAAAGGGGCAGGTTGTTAGGAGGTTCTTTTGGTGTTAAGCACTGGAACCTAAAGGTTCTTGGGCGTCTTGAGAAAGGGATTAGTCAATGTGAGCAATAGAGGTTTTTATGCATGTAAAATTAGTTGTATTGAATGTTTATTGACAAGAGCAAGTCATTAGTGACTTTTTCTCTAATTAAGTATCAAGACTTAATTATTAGGGGGGCGTTTGGTTTATTTCATTTTCCATTTTCATTTTTCAGAAAACCGCATTTTCTAGTTTTCTGGAAAATGACTTTTTTTCATTCTCCAATTTTCCAGAAAACGTTATATTTTTTTCTGGAAAACAAAGCTGGAAAATGCAAACCAAACATGTTTTCCAGAAAACCGCATTTTCTACAAAAAAATGAAAATGGAAAACAGACTGGAAAATGCAAACCAAACGCTCCCTAGGAGTTTTGTTTTTAAGAGTGGAAAATCACTAGGTGAGGTAGGAAGTATCTCCTATTGTACTAATATTAGATCCATCTTTAGGTCTCAATATTTCTTCTTTAGGAAGTATTCACTATTGTTCTAAGATTAGATCCATCTTTAGGTCTCAATGTTTCTTCTTTTCGCTCTTTTTGTGTGACTTTGTAAGGCTTGTGTGAGTTTCTGATATGATTTGGAAGCCTTTGAGGAAATAACATTCATACTGCCATTCTATGCTTTGTCACCACATAATGCATATGTATCAAAAATACTAGGATGCTTCCATATGTCATCTAATATGAGTGAGGACAGATATCTTACTGTTAAGTCTGTAGTGGTTTATCAAAAGAGTGAATATGTTTGTTTTCATCCTTTTTCTATTAAATTGTCTAGAGACTAGAGTATCCAAGTTTCTCCTAAATCAAAGCTCGCTTTGCATTTTCCTTTCGGAACCTTTGCAAGTAGTTATTTCTCTCATTCACTGATAATAGCGGTGCATTTTCTTTCATTATGTTGGTCTAAGATGACAAATAAGTATCAATGCACTAATAATAGTGGTGCATTTTCTTTCATTTATCTAAGATGATCAATAAGAATCAATGCACTCATATAGTAGTGCATTTTCTCTCATTATGTTGATATAAGATGATAAATAAGTATCAATGCTTATAAATTTAATTAATTCATTAACTAAGGCACAATGAGAAAAATATACTGGATGGTTACTTATTGTATGAACTAAAAGTGAATGAATGATGATTGACTAGGTCAAAGCAAAGAAGTTATGCACATGAAGTTATATATATATATATATATATATATATATATATATATATATATATATTTGATTGTGTATGATGCGTTTATCTAAATATGATGCATGCCTTTTGATTAATAAGGTATACACTATTTTTGAGAAACTTTAATTAAATGTAAAAAAAAAACTATTAATTTTCAAAAAGAGAGGAATGATTATACCAAAGTGATGCATGTCCATCTATTGTTGCATTGCCCTATATAATCCTTTTTTCTCATAATTTGAAGGGTTACTTGCATCAAATCAGAAGTTCCTGTATTAGATGCCAACATGGTGGGCCTGCCGCTTAATATATCTTTTTTCCTCTATTCATTTTTTTTTAGAATACAACTTCGATTAATAAGAGGAGGGTGAATTACAAAAGGCTACTATAGCACCTGTAGCTACACTACTAATTGAGTAACCTATACTATGAGAAAGAGGGATCTACCACCAAAAGGGCCTTTCTCTGATCTCTTCTCGATGATAGGTCATTGATATTATTTTTAGCGGCAAAACTGGTGGAGGAGGGCTACTGTCTTGTGGAGATGAAGTTTGGGCCGTAGGCTGCTACTGATGAAGCTCTATTGGTTATGCACCAAATTGATGATGTGGTAGCAGACGGCTCGTCTAGTCACAACGTTTTTAAGGATAGGGCTTGATGAGTAGAATCTCATTGTGTCAGAGAAGAGATGGGTGGAGCTGCTGGATCTCTATTGGCAGCAAATTCAGAAGATGGCGTATCACTTGGGTCTATCGGTTAGTCTAGATGTGTGGCAGGTATTAGTGCTAGGCTTTGCAAGATCAAGAGGGTGGTCTTCCCTGGAGAGGGCTGGCAGATCTCAAGCTGAGATGGGATTTGTAAAGGGGTTTGCAGGTGAAGGTGGAAGGAAGTTGTAGGTCGCTCAATATGATATGTTTTTGATAACTCATCTCGTAGATGGTGGTAGTGATGGCAAAGATGCTGTAGTAGTGGTGGCTACATGTGGACGGTGGTAGGTGAGTGATGGCTATGTAGCAATAAATTGCAAGATTTTACACAGGACAACAGTACTTGTAGGATACTAAACAAACTAAGGAATGTGGGTTGATGGGTGGGTAGAACATATTTTCGTTCAAAATGATCGTCCAATGAGGTGTAGGTCTCATATGTAGGTGAGAGCAGAGTAAAACAGATCAATTGAGGTGTGGCTACCATAAAGGTGGGGCACTAGAGGGGAAGTTATTGTTGAGGAGTGAAGGAGTTTGTAGAGGCGAGGAAATACTTGTGGTGGCAAAGTTTGTGGGAAGCAACAAAAATTGTCTCAATGAAAGCTCAAATTTGTGCTGATGTGATTCTTGTGGAGGTGTCTAGTTTAATGGCATAGGAAAAATAGTGGCTGAATGCATGAGGGATTATGAAGACATAAATGATGTTGGAGAATTGTTCTCTTGCACTTGATTCAAGAAGAGGAAGAAGCAAGTTGGTCAGGAGCACGATGAACAGGAGAGGCAACACTGTAGATAATAATTTCACAAAGAATAAAAATTGACAAAAAATTATGAACTTCGAAGATAAATTAACTAGTGCAGTTTGGGTCTCTTTTAAAGGTGTTCTCCTAAAAATTGAACAAGAAATAATCATTCCCTTAATTACTTAGTAAACAAATAATTATTTTAGCAAATAATTTCTAACTAAAATATAATAAATTTTTTCCTGTTTTTTCTTCACCATTTCAAAAATAATACCTTTCAACTTAATAAACATTTAAAGTATACACTTCCTATCTATAACTTTCCAATTTAAAAACATTCTTAGATTACTCCCTCTTGAGTTTGGGGTATCTGAGCTCTTGTTTGTTACATAAACTGGATTAGTTATCACAAAACAAAATGATTAATACATGTTCATGATGAAAAATAAAATACATTGCTCTCAAACATATGGAAAAAAGCTTAGGAAAGAGTTGATGAAATGAAATGAGATACCAACAACATTAATGGGCTTCTCCCTGTGGAGGCACATATACAACAATGCAACAACACAGGAAACATACGAACAGGAAGAACACTTGCTGTGCGTCCTATATGAAGATAGAATGAAAGGATGTATAATAACCTTAGAGACAAGTCTCTGTAGTGGGCTGCTGCTTGTGATATCGTATAATAGCATTCAGAGAATAGATGAAAGGAGAAAAGGAAAGCACTAAGTGAGGGTTCAGAGGCAAAGATTGACAGAAAGATGAGGAAACAGGAGATGAAGGCTGCTGCTTGAGAAGAAATTTAGTAGAGGAGAACAATTGTCAATTGGTACACTCAGCAAGAAATTGAAGGTGTTGTCATGGTGGAGAAGAAAACTAGTAGAAAGGAGGCTCCATTAACCAAACAACATAAAAGGATTTGGCAAATCATTGCTTGCTGTCAAAAAATCATGAGAAGAAAAGGAAAACAAGCAATAGAAAGGAGAGAAGAAAAACTCCAAGGATGAGGAGAAAGTGAAGAGGAAAAAGCAGACCTGAATTAATAACATGTACAGGGACTGCAACAAAAAAGACTGCATGAGGACTGATCCTAAATTTTCAAGCAGCAGAGAACCACTAAGTTGCTGCTTGGTAGGGCAACAATTGGAATGTGAAGATTCAACAAAGGGCTGTCGAATTAGGAAATGGAAGCAGAGCATATGCTGATTATCTGGATTTTGATCTGACAGCCATGCTGGATTATCTGAAATGCGATGATGTAGCTACTGAAGGGTGATATCTTGGAGGAATAGCTCATATCAGGCAAATAGATGGCAGTAGATGTAGGTGAGGCTGATGCACAATAAAGAAAGTGGGAGACGATGCATGGCTGAAGGCTCATAATGTGGTTAGGAGTGGTGCAACTTACCAAGGGTCGGAGGCATTGAGATGAGTGTCAAGATATTCTCTGGAGGAAATGTGATATTCAATGGAGGCAAGGTGGAGGATGATAGGGGGGGAGATTGAAGTTGCAGCGCAAGAAGTTCATTTGAGGAACTTAATGAGCAGAAAACTCAATATACCCTATGGTGTTGACATTTGCCAAGTGGTGGGTGGAGCAAAGTTTGCAGGCTTCCATGGTTGAGATTGAGTGCAGGGCTATGAGTTCGTGGAGGTGTCAAATGATGGGGGCTGCAATTTAGATTACAGCCACCCTAGAATCAGATTGAAGAGAAAAATAAGGTCTAAAAAATATAGCTTTGATAGCATATAGATGAGTATGAGAAGAATGATGTAAATCACATTTGAAAGTCAACCATTACAAAGCATATGAGGTTCATGAGAAACTCTTAAAATAGCAACATGAGATAAATACACAACTCAACTTTATTAACATAAAAATATCTATTGTGCATTTTCTTTCATTTGCTAGGTTTTCTTACGACTGATTTTGACTATCTGAGGTCTTCGTTATTTCATACAGTTAAGTTGTCTCAACAGGTTTCTGTTTCAAAAGCAAAGTGGAGGAATAATATATCATAGTTGCATTAGAAATTTTCTTACTAGCAGACTTTTTTTTGCTTAGTTTAGCTTTAACCTTTTCTTTATGCTATTGCAGTTCTGATTTGCAACTGGCGATAGCACTTCAGCAACAAGAGTTTCAGCAGCAGCCGCAACAACAACAACAGCCGCAACAACAGCAACAACCGCAACAACCACATTCTCAGCCACCATCTGGTACTGGCCGTTCAAAGCTTACCACTGCGCCTTCGGTATGTGTGCTTTTTTTCAGGCCTTCATCTACTTGGTTATATTGCCTAACTATATTACCTACGGGTACATAATTGTTAATCTTCAATAAACTTTGCTTAACTATCTGTGTTTGAACTTCGTTCTTGTTCTACTAGCGGTTTTGTGAACTGGACTGCTTAGGACAAAATTGGAGTCCGACCTTTGTCTAATCAGGCTCCTAGATGGGCATAGATGTCTGCAACTGCTTGGGCTAGTTGTAATCTTGTTGGGTTTATAGTAATTCATCTAGCAAGGTCTGTATCTTATCCAGCATGGACTGAGACCTAGGTTCTATGCACTCACTTTTTGTTAGTATCAGTCTGCTACTAGTTTTGTTTTAGTTTTCCTACTGTGCACTCACTTTTTGCTAGTATTCTCGTTCATTATAGCTTGTTTTTACAGATTAACAAGCTTTACAATTGTGCAGGCGTCCAGGAACTCCGGTGCGCTTCAAAGGAGCGAGTCAAAAACTAAAGAGAAATGCCGCATCATGTGAAGTTTGCAATACAGTCATGTTCACTTTTCTCAGTTTTGGTGTAGATAAGATGAAGAGAATACTTTTGCAATAAATTGCAAATTTTGTGTTTGACTAGCAATTCTAAGTTCTGTTAGGTCGAATAAGATCCAAATAACTTTCGACAGCGTTTTTCTGCATACTTATTATCAAAACAAGATGTGCAGAAGATTGACAAAATAGTAGATTGTAAATAAGATCATACATGTTCCAATTTTTTCTGATCTCAGGACCTGCTCATTGTTGCATTGCCCAGATAAGCAGAAAAGGAGGGAAAGCAAAAATGAGAACAGCTGACTCTGGCAAGTTGCGACGGTCATTTGCGGCCGTGAGCAACATGACGTGATTGAGGGGCAGATTTAGACATATCGATCCTCCTCCTCCAACCGTCGGCCAAACAGTTTAATGCAGCAATAAATGGAGGATAATGTCGCTGTGCCATTATCTTTCGCTCAAATTATGGCGGTTAATTCCCGCTGGCACTACGATGCTGCCTATAAACTCTTATAATTTAATAATATATTTCTATATAAAAAAAAATAGAAACGCATTCCACGTGTGGGGTTTGTTAATTTATTTTTTTCTCCAAAACTACTAGAATTTAAGGTTTCCATTAATTCCCTTTTGTCTAATTCAATCGCCTTGTCCTCCATATAACCACCATGTTCTCAGTGAGCTCTAACGAAGAGATCAAGTTGAGCTTCTCGTGCTTGCATGCAGGAAGATGCATTCCTGCATGTTGCTCACGCAATTCTCTTCTTGGCTGCACCCCAAGTTTGTGGCTTCTCTCCACAACAGCAGCACCAACCCTAGCAGCAATACCCCATCATCATCACCACCCCTTCGCTTCCAGAAGCAGCAAACCACGAAACCCTACCATTTCCATGATCGAGTGAGTACATAAATACATTTTTTTTTTC